>OZ020195.1:32948437-33548437 GCA_963971165.1 Philopedon plagiatum | reverse complement strand
TGAATACGAGATACACAAAGAGATATGGGTCCCTAATTAGGTCATTAAATATTGGAACATTTACTTACTTTAATAACAACTGGTTCAAGCCCCATTCCGTTAATAACTTCCGATAGGCCATTCACTATGCGACATGTAGACCATCGTCTTAATCCACAACCTATTGCCACATTGCCACTATGCAGCTCAGATCAAAATAAAACACAAGTCGGCCGCCAACGTATACCGAACGCTCACTTAGCTCACCGAAATTGCACGAAGCGAGTCGAATGGGCCAGAGATACTTGTGGCAATTATAGGGGAGAATTACCACAAGTAATCCGATTATTAACGATTATTATTTTTTTTTAATAACACTAAGACAATAATGGCAAGAAGTCCATCACTTGCACTAAGCAAACGACTTTATAATGGTTTGTTATAATTATTAGCAACAAGCCATTATTTACGGTAAATAAAAGATTTTCTAGCCCTAAATAAAAAATTACTTGTTTTAGAAAAATGTTAGCATAGCAACACAGTTTAATAGGCCGGTTTTTCTCAGTGTACTTTAACGGATGCAACTTGCATTTTTTCTATACAATAGTTCGGTTCTTCATGGTGCTCTATATTTTCTTTGATTATTACTGCACTTCCTCCGTTGGCATCAGGATGGATAGTATGATAGATTTTATAGCCATAGATTTTAATAAATGCGTTGTTGGTAAAGTGAGTCTCAGAAACGGGGCATCAATATTTTCTGTTTGTAGGATAAACTGAAGCTCTTCTTGATGGTTGAGAAGATCATTAGGGTTGGGTTGGGTGTTAGCCATTTTATTTAGATTTAGGTATACCTCCTTTTGCACTGTACTGAAGTCCTTTCAGTCGCTCCTCTAGAGTTGAGATAAAAACTTCTTGTTTGTCTAGTTTATAGAGTATACGTTGAAGGATTTGCTCGACGTTGATATTTTGGTATTCATTTTTTTGTTCCGCTATCATGGAATTTGCATATGTTACACCATCATAACCCTCCTTAAGCACGGAAGGATATTGTTTGTTAATTTTTGGTGGGTTCATATTTTTCATTTCAGTGGATAAGCTGGACGTGTTTTTCGTCATCGTTTTGTTTCTGATCTTTTGAAAATCAATAGCTACTTTACACCCACGATAGTTTGCTGGGTGTTCCTCACCAGACTCACCACAGTGTACACATTTTGGCTTGGCATTCTTTGGTTTAGGCAGTATTTTGTATATGGTGTTTGCCTACACACTTCGCACATCTTGCTTCTTTATTAGGTACAATATTTTTGTGTATGTCCATACGCTTGACATGTGGTATTAGATTGGACGTTTTATAAGGTAGAATCTCCACTTTGCACTGTAATATATGCTTAATGGCATGTATCTTATTTATACCTTCGCTGGAGTCAAAAGTTAGGATAAACATATCCAATGGTACTTTTGTTCTCCATTGAATTTTGTTAGTAGCATTCAGTATTTTAATTCCTCTGTCTATTAATTCGCTGACTATAGGTACCATCTGGCTTACATGAGTGTGATAGATATTTTGCTATTACTTTAATTGGTCTTTTTCTTGTATCTTTTTTTATATGTAGACCATTTGTATGGGGTTTCTTGCTCTCTTAGAATCTTAGTTACATTACGGTAGGATGCACCATCTACTGGATTAATTTCAATATTTGCTTTATTAATAATTTTTGTGGTGTGTGGTTTGTGGTTTTGTATATGTTCCGTAAGGAGACTATAGAACTTATCGTATTCTCTAATTCGTTCCACAACTATTGGTGGTGGAGGTTGTATTTTTTTTGCTTTGAGTGTGAACAGTATGGTCTTTTCATTATTCTTTTGGGGAGAAGGCGGTGTCAAGGAAATATCAATTTTTTTCCTCATATTTTGCCTGTTTTTTACCCTTATCCATTCTGTTTCCTTGGCTAGATCTTCTTCATCGGTCCAGTACTCTATGGTCCATGTTTTTCTTTTCTATATTTTTGGCAATACTAACTTGACTGCTTATTTGCTTGATTTGGGATTCAAGCTTATTTATATGTGACTGCATCTGCAAAATCATATCATTTAGCTGTATTTTCTCGTTGTTGGCTTTGTGCCCACACTATGAATATTATAAATGCGAAAATCTGTTTGTTATTCAATCACGTCTCAGCGGAGCAACTGATCCCGATGAAACTTTGCACTGAGGAACCTTACATCACAGGGAAGGATATAGGTTATCTTTTATCCCGACTGCATGGGTAGTTCCTTCGGGATATATTCGGGGATGAAAAATCTGTACCTGGCACTTTTACCAAACTGGACAACTGATAAACGGAATTAAAAAATTCTTTCGTAAGAAAGAATTTAGATTCCGCCAGCTTTTTCTTAACTGTATGTATTTTGTCAATAGGGTGTGCCACGATAAAAACTATTAGTAATAAATTTGTGCGGGAGGGCCGTAAAATGTTGTGTTTTTCAAGGTTGAAGAAACTGTCTGAAAATAGTAACAACTATTCTGGAGACTATTTGGAATTTAAATGATAATCTTCTCTTGTGTTCACTGCAAAAATTGTTTCTCGTAATAAATTTAAATTAATTATCTTTAAAAACGCAACAAATAAAATAAATATAAAAAATCCGAAGGTATTAGACACCACGCAATAATTTTATGTAAAAACAATGCCGCGCCAAGTTCTTACAGCGCCATCGGGTAAACTAGCCTAGGCTGGCTGTTCCAAAAAGGTCGATTTCGAGAAAAAAAAATTAAAAAGCATTTTGACTGTTCTAGATTGTAGAGGGGGCATGTCTGAGGATATCTGCTATCCCAGTAATAGCTGAAATTGCTGCTATGATTTTTAATTATTTTTTGGATATGCTAAAACCAGTTTTTCGTCCGCAGCTGTTTTCCTTTGCACTGTAGGTAAACTTTGTCTTAAAATGAACTTTGTCTTAATGTTAACCAAAACATCAAGTCCCACGAAGGTCCGATAGGTCATTCCCGAGATATTGCCAAATGTTTATAAAAAAGCAAATTTTTGAGGTTTTGTTTTCGTCACAGTAACAATACAAAACAACATAAAACCGGTTTGTCCATTACCCCACAGGATAATAAAAGTCTCAAAGAATGGTTTGATCCCAAGCTGGGGTCCGTAGCCTTGCACAAAAAGTCGGAAAAGAATTTTAAATATTGTTCTTCTGGAGCCTAAACCGGATAAACAAATGGAAAAACTTTTAAACTAAAAATGAAGGATGAAACGAATAGGGCACTTTAAAAAGTCATCTCCTGGTGTACTTTGAGAAGCCCAAAACTCTTTTTTGCAAAAGTTATTTATTGTTAAAAAAATTGCCATTTTTAATGGTTTTCTTGCAATTATCTCGTAACTATTGAACGGACTTGGATGACCAAAACTAAAATGAAAGGTTTTTTCAATACCTACAACTTTCCTGTTGACCACTTTTGCCTACAGTGCAAAAGAAAAGAGCTACGGTCAAAAAACTTGTTGCAGCATATTCAAAAATAATTAAAAATCGTAGCAGCAATTTCGGCTGTTACTGGGATAGCAGATATCCTCAGATATGTCCTCCTATAATCGAGAACAATCAAAATGCTTCTAAAAAATTTTTCACGATTTTAGACAGCGGGACTGGGCTAAACTTAGTTTATGTCAATGAGGACCAAAATTCAATCTTAGAGGAGCGTCTTTCGATGTTTTTAGTTTGTTTTGTTATGCCTCTGGCGTCGCTCTCCGATGCCCTACTTGTTTTTGTACTCCCATGTCAAAATATTTAAAAAGGACGTGCAATTTCAGTAAAACATTGCTTCGTGCTTATTGAGTCTAAAATAAAAGCAGGGGCTTGGAGAAGAGCCGCTGTACAATATTAACTTATTGCACAGCAAGACAAAACAGGATGCTTACGGGACAGGTCCCGAAATGGCCGAAAAATGGGACGTTCCGCAAAATTTGGGACATCTGGCAACACTACCTCCAATCGACAAAATTGCCAAAATTAGATAATATCCGAAATTTGCGTGGTGTGTTCGTTGATGTTATGAAGTGATTTACATATATTGAAGGTAATCGGATAAATTCGTCGTCGAAAATGATGCTATTTTGACATAAATAATCGGGTAAGTGTCGCTGGTTACTGCTCACCAAGCGTAGAGAAGATGACGTTACTATCCGAAAATTACTAAGCTGCGAGACAAAAATTATTAAATCTTTTAGTTTCTGCTCTCATCGTTCGTTCTTGACATTATGGCGAGTGCATAGATACCTGCATAAACTTCCTCGCCTTACCGTGTCGCGTCGTCCGTAGGTCACATTTTACTTTACAAGTATTGGAAACTATTGTGTTATTTTTTTTTAATGACATCTTAAAACGACCGATAAAAACCAGCAACTCATTGGCACCGCAGTTTTATTTCTACAGAAATAAACACCTTATTTAAGTCGAAAAATTAATCAATCGTTCCTGTGATTGCTTTAGGAGTAGTAATTAGCTACCATTCCTAATATTTTGGTTTTATTAACATTGTTGTCGTTGTTGTTACTCAGCAGGCGCGGCCCGTGAGTTTTTTTACAGGTGGGTCAAAATTTTGTGAGCAACTAGTGATATCAACGCAACAAGCAAAATACACTGTTTTAATTAAGAAAGGTTTTTTAATAATGTGCCAAGAAATTATTTACCTACAAATAAACACTTCAAAAATCATACAATAGGTACTCCAGAATATTGAACATTACTACTACTACTCTAGATGTTTATGGCTTTTTTCTATGTGTTTTAATCCGAGAAGACCAACGAGAAGCGACAAAATCCGCAAATCCTTTGTTCTTTCGTGTTCACGAATATTTACGAATATTTAACGATAATCAGGTCCCGTACACTGAGGAAAAGGCTGCGACCGCGTAAAAATTGCTTGTACACTGAGAAACTAAATTATATTTTATACGAAATTGTAAGAAATTAATCTGATTTAAAGTTTAGTGTATATTCAATTGCGCACTTTGATCTAAATGTTATTATACAGGGTGCTGATATAGTCTGAAATAATGAAAATATCTGGATAACGATTCACTTTCGGATAAAATGCTCAAACCTCTAAATTGCATCACGTTTTTTTCTGGCGCTCTTTTAGTAAATGGGTATTTTCATATTGATTTCACAAATATTAGACTGTCTATAATTTCTTTTCTCCGATTTTAAATATTTTTAGGTTTAGGGCATATAGAAGATATTTTGCGCCTGTCTGTCAGTCGGTCTATCTGTAGACAACTCCTTGGAACGCGCTCAGCTCAAGAACTGTTGGATCGATTTTAATAAAATTTGGTAGAAAGATTAGTACTGCCGAGTAGATGGTTCTGTTTTAAAATTAATAATTTTTTCTTTCCAGTTGAATTCTAAACTTATAAAAATTTTAAAGAAACACAATAAATTGAAGTACTACCTAAAATAGGTACCTACTACCTGGGTCTAAATCGGAAAGAAATCATAAGCAGGTACCAGTATAACTTATTTTTATACCTAAAAAACCATAATTTGTAATAAATAAGAAGGAAGAAGGCACTATAATAATAAAAATATGCATGGGGAGAAATTTTCAATAATAATATTTAAGAGCAGTGCCTAACTCCGCCCGCATAATTATTCCAAAAATAGTGATCTCTCAGGTATGTTAATCCTGCACCCCAATTCCGCCCCGAGCGTATTTACTTTATTTTTGCGAGTTTGGGAAAATCCGATTAGAGTATTAAAGTAATAAAATAATATAAATTGTGTTTACAACAGTGAGGAAGGAATATCTTTGAGAAATTATCAATGTTAGATTTTGTTAAGATTGTTTCTTACCAGTACAATCAAAGTGTAAATTTGTAATTTTATATACATTAAAGGTTCCTAATTGATTTGTTTGTTTTATTTCGCATTAAGGATTAGGAGCGGAGTTAGGTAGTTAGATAAGGGAGCGAAAATATTTCGGGGCGGAGATGGGTACTGTCTGTCCTCGTGTACCTGGCGCCGGGCGGAGTTGGGAATCGCCCATATTTAATAATAGAATAAACCCCTTATTTTTTTGTTTACAACTTTCTGAATATTTTAGCTACTTTTTTATAACAATTTAAATTATAGTCAGCTATACCAAAGCCTAAGATTTTACAAAATATTAAATATAATGATTTTTTCATCCCTACTGAATCCCAAACTTATACACATTTTAAAGAAAAACGACAAATTGAAATTAAATATTTAATGTTGCCTAAAATAGGTACAACCGGGGTCTAAATAAAATTCAATTGTACCTTATTTTTATACCTAAACAACCATAATCTGTAGTGAACAAAAGAAGAAGACAGTATAATAATAAAAATATCCGTTAGGAAACATCCCAATAATATTTAACAATAGAAAATAGAAAAACAATAGAAAAAAAAGAAAAAAAAACTTACGTAACTCAGCTATAATAAACAATTACTTAGGGATAATTAACTGCATATTGTGTTTACTAGAGACACAAGAATACTTAACTAAGTAAGCTAGCGATCCATCAGTAAAGGGACCAGATCTTGTGGCTGCCAAAACCCATCTCTTTAATTTTTATTACTGTTTCAAATTTTTTATTTCAATATTATATTTTAATACGGGACGGAATCCGGCCAACCAGGACATTTTTGGGACGTTGTGAATGCGGGAAGGCTTGTCTGAAAACTGATCGTCCCGCAAAATCTGGAACGAATAGTCACGTTACCCATCACCCAAACTTGTAAATTTTTAATTTAATATGATTAGATTTTTAAAACAAGTTTGGGTAAAATGATGTTTAAAAAGAATTAGAAAGATATATTGTATTTTAAAGTAGGTTATCTAAAAGTCTAATTAATTAACCCTAAGTTTGCATTTTCCTCTGAGGTATGATTCGTTCTATGCCCAAAACGCTACAAGATTTTAAATTTTAAAAAAGACATGGGACCTAAATCCTATAGGTACCAAAAATTAGTTAAAATAAAATTTAAAACAATCTTGTAAAAAGTTACGCTTTACCCTGGGGTGCTAAGTCTAAACCCAGCGTTTTCGGTCCCATAAAATGGAAATGTATTTTATCAGTTTGTTCCTTTTTTTTTGTCTTTTTTTGTCATTATCAGTGGACATAAATCTGGTGTCAGTGTTGTTTAGATAGTATAATTAGTGTTAAAAATTCTACTACTTAAGCATTCTAGAGAAGGAAAAATTGTTCCTGCTTTAGACTACAGAAAAACCATGTTTTGCCCAGATAATTGTAGTGAAAATGAACTTTCTGGGGACTAAAATAATCTCATTTACCAAGAAAATTACAAACTTGGATCATGGGGTATGGTAAACAATTATTGTATTACTGCTTTTATATATTTTAAGAAAAAAAAAAGAAATTTAACATTTCAAAATACGTAAACACTATTTATATTGAAAAGGTGTATATGTACTTACGGTTCAAGATCCTTGGGGAATGTAAACATACTTATTTTTTGTCCTCCTTGGAAGGAGGCGAAAGGCACAACAATTTCCAGGCGTAATTTTGCACGACACAAGATAGAAAACTAAACACTTAAAAACTTTAATAACAGAGACAACAGCACTGTCAACATAAGCTAGACATCGACTCCCGGACTACCCGATCCGGTCGAAGCTTTGACAGTCATCAGGTTTTACCCCCACAACTTTTTTTTTGGCGGGAAGCCGATTGTCGCTTCTCGTTGATCGGTCTTCTCGGGTTTTAATACTCTAGATTAGTTGATTTTAGCCGCTTCCGTTTTGATAAGTTTAGCATCTCCTCAATAGATGTCGCGCCTTGTACTAAAAGCCCAGAATATAAACAGAACAAAATTCTGAGCTAAAAGTATGATTATTCGTAAAATAAAATTAGGAACGCTGCCAAAACTCCGTTTTCTTTAATAAATACAATGGTGGCGACTAGACATAGTAATACGATATGTGTCTACGCACGTGCAGGCTGTAAGCTGTCGTAAATATGAGATTGCCAACAATTTTAAAAATATTTTATCGAGGAATAACTTGTTGCCAATACACCTTTCAGAGCCGATCTAATTTTTTAAATAACAAAAAATTAAAAAAGTTCTTGCCCCAACACAGGCTCGAACCCTCGACCTTCTGATCAACTCGCTGAGATTATACCTCTGGACTACGCTGGTTATGTAAAAAAATTGGTCCGATACCGATAAATTTGATGCCTAGCGCTGGCCTGACAGAAATCGTATTTATATTTTTTTATGTTAAACCGCTAATTAATATTACTAATACAATTCAAATACAATGCGCATATTAGGTACCTAATTAGTTTTTCTTCTTCCGAACCAAATGTTTCGAAATAGTATATTTTGGGGGGCGGTTTGAGAGTATTTCCATAGTGGGAGTGGCCAGATATTATTGGTGGGCCGTCGACCAATTGTGTCTCTTTTTAACTTGCTAAAGCGCGTATGTCTGTTTCTCTCTTAGTTTTAATGAATTTATATCGTCCCTATAAACCTATAAGATCAATTTAAAATATGACCCAGCCCGGAGCAAGCTTGGATATCTTTTGACGATGGCTTGGCTTGATTCTTTCTTGGGGAGTTTTCGCATGGAACTTTGAAACAAAAGATTCTTTTGTGGTTTTAAAAAATTAAGAAATAAATTATTAGGTAGATCATTGAAAATTTTAGGTGGGTCATTGACCAAATGACCTTATGGACGGGCCGCGCCTGTTGTTCAGGTATTGCCTTAAAAAGCCAATGGCTTTACAATGTAGTAGATGTTACAGGCAAAGCCCGATTCAGCGTCAGCGTCAGCCTGACAGAAATCGTATTTATATTTTTTTATGTTAAACCGCTAATTAATATTACAAATACAATTCAAATACAATGCGCATATTAGGTACCTAATTAGTTTTTCTTCTTCCGAACCAAATGTTTTGAAATAGTATATTTTGGGGGGCGGTTTGAGAGTATTTCCATAGTGGGAGTGGCCAGATATTATTGGTGGGTCGTCGACCAATTGTGTCTCTTTTTAACTTCCTAAAGCGCGTATGTCTGTTTCTCTCTTAGTTTTAATTAATTTATATCGTCCCTATAAACCTATAAGATCAATTTAAAATATGACCCAGCCCGGAGCAAGCTTGGATATCTTTTGACGATGGCTTGGCTTGATTCTTTCTTGGGGAGTTTTCGCATGGAACTTTGAAACAAAAGATTCTTTTTTGGTTTTAAAAAATTAAGAAATGAATTATTAGGTAGATCATTGAAAATTTTAGGTGGGTCATTGACCAAATGACCTTATGGACGGGCCGCACCTGTTGCTCAGGTATTGCCTTAAAAAGCCAATGGCTTTACAATGTAGTAGATGTTACAGGCAAAGCCCGATTCAGCGTCAGTCCTACATTAGAGTGGTCAATATTTGAGGATTTAGTATGCCTCTTAAAATATTTTTGTGTTTCGGTCTTTGACTGGCTGGTTTTTGGTCACCCTTAAGAGACACTACACAGGCTGGTCGAAGGTAGAAGGTCGGTAGGTATATGCTTGTGTTGTTTGATTAATAAACAATCCTTTTATGATTATTTATTTTTTTTTCAATCAGAAATTTTACATAATTGTATTAAAATTTCAAGAAATATGCATGTATCTATCTTTTTTACAATAATTCTTTACAAATCTAGAAATAGTGTCTTTTGCACGGAAACACGAGAATGTTGTCACAGGAAAATATTCAAGTATGAGTAAGTAAATAGGATCCATGAAAGTTTATTTCGTCGCTGCGCTTGCTAATGCTTATATGCGTATTTTTTTCTACACTTATGTGTTCTATTCCCTCTGCAGAAATCCGTTGGTACAAATTCATTTCTGAACTGGATTTACATAATAAACTACATACTTAAAGCAATTTATTTAAAAAAAAAAGTTTTTTGCTCTGCTAAAGTTTTAAAACAGCACGTACAAGCATGGTAAGCGCAACGATGATTTTTTCAAATATACAATTTTTCGAAAGTTGCTATTTTTAGAAAAGCAGTTTTCAAAGATACGTTTTTCCGAATTAAAAATTGACGTTCAGATTCACTAAAGAGGTTTAAAATATAGTATTGGTTTAAATAAAGATCTTCTAGTTGACCAGTTAGGTTTTGACAGGATTTTGTCTTGTCATTGATAATTAAGTAGTCGTTATTAAAAACTTATTGAATTATTCTAACATTTTAGCGATTTCCTGGCTTTCCAAATGATTTTCATCTTGGAATGTCTTGCTAAAATAAATTGAATTCAATTATTGTGGAAAGAACGTACATAAATTTCCCTGTTCCTTATTATTTGTGAAATAATTCAGAAACAAATTCATGGTAGTTTCATGAATTTTCAACTTAGTTGTCTTATTCTTAGACTTGTCAGTTTAACTTTTGGTTGTCAAATTAGACCGGTTTAGCATTGGAGAATCGAACCGTGAATTTTTATTTCCCATAATTATTTCAAAAGCGTTAAAATTAAACCCAAGCAAACCTTCACCGATTCGCCTTTTCTAAGTTTGGTCAGGTTTGTTGAAGTTTGCTCAGGCTTTTAGGAGCGGCTAAATCCGTAGATATTATCCGCGGCGTTGTCAAATGTCATGTTGACACTTCTCGTACGATCTCTTTATGCGCAGCCGCGCTAATGTGTCATAGTCATGTCATCACTCATCAAATAAATCGG
Source organism: Philopedon plagiatum (assembly GCA_963971165.1). Classification (NCBI taxonomy): domain Eukaryota; kingdom Metazoa; phylum Arthropoda; class Insecta; order Coleoptera; family Curculionidae; genus Philopedon; species Philopedon plagiatum. The sequence goes on along the minus strand of OZ020195.1, from coordinate 33,537,746 downwards.
AACCAGGTTTTCTTGCAACAGCACCATAGTCCAGGGGTAGAGTATCCACTTATAAACCTTTCTAGTGACATAAATTAAATTTGAAACTTAATTCATTAAATTATAATTACTTTCTCATAAGAGAACAAATAATGTTCATCATGACTCCAAGAGATCACTGTGGGATGGAGCCGTAGGCGTTATTTAAACAATACATCTTCTTACCCAGGGCCAACCATCAGCCCCAGCCATGGCCTGGCTGCTTCCCCTTGGCAATCTTGTATTTTTAGGTACATAATAATTATGTACTTATTGTCAAATATCTTGTATATACATAATTGAATTATATATAGTAGTTGTAAGAAAGTGTTCTAAATAATAATTAGTATGAATTTAATATGAAACAATAAAGTATGTTTGAAAATGAAATGCTTATAGACAGAGAGGTAGTGGGTTCGAGTCCGTGCCTGGTTGGACTTTTTTAAAAATATTTGTCATTTAAAAAATTAGATCGGCTCTAAAAGGTGTATCAGAAACGGGTTAGCACCTCATCGGGTGCTAAGTTTTTATATTGGTAATCTCATATTATGTGCTTACAGCCGTCAGTGCATCATCCGTCTCGTAACAAGTGAGGTGTCCGTCAAACACAATCTGGCAACAGCGCGGATAACATCTACGGATCTAGCCGCTCCTAGGCTTTTTTCTGTCTTTTTGTCAACATCTAAATTCTCGCACACTCGTTCTTTTCCGTAAATCGACACACAATGCTAATGAATACGCTTGATCCTGGAGTCACGTGTAACAGACATCCGAACATAAACGACGGCCCAAGAGGCCGCACATGGTGCCTTAACCAGTTCACTACATCATTACAGTTATACTGTCAACGACCGAACTAAATAATTGTTTGACCTTTGAGAATCCCGATTAGTCAGTCCTAGAATTGATTGAGAAGGCCGAAACTAAAATATATTTCGCCCTTTAACCAAATCTGTTGGTCAATCCTACATTTGAGCAGTCATTCCACCGAGAGACTACGCTTCGGCCTTCCATTAGACCCAAAAAATACATATAGGTACCTCATCAAAGATATCAAAATTTTATTTTTCACACATCTCAAAAAACATGTTTGTTCGGGAAAAGCAATTTAAAATTTTTAGAGGCATTTTTATTTTTTATTTCGTTGACGATAAGGTTTTTAATACTAACATGAAACATAAGCAGCATTTTACTCTTATTTAAATACCTACACGCTGAGCTTGGATTAAGTTTAACCCAAAGGTGCTATTACTTCGGAGTTTTCTTCAGATATTGTTTCAGTAGTGATAGATGGGATGTTCACAGCCCTCCGTCCTCCGGAGGAGGTGATGGTGAAACTGCGCATGCGCTATATATCGCCCACGTGGGCGTAAGTTTTTCATCTCATTTTTACGTCTAAGTGATTAAATAAACATATGAGAGATTGAGTCAATTAGAGTCGAGGTTTGTTTGGTTGGGTTTGCTCAGGTTTGCCTCGTTGGGGTTGCTTAGGTTTGTTCAGATTTGCTCAGGCTTGTTTCATTGGGTTTGCTCAGGTTTGTTCAGGTTTGCTTGGGTTTGTGCGTTTCTTAAGGTTAGCTCAGGTCGCGGGCGCGCGCCCGCGACCTGAGCTAACCTTAAAAAACGCACAGAGATGAAAAACTTATAAAGGTATCTATAGTCCACTTATTAATTTACTAGCAAAAGACATTTTTAGACCCTGTTGGCTGTCTTGATAAGGGAGTAGGCTATTGGGGTTCTTACGCTAGTAGAAAAAGGCTTGAGGTATAAATAGCTATTTATTTCGATCTATAATTTTACATTATTTGCTATAATATTACTTAGTAAATCTTTGAGTTGTTCTAAAAGTCCTAGATTAGGGCATTTAATACCAAAGAAATTAAGATTCATCTTTCCTGAACTAACGAGGCTGTTGGTAAATTCATTATATTCGAAATACATGCCGTTTTGAAGGAAGTATAAACGACCATTTGTGTATCGAAATACGCCATCTACTCGGGCAGGAACGCCAGTAAAAAGTTCCGATATTAGGTGTGTTTCTTTCGGTCTAAAGCTACATTCATGCATGCTCCACACCTCAAATTTATTTATAAACAAATAGGTTCGTCCCTTATTAGTGTTAACTGCTGCAGAAATGATAGTTTTATCACCTCTTCTAGCAAGCATATCAATATTTTCCAAGCGTATTAATTTAAAGGTTCCATATTCAAAAAAGTAAATTGTATCATCCACAATGGTAACAATTTCGCCATTGGGCCTTTCATAAATAGCTGTAATGTTTTCTAAATCTTTTGGCAAGAATGGCAAGTAATCAGTTATCAGGAAAGGCTTGTTATTAATTTCTTTGTTATTTAAATTCAGCATCCACACATATTTTTCATAAAATATATACAACTTATTTTTTACCACTAAAAATGTGTTAAGTGTTTTAAAATTTAAATCACATAACTCTGGTCGTATCTCGATTTTCTGCGTTGTTGTTTGCAAACTCGGGGATTTTACTGTTGGTTCCCGTGGCGGCACAGGCTTTTTTTCTGTTGGTTTCATACTTGGTGGTGATGGTACCGGTTTTTCTGTTGGTTTCGTGCGTGGTGGAACAGGCTTTTCCGTTGGTTTCGTACGTGGCGGTGGTAGTGGTGGTGATGGCTTTTCTGTAGACACCAAAGCTGTCTTTGCAGGTATGGGATTCGGTAGCGATGGTATAGGACGTGTGATTGGTCCATAGAGTTGTTGTATACCATATATATCATCCGTAGATAGGTTATTGCGTTCTTGGTACCCTGGGAACATAATCGCATTCGGATCCATTGAGTGCTCTAAGCCTAGAGCATGGCCAATTTCATGTACCATTACCCCCAATAAATTGTAGTGTGTGTTATCAAAAATTGTTGTCATAAAACTCCATGGAATGAGATTATTTAAATGAATTTCTACATTACCGCCGCCGTCGGGGAAATAAGCATGTCCTAATACTCGATCGGCGAACTTGTATGGACAGGAGCTATTTTCGTTTGTCATTGAGTGGTTTGCGTACTCAAAGGCGATAGTAATGTTTGCATCCTTCTGTTCTGTCCGGGTAAAGCGAAGGTTGGATGCTGCTTCCCAGATCCCAAAGGCCTCGTTTGCTGCCCTCTGATATGGATAACGAGATGTAGCATATGTTGGAGGATAAATATTCCATGTTAAATCTGTGCTAGACCACTTTGTAGGGTGTGTTTGAAACTGCGCTACATCTTTAACGCCACTTCGGGGTTTGCGCATCAGGTTTATAGTTTTTTCGTTTAAAGTTCCATCTGCGGGTAACTCATAGCTTTCTTGGAATTGTTTCAAACCTTGAGATATTGCTATCATAGAGTTGCTGGTATTCGTGTTGTTAAGGTACCCATATTGCACTAAATATTTCCATGCGTCTGCTTGAGTGAATTGTTCTTCTTCTGATTTTAACTCATATTCATCATATTTAACTTCATCTGTAGAAGGTATTCCTTCTTCGCCTGATGTTGATTCTGCGTGTACAGTACTTACAAGCGCTAAGGTTAATATTATTAACAGCTCCATCTTGCACAAGACTAAACTATACGTCCGTCTTGTTGAAAGGTGTATCTAGGACTGATTATTTTAGAGCAAGTGATGCATATTTCTAACAACTAAAACACAAACTATTTTAATAAAATTCTATTACGCCAAGTTTTTCAAGTTCTTTCAGAATAGATATTATTTTTCCAAGGTTATTATTGTTTTCAGTCTTTTCTGCTTCTAAATATTTTAACTTCTCAACTAACTCATTCACATCCTCGTACTTTAATATTTCTTCCTTCCATGTATCTTCTTCTTCTTCTTTATCTCCAAGTTCTCCAAGTAGAACCTTCTCTTTTGGCATTTTAGAGACTGTTGGTAAATTCTTTAACTTGGATGTACAACTTCTCTGAGGTGGAAATAGTTTTGATACAATGTGTTTATATTTCCAACTACCGCTTGAACAGGTGTGTGCGTTTCGATAGAATCCCCGCCGATGGGCACTGGTTAGTAAGAGTAGTTCCTTGTAATCCGCTAACTCGTTCTCCGTATATTCTTCTGGCGTCTTTTCGGTTAATAGCTTTAACAGACCATCTGATAGGGGATATTTTTCATTCTCAATCAATAAAATGTTATCGTCAAATTCAACCGGTGTGTTTCCAATAAGCCACTTTGATCCATCTGTGCGAAAACCAAACACGTTTTCACCAGTCATTGCTGCCAGTTTTAATTTAATTTTACGACTTGCCATCTTATCGTCATAAGGTATGTAGTACTAATGGGGGATGCTAACAGATGTTAATGCCTTTATTTCTACACAACGACCACACTACATCCACACAACGCCGACACAACGTCTACACTACGCCTACACAACACCAACACAACGTCTACACTACGCCTACAAAACGCAAACACCTACACAACAATAAGACAAACGTCACACAAACTTAACACAAACGCAACACGACGTTGTTGAGAATGGGCTCTACTTAAGTTAGAAATTTCGCCTGTGCTATTCCCATGCCCCCTATGCATGCGTTTACGTATATGATTGACATCCTCGTAGATTAATGTATGCATTAAGATTTAGGATCCATATAGGTGTTTAGCATGTCTGAATTTGTGTAAGTAACGCCTCGATGCTAGTTTTGGTAAACCCCATCACTAAATCTCCTCGTTTAGACAATCGGACACTATCCGAACCCCCCATAGAACGCTACTGCCATCTTTCAGATAACCAATAAATAAACCCTGTTTCTAGCAGCTTTGCTTATTGGTGATCTGGTTCTCCACCAGCAGGTTAATAAAATCACACATAAATACAAATAATACAAACTTTTTATTTCATACATCTAGCTACATTTCTATGGATAATTTTTCTAAGAGTTTTAAGTTTATCGGGAGCGTTGGAAAAGTATTGACGTGTTGTGCTTGTTCTCTGGAACTGATTAAAAATATCTAACATGACTGCTGTCTCCATATCTGTGTCTATGCTAGGTTCTTCTTTGTACACATACTTCGTAAGGTCCACGGATGGCATTATATGTTTTATAACTTTGCGGGTGGGATCGTAAATTTCTCCTTCAAAGACGTTCCAAAAATGAGTGATGCCTCCTATTTCCCCATAGAAAAGCTTTCCGCATTTTGGCTCTACATGTACATTATATTTTTTAGCAAGTTCCCAAACCATTAAAGTTGAAGGTAAACAGGACCCACAATACAGGTTTCTACTAAATACTTCTTCAATGTTGGCAAGAATAATTTTTAATATTTCTGTCATGTTAATTGTCTGCCGGTTAGCGGTATACTAACCATTTCTTATACGCTCTTCTATTTAGATTACAAATTTCATCTACATCGCTCCCTTCTTCGTTCTCGTAGATTACAGTATGTACTAAGATTTACGAATCACATATACATTCTTATTTATAGAATTCAATTACTCCAAGTTGTTCCAATTCATGCAAAATGCTCCAACTCTGATTGGAAGCGTCTAGCTTTTTTAACCTATCAACCAGCTCATTTACGTCATCATAGTAGACATATTCTTTGGGTTTTTCGTTGTATTCCATTAACGCTTGACCCAATTTTGATGGTGTCGGCTTCGATCTTGTTGGGATTCTTGTTGTACTTGGAGGTGTTTTTGCCGATTTCGTTCTAAGTTTCGAAACTTCTGCCGATACTGAGAGTAATGGTTTAACAATATTTTTATATTTGTCAGATCTATTTCCTTTTAACTAGCCACTATCCTTCGGGTAAAGGTTTGTTCGTAAAAGAATATCTTTGTATTGTTCCTCATCTTCCTTTTTCTGATAAATCGGTTTTTTTCCAAACAGAAGATCGTAGAGTCTTTGAGTTCCTCGGTATTCAATATTGCCTACTGGAATATCGCCATTTTTCAAACAATCAACCCGTGAATCTCCCAGTCTCCATGCATCAGTTTCGATATCGTGCTTAAGACCCTATGTTAAATCAATATCAGCCGAATCTCTCTCCACTATTTTGATATGTGTTCTCGAGCAATTTTGGGAGATTGATTGATAAAGTCTGATTATTAGTGTCTGTAGATTGTTTCTATATATTAGCAAGTACGAATTACTGTTTCCAGAAACAAGACCTATTTCTTAGCTGTTTCATCGCTGTTCCGGAGTCGGTTTCCGAAACAGGGTATGTTTTTAGCTGATAAGTGGTTGGGCGGTTAAGTGGTTGGGCAGTTCGTCGTTTAAGTGGTTCCCTGAAACAGGGGACTTGTTTCATAGTAGCTGTTTGTCGATGGTTCCTAGTTATTTCCCATAGCTGTTCAGGAGTTGTTTTCGGGAACAGAAGTCTGTTTTTTAGTTGTTTTCAGAACCCGGATCTGTTTTTTTAGCTGTTAAGTAGTTAGACAGTTAGGCGTTTAAGTAGTTTCCTGAACCAGGATCTGTTTCTTAGTTGTTTTTAGCTGTTTCCTAGTTGTTTCCAGAACCAGGAGGTTATTTCTTAGTTGTTTTCCTAAACATGGTATGTTTTTAGCTGTTTTAGCTGTTTTTAGCTGTTCTTTCAGACGTCGAGTGTTATACTGAATCTTGAGGGTTTCGGGTTTGATATGAGTATAAAAACTTGTTGTGTACTGTTGTATAAGTCCTATTGACGGCTTTCTGTCAAAAGAAAATCGTCTCTATCTGCGTATGCAATTATTCAAGATCTTTGAACGAAATTTTTATGTGGAATTCAGTCCGAAAGGGGAATGTACTGGATGCTTATTTTTTCGCAGATAAATGTCTGAGTATTCATCGCACCATTAGTACCCATATATTTTTGAAGAAAATAGTCTGTATGTTGTTTATATGTTGGGCAGTTAGACGTTTCAGTGGTTCCCTGAAACAGGGGACCTGTTTAGTAGTTGTTTTTCAATGGTTCCTAGTTGTTTCCCATAGCTGTTCAGGAGTTGTTGTTGTTTTCGGAAACAGGAGTGTGTTTTTAGCTGTTTTTCCCGAACAGGGTCTGTTTTTCGCTGTTTTCCCGAAACAAGGTTTGTTTTTAGCTGTTTTCCAGAAACAGGGTCTGTTTTTCGTTGTTTTCCAGAAACAGGGTCTGTTTTTTAGCTGTTTTCCAGAAACAGGGTCTGTTTTTTAGCTGTTTTCCCCAAACAGGGTCTGTTTTTAGCTGTTTTTCCAGAACAGGGTTTGTTTATATTTTGTCTATATTTTTTCTATCTCTTTCTCCGTTTTGACTAGCCCTAGTATACATCCATGGGTATTTTAGTACTTAAAAAGTATATATTTCATAGTTTTCGGCTTCCTTCCCTACGATTTCCACGAGTCTCTCTCTCTCTCTCTCTCTCTCTCTCTCTCTCTCTCTCCCACATTCGGAATCCTTCCCTTCCTACCGTTAGAGCACTAATCGGAAAGTCGCCTTTTTTGCCCTAAAGACCTGTATCGATGATCTTAGTCGAGATTTTCGAGAAGTTTTTCGGCCAGTCGAAACATCTTTTCCTACTGCTGGTCTTGTCTATGTGACTTTACTAGAAATAACTATTTTAATTACTACCACTCCCCGCCGACCAGATCGTAACTATCTACGCTTTACATTAAAATGCATAATCATTGTGCTTGCTAGAAAATTCTAGTACTTGCCGAGTCATCCTCATCATCATGACTTCGCGTAAAACCACTTTACTCAGCATGGTTCCGCTAGGTACGGAAAACAATGGTTGCGTTGACCTTGCCTCGTGCTGTGATATTTTAGCGCGCTTTGTCCAGTACTATTCCACTTATGATGCATCTTTCTCGAATGTTCCGCATCTTCAACTCTTGCTCTTTTTGAAAGTGTTTTACGTGACATATGACTTCAGTATACCTCTCCTAAATTTTTGGCTAAGGGTAATTTACAGACAGCTTGTTGAAAGCATATTTTCGGAGAAAAATTCAAGATTTCAGCAACAATCCTTTTTGTCGTTTAGACGCTAGCCGTAATTTAGTTTTTTATTTAACTTCCTAGCGTCTAAACGACTTCACGGATTTCGATGAAATTTGGGGTATGTATTTTATTACTCCTATCCTTTGTCCCTATCGAAGCAAACAAATTTTAAAGCCCTTTTGGTTGGCGTCCGAGAAATCGCCGAAATGACTTTAATATTTTTTGGGGTTTTTGAACCTGTATATCTAATGGTCTTTATGACTTCTATCTAACGCCAAAATTTTAATTCTCCAACACTTATCGTTTAAGCGCTAGCCGTAATTTAGTTTTTATTTACCGTCATCCGTTCCTGTGCTCCTGATACCTTAAACACCTTTGTAACCCTCTAACGCCTAAACGGCTCAACGGATTTCGATGCCATTTGGGGAATATATTTTATTCCTCCTACCCGTCATACCTATCTAAGCAAAACAAATTTAACGCCCTTCTGGCCTACGCAGGAGAAATGGTCCAAATGGCCTTAATATTTTGGGGGGTTTTGAACCTGTATATCTAATGGTCTTTATGACTTCTATCTAACACCAAAATTTTAATTCTTCAACACTTATCGTTTACGTGCTAGCCGTAATTTAGTTTTTATTTACCGTCATCCGTTTCTGTGCTCCTGATACATGAAACACCTTTGTAACCCTCTAGCGCCTAAACGGCTCAACGGATTTCGATGCCATTTGGGGAATATATTTTATTCATCCTACCCTTCATCCCTATCTAAACCAAAACTTTTTAAGGCCCTTTTGGTCAACGTGAGAGGAATTGCCTAAAGGACCTTACTCTTTTTGGGGGGTTTTTAAGCCGATATATCTAATGGCCTTTATGACTTCTATCTAACGCCAAAATTTTAATTCTCCAACACTTATCGTTTAGGGACGAGGGCCTCTATAAATTATAATTCTTCTGCACTAACGTCATCTTTCTCCGAAACTCTGAACAGTATTTCTAGTACTGCTACTTCTACACTAACGCCATCTTTCTCCGAAACTCTGAACAGTATTTCTAGTTTACTTGTATTCGTAGCAGTAACCTGTTTAATATTATTAACTATTTTTGTATATAAGGTTGCTAAATATAGATATATCTTGTGGTTAAATAAATAATTTTTCCTACTACTGTGTGTTGCTAATTCTCCACTACCGCCATCTTTCTCCGAAACTCTGAACAGTATTTCTAGTACTGCTACTTCTACACTAACGCCATCTTTCGCCGAAACTCTGAACAATATTTCTAGTTTACTTGTATTCGTGGCAGTAACCTGTTTAATATTATTAACTAATTTTGTATATAAGGTTGCTAAATATAGATATATCTTGTGGCTAAATAAATAATTTTCCTACTACTACTACTACTGTGTGTTTTCTTCCTTTAATCCATTTATTACATATCGTTATCATCGTGACTTCGCTAAAAACAACAACAACAACAACTTGCTTGCCTCCCAGCTGCCGCAAGCCTTTATGTTCGGAACTCAATATTTTATGTGAAGCAGATGGCCAGGTCGGCTAGAGCGTTGGTAATTCCACGTTGTAATATGCAGGTCCCAGGTTCTAATCCTACTATCGGCAAAATAAAGAAAAAAGTTTTTGATGTCATTTTTCCCTGAAATACTTAATACTAATAATATTCTTAAGGAGTAGTACTAATGTTCGACGCAGTTAGGTCCCAATCGATAGTGCCCAAGTGGTTGATGTCCACGTAGTTAAAGCCCCAAGTAGTTCCAGCCCCCCAAGTAGTTAAGACCAAAGTAGCTAACGCCCAAGAGTGTGACAGTTGACAGATGACGTATGACAGATAACAGGTGACAGTTGGCAGATGACGTATGACAGATGACAGTTGACAGGTGACAGATGACAGTTGACATATGACAGATAACGTATGACAGGTGACAGTTGGTCAAGGTCAGTTCTCAAGGTCAAGGTCACGACTCAAGGTCAAGGCCATTTCTCAAGGTCAAGGTCAAATAGCACTCGCCCACGTGGGCGATATATAGCGCATGCGCAGTTTCACCATCACCTCCTCCGGAGGACGGAGGGCTGTGAACATCCCATCTATCACTACTTGTTTCTGTGATGAAATTCAAGTAATTTGGTACCAAAATGAAAATAATCGTTGGAGGGTTAGTAAAGTAAAATGGATTTTTCTACATTTTTTTGAAGTTACATGGTTTTATTTCATGGAAGACGGTTATTCGTCGATTTTTTGGGACCCAAGTAAACCCAAGCAAATTTTGTTCGGTGCTCTAAATGATATTTTAGTGTTAGATATATATGTCCAAAATATTTAGACTCTTAACAAATTTGAAAATATGACTGAGAAACGCGTTTTTCGTCCCTTTTTAGAACATATCTTTTAAAAAGGACATGGTAGGGCCTTATAATGAACCGACTTATCTTGAAGCTTGTGCAATTACCTTTGAAACGAGTACAGTTTAATACTTCTAGATACAAAGTACCGTAGAACAATTATTAAAACACAAGCAGAAATACTAATGTATGGTCACTTGTCAGACATAGAAGTATATGTTTGTCTATTGTATTTTTTATGTGTCTACATCCATAATTGTCGTGAAGCTGCTCGTATAAATTTAAAAATATTACGTGTCTACCTATAAAACATCCAAAGATACGGCCAGAGAAAAATAAGACAGAGAGAAGAATATCTCGTACTGATTTCATTGATAAATACGATTGGCTTTCGATGACCTCCAAACCGATGGTCAAATAAGCTGCCACGGGCGTGCACTGCAGATTTTGGGATATTATAAAGCACAGCGAGAGTGAGTATTGAGACGCGCCGCAGAAAACTCTCTCGGCTTGCCGTGTTGCTACCGCACTGGCTATGTAACACCCTGTAAATATTATTTACAGGGTGTTAGAGTTTCACGGGATGATTCTCTCATGGATTTTCACGTAATGACGTAATCAGCACTACCTCCTTCTGCGCATTTTCCAGACTGAAAAGCATGTCCTTTTGTCTCCACATTCCGCACCACTTCAGGGACGTAGCTGCCCGTAGGAAACAGAATTAGTCGGGGGGTCCAACATCTAACCACCAACAAGTGTCTGTTACTCTGCTGTATGGGACACCCTAGAAGCTCCCACTAGCTTTCTAGACCTTAGGCCAGGCTATTCAATTTTTCTCTAAATTAATTAGTATTGCGTAATTTTTCCCTTACAACTTTCTTGATATCTATATAGTTTCCTAAATTCGTTCTCTTAATTATCACCTCTGTAAGCAAGCTTCCTGATTATTTTAAATTTAAATTCATGCGCAATTATCAGATGTATTTTTGTACATAAATGTACATAACATTGGGAATCTTTGGCCAAAGAAAAGGGTTATGTATATAAAACTGAAACTCGGGAATTTAGGCTTCATTGCACTATATTTTAGTTTTTTTTATCAAAACACATTTCATTTTTAAACTATGTTTAATTGATATTACAATATGTGTTACTTAACCTAGCCATATTATCATTGACTTATTATCCTACCATTTTAGAACTTTACTCAATAGTTATTTGGCTACATATTATTATATTATTATAGTTTTGGTTTAGCATTTTATTAGGAAATTACCAAATTGTCTATTTAAATTGATTAAAGATAATCTCAGGTAGTCTAGTTATTTATTACCATCAGTAATCTTAAATTAAAAGAGCTTAGTTTGTCAGTTTAGAAGGTCTGAAAAACTTGACACACTCTTTTCCGTAATCAAGAATTTAATATGCAAAAATTGAGAATCATTCTCCAAACCACTTGAAAATTCCATATACAATAACGATTTCAACAAATGATGGTAAAACAGCTATTCTCCGGGCTATGTGCTCCTCCGAGCGCTGAATTACATACCAAAATTTGCCGTATTTTCTTCTAACACAGTTAGATAATAGAATACGTGTTTTGAATGCAAGAAACTACTAGGAAGAAGGAAGCTTTTTCTTTAGTTAGGATGTCGTCACCTGCAGACCGGTTTCGACCTCTTTGGTTCTCATCAGTACAGGATAGACGAACATACCAACCTTCCGAAAAAGTAAAGAATTTAATAAACTACAACTTACACTTCAAAAGTAAAATTCAAAGTTCTGAAAAATGAAAATCCAAAACTCTTGAAAATTCAAGATTTCAAAAAGGCAACGAGCTGAGCCGAATGCGAGGAGCTTGCGCATGTTTGTCAAAGAATGCCCTAGCTCAAATGCCAGAGAGTAGGGGGGTTTAAAATGGCGCCACTGTTTTTGTAGCCGGGTTAAAAACAGAAACCCTCCTAGATGACATTGGGACCTCGGTTTCAACCCACTCAGTAACTAAAGCAAACTTAACTGCAAACTGCGCTGCTTGGTGAGTCAAATAAAACACATCTATTCCAAAAACAAATTTTGCAATTTATTTACAAAATTAGGGCGTAGATTTGACAACTGAAGTGGAAAGTTTCCACCGGTAAATTTTCACTTTAACATTTGGCGAAAATAATTACATGAGTGAATAATTTACTAATATAAAAAAAAATAATTTGACCAACTAGATAAGGCGCACAATTATTATATGTAAATGTAGGTCACAAGATCAAGAACGTTAAGGGCAACATACCCAAGGCAAGATTGGAAAAGAAAATGTCACAGCCAAAAAAAAAATTAAAGTTACAACTTTAAGAGCAACGCAGAAAATGGGAAAAGGAAGAAATGTACTATCATATCAGGTAAAGTTAGTGTTAATCAATCAAAAAAATTAAAAGGAAAATGTTGCTTGAAGGTCTTCGGTTGTCCTCCGATGATAGTGTCCAGACCCAAGGCTGTGATGGCCTAGACGCGTGGATCACCACCGTAGAGGACGCTCCAGTAACACACAGGTAATATACATAACTAAGGTATTTAGGTAATAACTTGGTTATACGAATGAAAAGGTACAGCAGTATCCTCCAATACTGTCCAAAAACAAATAATTAAATGATATGCATAACCAAAGGAATACAGTATTTACTATTACTAAAGATTCATCTCAAAGTATAAGAAACAACGTAATACCAAAAAGCTAATTAGCAACACAAAATTGGTGTTGCGTAACCCAGAGTAGTACGTAAGGTGTTCGATATACAAAACCTAAGTAATCCACCAACACAGTGCAAAATCAAAGACAAAGTAGTACTTTCCTCTTAAAACGCTGGTCAAATAAAATAATTAAAGACAAACACTATCCCATAACCACTGTAACATTAATTAAAGGCCAATCACAAAAAAGCATGAGATATTAAAAGAACTAGGTACAAAAATCTGTCAAGTTCACAAAACTCATTAAAGAAAATACCGTTTCAGTTAAAAATATAAAAAGTGGTAAGTTGTTATAAAATCAGCCAGTGTAATTTGGACAAAAAGGCGATTGTTCATTAATAAAATCTGTTGATACCATTCCATCTTACAATAAAATTGATATTTGTAACATAGTCAAGTTCATACAATGTGGAATAATCACAGGCCGACAAAATTTTTTTTTTGTGTTTTAGAGACGTGACCCTGCCTATCTTTAGTACAATTTTCCGCTCAATCCGAAAATGATAAAAATAAAATTTTCTGACGTGTGGATTACCCCCCATACATTTTCTGACGTGTGGATTACCCCCACAAAATTCAAAAATCCAAACTGGCCATCCAACCCCCTATCTTTAGTAAAATTTTCCGCTGAATCCGAAAATGATAAAGAAAAAATTTTCTGACGTATGGATTACCCCCATACACCCTCAATTCCCCCCAAAAAATCAAAAAATCCAAACTGGCCATCCAACCCACCTATCTTTAGTAAAATTTTCCGCTGAATCCGAAAATGATAAAGAAAATTTTTTCTGACTTATGGATTCTCCCCATACACCCTCAATTTCCCCCAAAAATTCAAAAAAACCAAACGGGCCATCCAACCCACCTATCTTTAGTAAAATTTTCCGCTGAATCCGAAAATGATAAAGAAAAATTTTTCTGACGTATGGATTCCCCCCATACACACTGAATTCCCCGCAAAAATTCAAAAAACCAAACTGGCCATCCAACCCACCTATCTTTAGTAATATTTTCTCCTGAAACCGAAAATGCTAAACAAAAAATTTTCTGACGTATGGATTACCCCCATACACCCCCAATTTCCCCCAAAAATTAAAAAAATCCAAACTGGCCATCCAACCCACCTATCTTTAGTAAAATTTTCCGCTGAATCAGAAAATGATAAAACAAAGCCCATTTTGTTTTTTTGGGTGCAATTTGGTGTGTGGGGGGAATCCATACGTCAGAATTTTTTTTATTTTTTTCGGATTCAGCGAAAAGTTTTACTAAAGATAGGTTGGTTGGTTGGCCAGTTTCGATTTTTTTAATTTTTGGGGGCAATTGAGGGTGTATGGGGGGAATCCATACGTCGGAAAAATTTCTGTTTATCATTTTTGGATTCAGCGGAAAATTTTACGAAAGATAGGTGGGTTGGATGGCCAGTTTGGTTTTTTTGAATTTTTGGGGGGAATTGAGGGTGTATGGGGAGAATCCATACGTCAGAAAAAATTTTCTTTATCATTTTCGGATTCAGCGGAAAATTTTACTAAAGATAGGTGGGTTGGATGGCCAGTTTGGATTTTTTGATTTTTTGGGGGGAATTGAGGTTGTATGGGGGTAATCCATACGTCAGAAAAAATTTTCTTTATCATTTTCGGATTCAGCGGAAAATTTTAGTAAAGATAGGGGGGTTGGATGGCCAGTTTGGATTTTTGAATTTTTGGGGGGAATTGATGGTGTATGGGGGGCAATCCACACGTCAGAAAATTGTTTTTTATCATTTTCGGATTGAGCGGGAAATTTTACTAAAGATAGGCAGGGTCACATCTCTAAAACACAAAAAAATTTTTTTTTATCGGCCTTTGTAATTATTATTAATATAAGCTACTGGACAACATCTGCTTGCCATGCTAGACAAAAAAGCCTGTTAAATTCATGTTTGACATTTTTACACTGACATGGCTAATGCACTATGTTTTTGGGTGGCATAAAATACAATCCTAAGCTCTAGGTTACACACTATGAAGCTATGGTAAAACAATATCAAAAATAAAAATAAAACTATAGTAAGTAATCTAGACATAAGATCGTAGCTAAGAGACTGTAACGATAACTCAAAATAGGTGTCAAGGTAGGCAAAACAAGGCCCCGAAAATCAGATGAAAGTCAGATAAAATATAAAATCCCAGTATATTTCCTATTAAAGTAATAGGTACATAATTATTTCATTAACGCAAGATATAGATCCACTAGTAGGCACCCCGCAGCTTAGTAATGAACGACGTACACGTGGGCGTTATTAGAAAAAGAAAAATACGAGAAAATAATTCAAAACTAGACGAGAAAATTAAAACTCGAAATTCCGAGTTCTCGCGCCGAGCTCTAAAGCTATTGAGTGAAAAACACTTACCTAAAGGCTATTGGGTGGATCTAAAGTGTGCGTGTCAGCCATTACAGTTTAAAATCCATTTAACAATGATATTTTTCCAGGCGTACGGCATCAACCAGCCAAGCAAAATGGCATCAAACAGACAAAATATCCAGCAAAACGTAAGGTACACAAAAAGCTCGGAAGATATATTTGGGGTGGTACCCCAGATCCGCAAAGTGCCCTCAAAGGAATGTCCACCCACACCGTCTTTAGCTGACCGCAAAAATGGAACATCGTACCTCCGCACCGCAACGACGAACCAAATCTTAATTTTTTGTTCCCGTTGTAGCGATGTGCAGGAAAATTTCTATTCGATACTCTGCACTCGATACCTTCAAGTATCGACAGCACTGGATAACAACCCTTAAGAGGATCTGATATTCGGGTATCAAACTAGATGCAATAAAACATAGGATGCCTTGTTTCGCTTATAAATTTATACTATGTTGTCTGTTAACTGAGTGGCTCTCTTAAAGAGCAAAAGTTCTGCCGACGCAGACCTGCCGTACTCACGTCCGTATCTTTATGAGAAAAACTATATTTTCTCCTAAAAGTACACTCACAGAGTGCAAAACGAATCAGCCCCTGGGGGTGCAAAATCAGGACTCAGTGTAGTTGAGGACTGGTACAACGAGGCAATATATGACCAACGACCGTAAGAATAAGGAAAAAAATGCTTTAGCATGTGATATTTAAGATTGCAGAAATTATTTTGGTATAGTTTATCAGTCTGCAAACATCCCACATAACTGGAAGTCTGGCAATATCCATTCTCAAGAAGTACGTGGGGGACCATATAGTTAGCCAGATTATAAGTAACTTTTGAATCTCTGATCGCTCTAAAATGTAAATAATGGTGTCTCGTCCTTGTTTCTAAACCTATTGGAATAGCTAACGTATAAAGACAACGGATAAAGATTCGTCAGTTTCTTTATAACTAAAATGGCAGCTTAATACAAACGTAAAATGTCGTATACAATTATTTATTATTCTTTAACTATGTGCATTTATGTTAGATTTTCGTATAAGATGAGAAGTTATGCTTATATTACAACTCAATTATTTCTGCAGTACAATATCTTTTATAATGTAATTCTAATAGAAATGCAAACCGCCAGACTATAAATTTTATTTTTCGCGTGTTTGGTTATGAAATGCCATAGTTGCTTTAATTTACATTCTTATCTGATGTATTTTATTGTAAAATGTTGCATTTGCGAGTAGTTGTATTAATCTTATGATTATTATGACAATTAAAAGCATCAAAGTCGAAACACAATCTGTGTAATTTTTTTCCACCAACCAAATTTTTTAACAATTTATAGTTTATTCAGATGAGGCTACATCTAGAAGAAATGGTGCTGTCAATAGACACAATATGTATTATTATGCAACGGAGAACCCACATTTGGTCCGTAAATTTCAACACCAAAACCATTGGTCGGTTAATGTGTGGTGCGGCATTCCTCACAACAGAATAATAGAGCCATGCTTTTTTTAATGAACATTTAAACGGATTCAACAGGAGTTGTCAAGACTATTGCCAGAAGTACACGTTGGCGAACGTCAAAATATGTGGCTCCAACAAGATGGTGCTCCCCCCACTTTTTTCGTGAAGCCAGAGAATATTTGGATCAGCACTATCCTCAAAGTCTTGTGACCTTACCCTGTTAGATTTTTTCCTGTGGGGCTACAGAAAAGATAGGGTATATGTCACACCACCTACGACAAGGCAGGACATGGAGAATAGGATTAGGGATATATTTCAAACAATAACACCAGGCATGCTATACAATGTCCGGGGAAATATATTAGAGGAATTGACATGCGCATTGATCAAAAAGGACATCTTTTCGAACATTTATTAAGAAGAAATTGATTTTTTTGGGGTTACAGTTACAAAAATAATGTGATCATTACGTTTTAGTGTAACAGTAAAGATATCTATGTTTGTATTTAGTTAGTTATACCTACAGGTTTTTACTTCTACCGCGAAGGGAAGTACCCACTATCTATTGTATTCAAAATGTCAATCAAAATATTTCAAAAACTATTAGAGATAGGGATAGGGTATTATCTACAAAATGCAAAGAGCTTTTGACGAGCTATAAGTGACATTTTTTAATCAGAAGGTTTCTGACTTTGGACCTAGAAATAAAACACCCTGTAAATGAGATGTCAAATATTTCTTAGTAGAAATGTTTTTTCTTCGACTTAATTTATTCAGGATACAAATTATGAATCGTTTGGAGTCAAAATTTAAGTAGTACTTTCACAACAAAGAGATGCTTGCAAATGCTAAATTTTCATTACAAGTCGAATTATCTTGAAAACTATTACTTTCTCGTATATTAAACCACTAGTGAAAAAGTTATGAAATTATACGTACCTATACTTCAAAAATCCATTCAAATACAGGGTGTCCTATTTAAAAAATCTAACTTTGTGACACCCTACTTTTTGAACGCATAATAAATTTAAAATATTTTTTAAAATGTGCATAATATCCAACCATACCTTAACACAATAGCTATTTGTGTATTAAGAGCGCAAAGTGATATATTGCCGCTCTGAGCGAGAAGTTAGACGCGCGACGCGTAGCGGAGCGCGGCTATCTCGCGAGAGCGGCAATGTCACTTTGCGCTCGAATTACACACATGATTTTTTATACAACCGGTGTTTTTATAAAAATATTTTGTAATGTAATTAATAATTATTGATATCAAATTTGACAGTTTATATTTTGTGTCAAAAGTCGCAGATACGCTGGACGTTTCTTTATTATTATTAAGGTGTCCATGGTAACTAAGCGAGCTACAAAGTAACTTTGTCGCTCGGCGAGCGACAAAGTAAAACAAACGCTTGTTCCTCGAAAATGTCCAACTTTGCGCTTTCTTTTGAAAGCGCAAATTTGTACTTTTCGCTCGGTTGTAGAAAATAGCTATTTGTGTATTAAGAGCGCAAAGTGATATATTGCCGCTCTGAGCGAGAAGTTAGACGTGCGACGCGTAGCGGAGCGCGGCTATCTCGCGAGAGCGGCAATGTCACTTTGCGCTCGAATCACACACATGATTTTTTCTACAACCGGTATTTTTATAAAAATATTTTGTAATGTAATTAATAATTATTGATATCAAATTTGACAGTTTATATTTTGTGTCAAAAGTCGCAGATACGCTGGACGTTTCTTTATTATTATTAAGGTGTCCATGGTAACTAAGCGAGCGACAAAGTAACTTTGTCGCTCGGCGAGCGACAAAGTAAAACAAACGCTTGTTCCTCGAAAATGTCCAACTTTGCGCTTTCTTTTGAAAGCGCAAATTTGTACTTTTCGCTCGGTTGTAGAAAAAAGCTTATTATCGACAAATCTTATCTTCAAGACATAAAATTACTTCGCGCAATCGTTGACTCACCCGGTACAAACTACCGTTTTTCTCAGACATACGTTTTTTAAGTTAGGCCAATAATAAAAAATGTACTGTTAGAAGTTGCACTTTTCTTCGTGGTGAACATCTTTGCAGATGCATTGTGATCCATCCTTATCACTGACTATCAACTTCGTTGACGGCTCTTCTAACTAATTATTCCCGCCATCTTTTTCGGTTTCTGAATAAATGAACAGCCTCCAAGAAGTTGGTGTTCATCAGCTTCCTAGTAATGCCATCCAGTTTTCCCTGCATTATTATCAGTCTCTCAATATTATCCTTGCGTTATACGTGGTCAAAAAACGTAAATATTCTGGTATAGACGGTACTTGATAATCATTGCATTAATAATTATAGACACGTTAGTATTTGTCGCCACACCCACATCTCAAATGATCCATTATTCTTCGATCAATTGTCTTAACTACCCTACACTCGGATGCGTCGAAAAAATAGAAAATACTTGGGGATTAACTAGTCTTATTTTTGTCTTTTTGGTAATGTTTTTATCACGCAATTTTGGTAAGTTTTATCATTATGCTTTTTGATTGTATTCTACCTACCTAATTACACCTTTACAGGTTACAGTATTGTGTATCAAAGCGTGCATTAAACAAAGGGGTCAACAACTTAGCAATCACCAATTCGCTATGTATATCGTCTATTTTTATTTTCTTTATCAAGAATTATAATTTTAATCTTATCGCGATGGATGTTACGACCGTATTGAGCACTGACATTCTCTGGCTAAACCAAGAAATGTCTAATTTTATCTTCGTTGGCACCCACAAGCGTATAGTGTCGTCAGCAAATCTAAGATTTCATATTTTGTGCCACCTATTATTTCACCACCACACCACCACTCTAAGTGTTTGCCTCATTATGTACTCACTACAGATATTAAAAAGTAGAAACGATAAAACACAATCTTGTCTAACTTCCTTTTAAATAACGCATTTATCAGGTTGATATGAGCGGAATTTTCTTCATACAAGGATTGAATTAAAAAAATTAGATGCTTTGTTATCCCCATTTCTTCAAGAATCTGCCAATTTACGTTGTCAAACGCCTTCTGAAAATCCACGAAACACATCATAATATTCTCTACATTTTTCGATGATCTATGTTAAATTAAGAAGCGGCTACCTGGTGCCTCGGTGCCTCGGCCTTTAATTAAACAAGCCTGCTTTGGAGCGATTTGCCATAACACGTACATATCTTCTAGCTTGTAAGGTGTAATAGTATATTACATAACAAGTGTTGAAAGTGACATTTTTCGAGGCGATAGCCGAGTACGATAATCCCACGAGTGTGCTAAAATTACTTTCACACGAGTAATGTACAATATTTTTCCTACGACCACAAAAATATTTACCAAAAAAACCCAATTCCTGTCTTTTTTATACACCCACTTTTCAAAACATGTGCTGAAAAACTTTTCAACACGTGTGCTGAAAATTAAAAAAATTTTCAAACGTCATGTTGACAAGTACTTTACAACACATGTGTTGAAAAGTACTTTTCAACACGCGTGTGATATAAGGCACTTTCTAGTCAAGTTAACCGTGCTTTTTTTCTCACTTTCATAGGTGGTCGTAGGAAAAGTAGTATTTTGCTGGCATGGGAGATTAGAGTAATGAATTGTTAGTATTGTGTCTTGATCCTTGTCTTTTCCAGTCATGTTGCCATTATCCACTCCTTGACATATTTGATGCAAAAACTTTGTGTCAGATTCATCAAGATTTTTAAAAGATTTCGCAGTAATGCAGTCAACACTTAGGTGCTTTATGAAATTTAAGCTTTTGGATTGCTGTTTTCACCTCAGAGACTAAAGTATGCCAGGAACAAGTCAAAATTCGGATGTTCTGGTGTTTGGTGGAAAAATTTTGAAAAAATCCCTGCGACTTTAATTATTAATATTAAGATTTGAAATTTACACCGAAGAAAGGAGAAGAGTTATAGTTTATGAAAATATATTAGTTGTACTAAAAAAGTGATTCAATGTTATTAATAATACTAATAGTGTTCAAATTAAATGGCTGTGCTGTTGATGCCGACGTGAGCGCGGGAGTAGGAGGTCGACACTCCACGCTCTCGTGGCAACCCGTGCAGTATTGCCAGAACTCACGATTTTTCGTGGGATCTAACGATTTCGGTTAATTTCTCACGATCTCACGAATTAAATACAAAATCTCACGATTTTTAATTTATAAAAATATCAATCAGTGAATCTCACGATTTTGATGTTCATTGAAACAAAATTGCAATTTTAGATTGAGGTTTAAAACTTATTACAATAAAAAAATAAATACATATTATGTACCAAGCGCAAGCAAAATCAATTTTCATCTACTTTGCCTCTGTGTTACTGTTCGACATTCGACCGATCTAACGGACATTGGGAATTCCCCGAAAGCTATTTTCTTTGTTTGTTTTGTGTAGTTTTACACTTTCGTTTATAAGAAATATGGCGTTTTTTATAGTACAAAGTAATAGGTATTTGTTTTAAAATTGTATTTATTTTTTAACAACAATATTTTTAAGTGTTAAGATTTTCTGAGTTTAATTAAAATAAATGATAGCAGAACAAAATTATTTCATCCTATTATTGTTTTTACTTCCGATCCAATCATTACGGTCTTACGATTCCTCGCGAATTTTGGCGGTCAATTCTTACGATTTTAATTTCATGTCTTCTGGCAACGTTGCGATACCATGATATCGCGGAGATATGACAAATTTGTGAAACTGCAGTGTTGCCTGATAAAATTTAAAGAAATCCTTAAATTTACCTGTCATTTACCCCTAGAAATCCCTAGCATTTGTAGTTTTAGGTTTTGTTATTTTAAGATTGAGGAAATAATAATAAAAGTCTAAATTTATAAAAACAAAAATAAACTATACAAAATAAACAACACACTGCACTACAATATTTGTATATGTATTAGGAAGGTGGTAGAAGATTTCTTCCTCGACCGAGGTGGTACCACCCCACACATCCTCTTAAAAGGGCTGGTGAAGTCCGTACGTATGTTTCCAGCTCTGGATGTGTGAGTCGGATTTCCCCAGTACACCCACGGTACATAGTACTTAGACTTCGGTCTTTGTGGGCTGTCAGAACATAAAAAAAACTAAAACCAGCCTCAGGAACAGCGAATTATCGAAAACAAAAAACATAGCTTACTTGTCATACATTGTTTTATTCATTTTCTTATAAAGCTCCTTATTAACTGGAAAATTATAACTCGTTTTATTTTTAAATAATTGTTTAGTGTGCATAATTACTTCTGATGTTTCAGGTGATAACCTGTTTCGAAATTTTATTTTATTTAAATTGTACCTGTGGTACAACGTTCCAAAGGCTTTAAAAATCCCTAGATTCGAGATAAATCCCTAGACACGGCGACACGGCGGTTGAGTCGAGGTATACTCACGACACGGGCGGCCGTGAGAACTTGGAGCGCCGGCCCCACACTTCCACGCTCACGGCGGCGTGAGCAGCAAGCATTCACTTTGACCAATATTATCCATAACATTGGATAACTTTTAGTACAACAAAAATATTTTTATAAACTATAACTCTTCTTCTTTTTTGGTGTAAATTTCAAATATTAAATCTAATTAACGTCGCAGCAATTTTTTGAAAAAAACAATTGTATGTTCGTTTGTAAAAGACTTGTGATGGACTTCTTAAAAGCTGCATGAGACTACCAGTTAACCAAAGCACCAAGTCCGACGAAGATCCGATGGATCGTTCCGGAGATATTGTTAAGTTTATAAAAAAAATACCAGGCCAATTTTTGAGGTTTTGTTTTCGACACAGTAACAATGTAAAATAACGTAAAACCGGTGTTTCCATTTCACCACAGGATAATATCAGTCTCAAAGAATTGTTTGCGCCCAAACTGGGGTCTGTAGTGGCCTTGCCCAAAAAGTCGGAAAAGAATTTTAAATATTGCTCCTCTGGAGCCTAAACCGAATAAACAAATAGAATAATTTTTGGACTAAAAATGCAATTGGGCTGAAACAAATACAGTACATTAAGAATATAAAAAGTTATCACCTGTATACTTTGAGAAGCCAAAAACTTTTTTTTGCAAAAGTTATTTATTGTTAAAAAAATTACCATTTTTAATGGTTTTCTGCAATTATCTTGTTAACTATTAAACGAATTTGGACGATTACAACTCAAATAAAAGGTAACCTACAACTTTCCTGTTGACCACTTTTACCTAGAGTGCAAAAGAAAAAAGTTACGGTCGAAAAACTAGTTTTACAATATTCAAAAAATAATTAAAAATCCTAGCAGCAATTTCAGCTGTTACTGGGATAACAGATATCCTCAGACATGCCCCCCTACAGCCTAGGACAACTCACTCAACTGTCGATACTACTGAATACACCCCAGAATGATTATGAATATGTACCAAGAAAGCGAGTTGTCAATCCAAAACAAGAACGGTGTTTGAAAGACTAGGACATAACATAATGCAATCAGCTGACTATACAGATTAACTCTGATTGCTCCTAATTTGAACTTCCGTTCACTGATGTACTCGACGAATTTATAAGTTGTACCCGGTGATGTTAAGTGCTATTTCGAGCTTCAAGTCACCAATTCTTTTTAATTTGTGGAGTAATTGGGTTTATGTACTAATTTAATATTAATAACAATTAAGCTTTATTAGATGTAACATTTAATTTTACCGAGGGAACCACAATCGTTTGTTGACATTTGTTATATGCATGGTTAAGAAACTTTTACGATTTTCTTTCCCCATTTTGAATGCTCATATTAGTAAGACTCTTGTTTTTCACAAGAATTCCGATAATATGCTTATTTCTGTATTGTAATACAGACGTTAAAAGAGCATCTGAGCTAAATGTACCATAGTTCATTGAATATGTTACTGTTATACGATAGAACAACTTTTTTAAAAATTAAAACAAACGAACTCATATTGGTGTATACTTTTAGAACAGGAAAAGATGTGCGATAAAAGTAAGATAACATCCTAAATATGGAATTTTTTCGGTCTAGAAGTAATATAACATTTTTATATTTACATTTTGGCATTAGTGCCCATCGAAAACAGTTCACCCCGGTTTATTTTTAAAATCGCTCGGGCTAGTATACTTTTGTTTTCAGGAGGGAATATTTTTCTATTATTTTCGTCGGTATAACTTCGATCCTAAATTTTTTAAATGACTATGTTGTCATATATTATTTTAAACAGCACGAAATTCCCTGTAAAATGGCGCTTTGTTTGTTGGATTTGAGCCACTGCTTGCCGACCAATTGCATTTTAAACATTTTACTGCTTATGTGATAAAAAGCCACAAAAAGCTTTTTATGCAAGAAAATGCTTTTTTAAAGTGATAAATAGGAGTTAAAAATTTCACCATCATCTTCAGTTGATCGGAGTATTTTGGATACACATTTGTTCCTTAATTTTTAGATCGATTCTAAAATGCTTTATTCTATTGGGAAAATAGTAGGAATGATTTTACTTTATTTTAAAAACAATGACTGTGCTAGAGCAACTGTAGTTTTGTTTAATTAAAGACACGCTGTTAGACGTGTTTTTTATAGTTACATTTTGGTATTAGTGGCAAAATTTCAGGAAACTGGTTCAGTCTGGTTCGATCTCTTAAAACTGGAAATGAAGTGGTAGAAGTAACTGTTCTGGGTCAAGCAGCAATGGAGATTACATTAAGTGCTAAAAAATGTCTAATGTAACGGCAATTTCGCATACCACTATACAGCGGATTCAAAAATATTATAAATTTCATCCCTATAAAATTTAATTACTGCAGGAATTGAATGACGATCGTTTACAATTTTGAGAAGCAATGAGCGAACAAATAATAAATAATCCAAGTTAACTTTTTAACGTTTGTTTCGTTGACAAGTGTTCATTTTTTCTCAATGGTACCGTCAATTGGCATAACTGTTGTTATGGGTCCGATACAGATCGATGTACCACGAAGTTCATACTCAACATCATCAAAATTAACGATCAGATTCATTAAAAAGGTTTAAGATCTAGTAGTGGTTTAAATTAAGATCTTCTGGTTGATCAGTTATGACAGGCTTTTATCCTGTCATAATTAATACGTCATCATTAAAAACTTGCTTTGTTTCCAAATGATTTCATCTTGGAACGTATTGCTATGCCAAATTACCTAGAACAACAATTACCACTGCTAAAAACTGCAACCGCGCGTGGGACGTCAAAAAAAAATACCTTAAAATATGTTTAATAAATTTTTAAAAAGCTCATTTAATGGTTCTCTCGTGATGGGTGGACGAAAACTTTTTACCACCATCTTCCAAATAATATATATAAATAAAAATATAGCGCACATATATACAGTGAGGGCATAAAGTCTGGAAACACCTAGTTTTTGACGAAACTATACATTTTCGGAAGAAACGCCGAAACACGTCGACTTTGTTCTCATTTTCTACATATTCTAAAAATATTTGATTATATACAGGGTGTGCCATAAAAGTTGGGCATTTGTCAAATTTGATTTTTTAAATAGAACACCCTGTATATTATTCCATTTTTGAATTATGCGTTAGAAAATTAACATCTTTTGTATAAACCACCCTTCCTCTAAAGTCAATTGTTTGCGAGATATTGCAACTTGAAAATTGGTAATTCGTACACCTTGAATTATTGCACTACCCTGGAAACCAGCATGTCCCATTATGATAGTTGTGTCAAAAATCAAACACATTTAAATAAGATAGTAATTTGTATCTTAAAATATGCTTTCCGAGACCCAAAGGATTGAAATCCTTATGATGTTTGGCTGGGGAGATCGTCGTAGGCATCTTGACGAAGTTTGCGAACTTTTTAATAACAGACATCCAGAGCGACAATCAATTACAAAATCGACGGTCAGCAAAATTATCAAAAAATTTCATGAACATGGGACTGTAAAAGATCTGCCCAGGACAGGTAGGCCCAAATTAGATGATAATATTAAATTAGATGTTTTACTCAGTTACAACGAGAATCCACATTTGTCAACCCATCAAGTGGCATTAGATTTAAACGTGTGTCAGTCATCAGTGAAAAATATTCTGCATAAAGAGAAATATCATCCATACAAAATAAGACTAATACATGAATTAAACGAAGATGACTATGACCGCCGACTCCAGTTTTGTGAAAATATGCAAGAACGGTGCAACATGGATCCCTTGTTTTGTGCAAATGTTTTATTTTCGGATGAAGCTACCTTTTTTCTCAATGGTACTGTCAACCGGCAAAACTGTAGGTATTGGTCTAAAGAGAATCCCCATTGGGCTCAAGTGGCTCATACGCAACATCCCGAAAAAATCAACGTTTGGGCAGGAATATTTCAAGACCAGATTGTTGGTCCCTATTTTTTTGACGAAAATTTGACCGGCCAAATGTATCTAGACTTTTTGCAAGTAGAGTTAATTCCTGCCTTAGCTCAGCGGTATCCAGGTGATGAGCCTGATACACCAGCCTTAACAATGTGGTTTCAACAAGATGGGGCCCCACCTCACTATGCGCTAGCTGTTAGGCAATATCTCAATGAGATATTTCCTAACAGGTGGATAGGACGTCGTGGCCCCATAGAATGGCCTGTGAGGTCACCGGATTTGACCCCCTTGATTATTTCCTGTGGGGTTATTTAAAAAGTAAAATTTATTTTAACAGACCTCCTAACATAGAAGCTTTAAAAAATCGTATAAGGGATGAATTTCGGCAAATTTCACCACCTTTCATCCGTAACGTACAAGAGGAGTTTATGGATAAGCTAGGATATTGCCGGGAAGTTAACGGTCAACAATTTCAGCATTTGCTGCGTTAAAATTGTCTCAGTTGGATTGTTGTTGTTAAAATAAAAATGTGTTAAATTATTATTTGACTTTATTTAATTTTGCGGGCTAACAATTTTCAAGTTGCAAAATCTCGCAAACAATTGATTTTAGAGGAAGGGTGGTTTATACAAAAGATGTTGATTTTCTAACGCACAATTCAAAAATGGAATAATATACAGGGTGTTCTATTTAAAAAATCAAATTTGACAAATGCCCAACTTTTATGGCACACCCTGTATATAATCAAATATTTTCAGAATGTGTAGAAAATGAGAACAAAATCGACGTGTTTCGGCGTATCTTCCGAAAATGTATAGTTTCGTAAAAAACTAGGTGTTTCCAGACTTTATGCCCTCACTGTATTAGGACTATTATGTGATACCGAAAATATTAAAAGAATTTGCCTGTGGAATTTTAGCAGAAGCTGTTACAGAGATCAGGTTGGACGAAAATGATAAAATTAGAAGGATTGCTACGAAATCCTTAATGTTCCCAACCCAACCAAACATATCATAGTAGTAGCTCGCCGTCACTTTTATTTAAAGAGTTTAGGATAAATAAGGTAACCAAGCAACTTACAAATTTAATATTCTTTCTTGATAATGTTACAAAGTTTAACGGTCATTCTTGACGTTTAGGTTATGACAGATTTTAAATTCTGTTTTAAAACAAAATGAAAAAAAAACTGCAAACGTCTTTTCGCAGATTTTCACTTGGGAAAAGGAGTCAGGTATAACAAAATTTGAAAATGCACACTATTTCGTCAACAGTAACACCTAAGTTACTGTTGAACTAGTCAGTCATAATAACAATTTAAATCCTAGTATATTTACAATGATCGAACATATTCATAGTAAAAATGGACAACATTATATTCTTTAAATTTCCCATCCTGTATAAAAAAGTATTTTCTACGTAAAATTCTCGCAAAAAGAGAAGTAGGTAATATTTTATTTTAAATATTACTTCTTGTAAGCTAAGGGTTGTAGCAAAATGAAAGAGCACACTCTACTCTGTATGAAAGCAAAGTTTCATAAATATTATGTAGCCTATTTTAACAAAGTATAACAATTATTGAATAAGTAATATTTGTCTCAGATAAATAGTTCTTCAAATTTAACTTGTATACCACTTTTATAAAATGTATATAACTTTTATGAAATGAATCGTTTTTGACTTTGAGCAACAAAAATAGAAATTAATTTTTCAATGTGCTTGTATCATCTAGGTATCTATATATATTTTAACCGTTGTAGCCGGTTTCGGGACAAAGCAAATCTATATCTATAAGCAAAATTTCATTTGCTTGATAAAGTAGATTTTTGCACCAATAGACGGGCCGACAGGCAAACCGACGGAAATGGAGAACCATGTTTTTGTGATCTAGAGACCCCAAAACCTGAAGATCTAAAAAAATCATGAGAATTAATTTTTTTTAGCGAGAGAAGTAAGAAAAATTGTTCGTCCTACATATAAGTTTTTTTCAAAAGACTTAAGCGTCATCACAGAAAGAAAAGTATGAAATTATATTTTACGGATTTATTGACGAGGTTAATGGTAAGCTTAATTTTGTTCATATTTAAGCAACTTGTAAGTACAGTTTTGCCAGAGTTACCTGAATCTCATAAATCTAAATTCTTAAGATGTAAATGGTATAAAAAGCCAGACAAAGGCCTCCCGCTTATACCGGGATCGCTCGATTCCCCATAGCAAGTAACCCACATTTCATTCAGATTTATTAGTGATAACTTCGGTATATAATGCAAACAGCAGCTGCCTGTCTCGTGAAGGGACACCTGCAGCGACGATTCGTTTTGTCTCTTTTCCACTAAGGGTAATATTATATTAGCGCATGTAGAGGACGGAGTCATTTCCATTTAATCAAGACGTTACGTCTAGACAGATGCTCGTTTAGAACATGATTTATGTGAAACAGTTAAGTTTTAGGTTTTGACAAGTGAAGTGCATATTATAAGTGTTTTTACTTGGTTTATGTAAGCGAATTTTTATTATAATAATGGCTCTTTGGCGACCTTTTGAGGTAGATGAAAGGGAATGATTACATGTTGAATTACCTTCGGTACCGACCGTGGCATCGCCAGTCGAAACATCTCCGGAGTTTAATAAAGATTTACATGTTCAAAGTCAACGAATAATTCTAAATATTTACGGTTGTTTAAAAAAAGAAAATCCGGCACAGTCAGATAAAGCCATTATAAAAAGAGTTAACGAATTAACACAACTGTCGATATCTACAATATCGCGTAATTAAAACAAGAGATGTTACAGATCATTCGGTAAAGCGACAGAAAAATAATCAAAAGTTTCAGAAAGTTGACGATGCAGCAAAAGATGTCATTAGACGAATTGTGTACAATCTATATAAGGAAAATACGGTGCCAACATTAGAAATGATCCGGGATAAGTTATGCGATTACCCTGATTACAATTACCAGTCATTGGAAACTCTTCGAGGAATTTTATTAAATTGCGGATTTAAACACAAAAAAATTAATAATCGGATGGTTATAATGGAATCGCGCCGTCTTGTTGAACATCGTCAAGAATATTTGCGTAAAATAAAAGAACACCGAGAATCAAATAGGTATATAGTGTATCTAGATGAGACATGGTTTGATACTCATGATGTTGTTCAGTACGGTTGGGTAGATGAAACTCAAAATTGCAGTTTAAATGCACCGTGTTCAAGAGGAAAGCGCGTGATAATACTTCATGCCGGAGGTGAAAATGGTTTCGTGCCCAATGCACTGCTTTTGTCGGCCAAAAACATAAACCAATCTTCTGCCGATTATCATGAGGACATGACCGGGGATTTATTTGAAAAGTGGTTTGTTGATCAGCTTTTACCGAACATTCCACCAAACTCGGTAATCGTCATGGACAATTCGCGTATATTAAACAAAATACCGAATAATAATACTAAAAAGGAAGACATTTTAAATTTTATGAGGCATAAAAATATGGAAATTCCTGAAAAGGTCCCGGTAAAAAAAGAGCTGATAAAAATGATAAAGAGTCGAAATTTTAAAAATGAATATGTAATTGATAATCTTTGCACTAGACACCTCCATACTCTGTTGCGGTTACCTCCTTATTATTGCATATTTAATCCAATTGAAATGATTTGGGGCACTATAAAAAAACGTCTTCGTAAATGTAATCAGTAAAGTTTTGCAAATGGGGGTAATTCCAGAGACGGCTCTCACCTAGTTGGAAATAAAGTTAGGATTCGATGTGAAAATAAAATACAAATATTTATTTACCCACATTGCGTTATTTGAAAGTGCGAAATACGAAAATACTATACAGGGTGTCTGAAAATTCTTAGCATGGGCAAATATCTTTAGTATTAATAACGATAGAGACACCAAATTTTAGTTTTATCTTATTGGTTAATACATCTCTACTTGTTTATGTAATTTGACTTGTACAATCCCCTTGGGTAGTTACGCTAGGGAGTTGCGGTCAAAAATTTTAAATGCAACCCTATGCCGTGTGGTAGGTACCTCATTTTATAGGTCTTTTCTCAGATGTTACTTCTTGGCAGAGTTCCAAAACGGACTTTATTACTGCCAAGAAGTTCATGGTGGCCATTCTAAACAACTTTTAACGTAATAAGTAAGGCAGTCACTGTTGGTCTGTTACCAGAGGCGTCGATGCCGAAAATAAGTACATACACTGAAAAAAAGTAATACTAGAGTCAAGAGTAATAGTCTTCAGTGAAGGATAGCTTAGTCTTGTATATCCGCAAGAGCAAGTATAGTCCTTCCAAAAGGTATGTTATTCTTAAAACAATACGCACATCTATACTTCTTTCAATACTAAATACGAGTAAACTAAGTATTGTAATGTTTGAAACAAGAACTTTCTTAGCTTGAGAGAAAAGCAAATAAACTTGAAATCAGTATAGCAGTTCTTAAACGAACTGCAATACGGTCGTAATGTAAAAGTAGGTAACCTCAACCCAAGTATAGTAATCCTTATTTCAACTTTTTCTTAACTTAACTCCGGTGTTGAAGTGAATACACACACGGAGAAGTAGAACTATTTATCAGTGACGTATATTGAGTGTGGTCAAGGTGTCAGAAAGGCACTGATGGGGGGTGTGTGTATTAGGGGAATTGTGTAAGGTGGTGTAAGAAGGTCATATATAGTGTCAATGCCTCCTTCCCCTATATTGCATAAGGGTGAGTGAGTGTCCAAAAGGCATATTTGCGCTTTCACCAAAGGGGCACTAAAAATACTAGTGGATTAGGATAGAGGGGAGTATTTTAAAAGGGATGGAGAAAGAAAAACGCGCTTTCGCCAAAGGATCGCTAAGATATCAGTGGATTAGAAGGGTGAATGTCCAAAAGGCATATTTGCGCTTTCGTCAAAGGGGCACTAAGAATACTAGTGGATTAGGGTAGAGGGGAGTATTTTAAAAGGGTTGGCTAAAGAAAAAAACGCTTTCGCCAAAGGATCGCTAAGATATCAGTGGATTACGTATTTCCACGAAGACTAAGTTCTTTTGCTAGAAAAGTGTATCTCTTTGTTCAAGAGTAAGCAATATGTATGTCAATACATATGTCAACTGTTTGCCATAACTTTAGTTATTCTTGAGACAATGTAAATTACCAATTAAAATATCTGTACTCCTATTCTTCATCTTAAACTTACCCTTCTTCTTGACTGAACAGTAGCAGTCCTTAAACCAATATTACTATTGTCTTGGATGCCAAGAATAGAACGTTTGTAGATTCAAGATTAGCCTTTACTTGCACTAAGAATTTTCGCTTGACACAAGAATAGTAGCGCTTCATGTAAGGCTACTTTTCCAAGAATACTCTAATTTTCAAATTAGATCAAGATTTTTTCAGTGTACGGTATTTCACAGAACTAATTTAATTCATGGGCGTTGCCGTGATTGTGTGAAATAGAAAAAACGGTTTAGTGCAAGTTTGACTCGCGCATAGAGGGTTCCGTGAGACATACAATATTGTGAATTTCTCACAGGACGCAAAAGTCTCAATAACTATGGTAAGGCTAATGCTTGAATAAATAAGAAGAGGCGGCCATGCCGGAAATAAGCCAGTGCGTAATATGACTGATTAGTAAGGCTGGCACGGTTGGTCACAATGTCACATAGTTAAGAATGTTCAAAAAAGACGTCATAAAATCGTAAAATTATGTTAAATACGTAGTTGTAGTTTTACTATTGGAGATATATTCTTGAAAGTGGGTAGGTTTGAATGGAGACACCAAAGTACATCCCCTGAAATTTCGTGCGCATGTCTCGCCCTCTTAGTTTGATTGGGTGCGCAGATGGCAAATAACGAAAAATAAAGTCGAAATAAACTGGGGAAAAAGTTATAAAGTTACATGCGTAGTGGTACCTTGCCTTTTGGGAATATGTTCTTAAAAATAAGTGGGTCCAAATGTAGACACCAATGTCCATCTCCTGAAATTCCGTGCGCATGTCCAGCACGCTCGGTTTGCACGTGGTACGCATTTTGGTCTACTGCGCAGATGGCAAAAAACGAAAAAGAAAGTCGAAAAAAACTTGAGAAAAAAGTTATAAAGTTAACTACGTAGTGGTACCTTGACTATTGGGGATATATTCTTAAAAGCGAATGGGTTCGAATGTAGACACCCAAGTACATCTCCTGAAAGTGCGTACACATGTCTAGCACGCTCGGTTTGCGCGTGGTACGCATTTTGGTCTACTGCGCAGATGTCAAAAAACCAAAAATATAAAATCGACAAATGAAGAAGTAAAGTTGGAAAAAAGTTAGAACAAAAGTGCCCCACAAAACAAAAAATAGCAGCGCAGACTGGTACTGTATGGCACAAGAGATCGACTAATGGTCGACTTGTGCCCCGCCCGATTATACGATTTACGATTTATAATTTTTATAGGCTTGCCATTTAAAAATGAATTAAAATACGGGAGTTGCGGTAAAATGTTTCTTTTTTTGAAGACTTTTAAAAGAAGAGGCCACCCGGCATAGGTTTGCATTCAAAATTTTTGACGTCAACTCCCTAGCGTAACCCCCCAAGGGGGTTGAAAAAGTCAAATTACATAAAAAAGTAGATTTATTAACCAATAAGATACAACGAAAATTTGGTGTCTCTATCTTTATTAATAGTAAAGATATTTGCCCATGCTAAGACTTTTCAGACACCCTGTATGGTATTTTCGACACAATGTGGGTAAATAAATATTTGTATTTTATTTTCACATCGAATCCTAATTTTATTTCCAACTAGGTTAGAGCCGTCTCTGGAATTACCCCCATTTGCAAAACTTTAGTAATCAGTCACCAACATTAAGTGCAGTGGTACTGGATAATATTCGACGAGTAATAAGTGAATTGATCCGTGATATTTGGAGAAACTGTGTAGCCCACGTTATAAAAAAAGAAGATGAATATCCTATTTTACCGCCAGTAGCGCCACTTGTGATTCAAAATGCGAATGATTCTAGTTCCGAATCTTCTGACGATTCCAACAGCATGTATGGACAACTAAGCGAATTGGGCCGAGCGCGAGCGGCGGGTTTTTTGCTGAGTGCCTGGCAGGACAATCCATGAATAGAGTCTATATACAGGAAAGAGGACGAAAGTCTTCCGCCTTAGTAATTAAATTCAGTCTGGCGGTCTCCGCGGTTGTCGTTACGATTGAATGAAACGCATGAAAGACATGCACTCCGCGTCTCGAAATTAGACGCAGGCTTTTGTACTCAGATGTTGGAAGTCTACACTTGGTATTTGTTAATTTGGGATAAATCGACGTTCTTGGTCAAGGGAGTCTTGCACCGACTAGAGGGACCAGAACGGTATTCACGAAACGGTAAAAATGGTTTATTAGACCGATAGTGGTCTAAGTTATAATTCCAGGAAAAAACCTAGGAAAAATAATTATAGTCAAGAGGCGTGACCCTGGCTAATAACGACAAGAAAATGTCATGCATAACGCATCCGAGCCATTATGTGTGTCCTTGGTTCTCAGTTGTATGACTGATCTCGATCATGACAAACCGCGCGTCGTAAAGGCACGCCCATACGTGCGCGCCTGGGGAGGGGACGCGACGGTGTAAATATAATATAGTTACACTTACAACACAACGATCATAAAAATAACGTATTTATGCCATTAATTTAAAGTCTTAATTATCGGTCGACGGTACGCCCATGAATACAATAATTATTTCTATGGTTAAACATCGTTTCTGCAGATTCAGCTAGGTTTTGATATACTTATAAATAATATTTGGTTAAAATGTTAAAACTTTTTATTGTGTCCCATCTTAAATTGAGGAGCCCCATTCAATAAGGGGACATGCGCTCGGTCCGGCCCGGCGGACCCAACCCAACCCTGAATATATATGCAATCCAATCTTTATGCGTCGCGTTTTAGAAACAATTAAAAAACAATACCTTAACGTTGATTCTCAGCAAACTTCCAGCGGGAAAGTTGTTCCTTATAGTCTAAAGAACAATCGTGCGGAGGCACGAGATATTTTGACAAAAAATAAACAAATTAGAGCAGGTTGAATCCAGCGTTGCGCGCCGCGTGTATATACATTTCGATGCGTGCGTAGTAATGTTTGAACATTACAGAAGATAATTTGACGTTTAAAATACACACAATGATTGCAAGAAAGTGTTACAAGAATAAAAATTGTTTTATTAAAAGTATATTATCAAATATAAATTTTTGGTAACACAAAGCATTTTAATACAAAGGATTTTTTAATATGACACATTATACCATTAATTTTTAAAACGTAGGAAAAGCATGCATCATAATCATTTCACTTTTTTGGGCTTACTGCCTTTAACAGCTGTGTTTTGAAAAAGGTTTTCCTAAAATTTGCAACCTTCAGGACTAAGATATTTAACCAAGTTTTCAAATCATTCAGTTTTTCGCGAGAAATTCCGACATCTTTAGCAAGCGACGATTTTTCTAAATTGTAAGAAGTGGTGAAAATTAATTATTTTGCACATGGCAACATTGACGTCTGTTCCAGTTATAATGAAATCACGCAACTATTATTCTCGAGGAAGTAATCACTTTTGAAAATGTAGAAAAATCGGAATTTCTCGCGAAAAACTGAATGATTTGAAAACTTTGGTAAAATGTCTTAGTCCTGAAGGTTGCAAATTTTATGAAAACCTTTTTCAAAACACAGCTGTTACAGGCAGTAAATCCAAAAAAGTGAAATGATTATGATGCATGCTTTTCCTACGTTTTAAAAATGAATGATATAATGTTTCACATTAAAAAATCCTTTGTATTAAAATGCTTTATTAACACAAATTTATATTCGATAATATAATTTTAATAAAACAATTTTTATTCTTGTAACACTTTTTTACAATTATTGTGTCATCTTTTAAACGTCAAATTATCTTCTGTAATGTTCAAACTACTACTACGCACGCATCGAAATATACGCGCGGCGCGCAACGCTGGATTAAACCTGCTCTAATTTGTTTATTTTTTGTCAAAATATCTCGTGCCTTCGCATGATTGTTCTGTAGACTATAAGGAACAACTTTCTCGCTGGAAGTTTGCTGAGAATCAACGCTAAGGTATTGTTTTTTCATTGTTTCTAAAATTCTACGCACAAAGGTTGGATTTACATACATTCAGGGTTGGGTAGGGTCCGGTCGGGCCGGGCCGAGCGCATGTCCCCTTATTGAATGGAGATCCTCAATTGGTTAGAATATTTTGGGACGCCTATGGCTGGACCTTATCGGCATTGCTGCGTCAAAGGTGTCGGCTTCGTTACTTTTTTTTGCGGTTTCACTTAACATTAGATAAAGTATACACCAAAGTTCTAAATTTTGAAGTCTGCGCAATTTTCAAGCATAATAGGAATCCTTAATGATATTACATAATAAATTATTAATAGAGAGTACTATTTTATGTTATTTATTTCTGAGCCTAATGGTAAGCCTAATTGGGTTCAACTTTAAGTCATTTGTACCCAAAGATCTAGACTTGAGAGTAAGCGCAATTTCTTAACTGCTTATAAATTATCATTACGAATCTTGGTCATACCGTGAAATTGCACAGACTTCAAAGTTTAGAAGTTTGGTATACAAGTTACCGAAATTTTAACAAAATCAATCTTACCATTAACCTCAGTAATAAATACGTAAAAATATTATTTCATACTTTTCAGTAAGTACTTTCCTTTTTGCTAAGCGGTTAATTTTTTTGAATAAATAATATTTCTTTTTTGTTAGTGCACCTATTCTCCCTCTCCCTTCGTATTATCTTCCCATCTTTTTAGTTGTACTGTCCATTTCATACTGAACCCAATATCACTAATATATTACACAAAGTTTTATAAAAAATAAATCTTTTCTGAATACATTTCATGTGCTTATCCCACTTGCTTTATCTTTTTTATATTTATTAACAACTGTTGTGTAAAATGGATTCCTTGACCAAATTACCCCTTAAATAATATTCTATTGGGCATTAATTAAGAAATTTATTTGATCTTCCCTACTGCGATATTTTTTAACATTATGTTGGATAAAATTAGATTGTCTGACCACAATAACCCCGAAACTGGCATATTAATTTTGAAGAAATCCCAGCCGCTCCGTTTTATTTCCTCTCACCCCCTCCCCTTGAACATTTTTTAACATGTGTCAGGAAAAATTATATTTTCTGACCTCAATAACCCCGAAAATGACACATTAGTTGATATTTTGAAGAAATTTCAAGCCATTCGATTTTACCACCCTCGTTACCACCTCTACCTACCCCCTCCCCAATAATTTGTTTAACACCAATTAGACATTCTGACATTAATAGCCCCAAAAATGACATGTTAATTAACATTTTTGGAGAAATTCCTAGCCGCCCTTTTAATCCCCCCCTCCCCAAGCATTTTGTTAAGATCTGTTATACAAAATTAGATTTTCTGACCTCAATAGCTTCGAAAAGGACATATTAGTAAACATTTTTTTAAAAATTCGAAGCCCCTCTCACCCCCTTCCTTTTATTATTTTTTTAAAGTCAAATACCAACAGAACCACCGCTAAATGTAACGGAGACAAAATTATTGAAATTAATGCCGCCATTCCGAAGTACACAAGCAAAAATAATTGTCGATCCACAAACTTGCTGATAGTGTTGATACTAAATCTTATTCGTTGTGAGATAATCTCGCATTCCGCATGCATATTGCATATCCCAAAAGTGATCTCACATTCCGCAATTACATATATAAGAGATTATGAGATCCGACACCCGGATCTCCCTATATATATATATATATATATATATATATATATATATATATATATATATATATATATATATATATATATATATATATATATATATATATATACATCACCCTATCATTTTTGCTTCCGAAAGGGGTCTAATCCCTATCATTTCTGCTACCGCTGCAAACTTGCTGCCGTATATCGGACGCAAGATTAACTTAGGCGTTTTTCTCGAACATGGCTATAAATTTTAAGTCCCACATTGTCGCAATGGCTGGTCCAAAGTACCATACCTTACGTAAAGAAATTGTTCTTTGACAGTTTAAAGCATAAACTAGTGGCGGGGAATAATAGCGGTACGAAATGGAAGTAAAAATGATCGAAAAATAAATGAAGACGTATAAATTTTAGTTGTAAAAATTTCCGATAGAGGCGCAAAATTATACATGCGTATATTAAAAGTTTTACTGGTCGGTGGATTTTGCTACCAGAAACTTGGCAACGCTAAAGTATGATAAAATTGTATTTAAATATTAGTTCTATAATTATGAAGTGTCCGTGACGCAGTGAACAGCATTTTCGCTAAGTGGTGTGCTTTTTAACCGTCTTCTCAAGAGGAGGTTATCAATTATTCGGCCCGCATGTGAGATTCTTTATATGTTCACGCATAATTCTTCAACGGACTTCTTCAACTTGGTTTGTCGATGAGTTTTTCCGAATGGTCTCGTTTTAAGTTTTTTTTTGCTGAAGTCATGTGTTTTTTTTTTTCATTAAAAAAATATACAGCATGTCTTCGAAATGGAAAAAAATTTATTATTGATTTTACGAAAAAAGTGCCTGTTTATAAAAAGTTCCGCATCGTGAGAAAATAGCATTGCTATTCAAAAATTTGATCTAGTACATACAGGGTGGCTCAAAAATAAAAAAGTCCTGATCTACGTGACGCTAAGAAGACAAAATCGTTATTTCAAGGTAAACTGCCACTGCAAATGTACAATTCAATAATATGTTTTTTCATTAAAAAAATATACAGTATGTCTTCAAAATGGAAAAAATTTTGTTATTAATTTTACGAAAAAAGTGTCTGATTATAAAAAGTTCTGCATCGTAAAAAAACAGCATTGCCATTCAAAAATTTGATACGTACAAGGTGGCTCAAAAATGACAGTCATAATCCACGTGAAGCTAAAAAAACAAAATCGTTATTTAAAGGAAAACTGCCACGACAAATGTACAATTCAATAATGTGTTTTTTTTCATTAAAAAAATATACAGCATGTCTTCGAAATGGAACAAAATTATTATTGATTTTACGAAAAAAGTGTCTGTTTATAAAAGGTTCTGCATCGTGAGAAAATACCATTGCCATTCAAAAATTTGATCTAGTACATACAGGGTGGCTCAAAAATAAAAGAGTCCTGATCCACATGAAGCTAAGAAGACAAAATCGTTACTTAAAGGTAAACTGCCACTGCAAATGTACAATTCAATATGTTTTTTCATTAAAAAAATATACAGTACGTCTTCAAAATGGAAAAAATTTTATTATTGATTTTACGAAAAGTGTCTGATTATAAAAAGTTCTGCATCGTAAAAAACAGCATTGCCATTCAAAAATTTGATCTAGTGCGTACAGGGTGGCTCAAAAATGAAATATTCATAATCCAAGTGAAGCTAAAAAGACAAAATCGTGATTTAAAGGAAAACTGCCACTGCAAATGTACAATTCAACAATATTTTTTTCGTTAAAAAATGTACAGCATGTCTTCAAAATGGAAAAAAAAATATTTATTTTACGAAAGAAGTGTCTGTTTATAAAAAGTTCTGCATCGTAAAAAAACAGCATTGCGA
Source organism: Philopedon plagiatum (assembly GCA_963971165.1). Classification (NCBI taxonomy): domain Eukaryota; kingdom Metazoa; phylum Arthropoda; class Insecta; order Coleoptera; family Curculionidae; genus Philopedon; species Philopedon plagiatum. The sequence continues at coordinate 33,498,903 of OZ020195.1, read as the reverse complement.
TTCCAAAATTTGATCTAGTATGTACAGGGTGGCTCAAAAATGACAGTCATAATCCACGTGAAGCTAAAAAGGCAAAATCATTATTTAAAGGAAAACTGCCACTGCATATGTACAATTCAATAATATGTTTTTTTCTTCTTAAAACAATATACAGCATGTCTTCGAAATGGAAAAAAAATATTATTGATTTTACGAAAAAAGTGTCTCTTTATAAAAAATTCTGCATCGTTAGAAAATAGCATTGCTATTCAAAAATTTGATCTCGTATAAACAGGGTGACCCAAAAATAAAAAGTCCTAATCCATGTGAAGTTAAGAAGACAAAATCGTTATTTAAAGGTAAACTGCCACTGCAAATGTACAATTCAATAATATGTATTTTTCATTCAAAAAATATACAGCATTTCTACGAAAAGGACAAATTTTTATTATTGATTTTACGAAAAAAGTGTCAGATTATAAGAAGTTCTGCATCGTAAAAAAATAGCATTGCCATTCAAAAATTTGATCTAGTACGTACAGGGTGGCTCAACAATGAAATATTCATAATCCAAGTGAAGCTAAAAAGACAAAATCGTGATTTAAAGGAAAACTGCCACTGCAAATTTACAATTCAATAATATTTTTTTTCATTAAAAAATATACAGCATGTCTTCGAAATGGAAAAAATGTATTATTGATTTTAAGAATAAAGTACCTATCTGTTTATAAAAAGTTCTGCATCGTAAAAAACTAGCATTGCCATTCAAAAATTTGATCTAGTACGTACAGGGTGGCTCAAAAATGAAATAGTCATAATCCAAGTAAAGCTAAAAAGACAAAGTCGTTACTTAAAGGAAAACTGCCACTGCAAATGTACAATTCAATATGTTTTTTTTTTTCATTAACAAATATACAGCATGTCTTCTGCATCGTGAGGAAGTAGCATTGCTATTCAAAAATTTGATCTTGTATAAACAGGGTGGCTCAAAAATAAAAAAAGTCCTAATCCACCTGAAGCTAAGAAGACAAAATCGTTATTTAAAGGTAAAATGCCACTGTAAATATACAATTCAATAATATGTTTTCTTCATTAAAAAATATACAACATATCTTCGAAATGGAAATTTTTTTATTATTGATTTAACGAAAAAGTGTATCTTTATAAAAAGTTCTGCATCGTGAGAAAATAGTATTGCTATTCAAAAATTTGATATTATACTTACCGGGTGGCTCAAAAATGAAAATGTCATAATCCACGTGAAACGATTTAGCTTTAAAAAATAATAAAGGGGAGGAGGTGAGAGGGGATAAAACCGGAGCGACTGAGAATTTTTTAAAAATGTTGACTAATATGTCATTTTCGGGGTTATTGAGGTCAGAATTTTTTTTTCTAGCAGGTGTTAAAAATTACCGTAGGGAGGGGGGGGGGGGGCGAATAAAAAGGGGCGGCTGGGAATTTGTCCAAAAATGTTAACTAATGGGCCATTTTCGGGATTACTGAGGTCAGAAAATCTGACTTTGTGTAACAGATGCTAAATAAAATTTACAGAGAAGGGAGGGGAGAGGGGATAAAAGGGCGGCTGAGAATTTCTCCAAAAATGTTAGCTTAGTATTTTCAGAGTTATTGAGGTCAGAAAATCTAATTTTGTTGGAACTGATTTTTAAAAAATTAACGGGAGGGGGAGATATAAAGGAGCGAATGGGAATTTACCTAAAAATGTTAAGTAATAAAGCTGCCCACTTGAATGCCACACCAGGGGCGCCCTTGGAAAAAATATGCGCCTAGGGAGCGGAAGACCTAAGGAATAACACGCGTCTGGGGAGGGAGCGACCTTGAGGTAAATAAGCTTCTTTAAAACGGACGACCTTAGAAAAATACGCGTCTGGGGAGCGGGCGACCTTGGGGAAATACGCATCTAGGGAAGCGGACGACCTTGTAAAAATACGCGTCTGGGGAGCGGGCGATCTTGGGAAAAATACGCACCTGGGAAGTGGACGACCTTGATGAAAAGTCGCGTTTGAGGAACGGAGGACCCTGGGGAATAGACGCGTCTGGGGAACAAACGATCTTCGAAAAAAGTACGCGCTTAAGGAAAATACGCATCTAGGGAGCGGATGGCCATGGAAAGAATTACGCGTTTGGGAACCGGAGGACCTTAGAGAAATGCGCGCCTGGGAAACTGACGACCTTGGGAAAATACGCGTCTGGGGAGCGGACGCCCTTTAAGAAAATACGCATCTAGGTTCCGGACGACCTTGGAAAAGTACGCGTCTGGGGAACGGACGACTTTGGGGAAAAGGAGCTGGTGGGAATTTCTTCAAAAATGTTAACTAATATGTTATTTTCGAGGTTATTGAGGTCAGAAAATCTAATTTTGTGTAATGGATGTCAAGAATAACGTGGGGAGTGGGGTGATATTAGGGCGCAACTGGGAACTTCTCCAAAAATGTTAACTAATCTGTCATTTACGGGGATATTTAGGTCAGAAATCTAATTTTGTTGAAACCTATATTTAAAAAATTAACGGCGGGGGGATAAAAAGGAGCGACTGAAAAAATGTTAACTAATTTGTCATTTTCGGTGTTATTACGGTCAAAAAATGTACTTTGGTCTAACATATTTAAAAAAATATAACGAGGGAGAATAAAAACAGGCAACTGATCATTTTTCAAAAAAAGTTATCTGATATATGATTTTCAAGGTTATTGAGGTCAGCAAATCTAATTTTGTTTAACGAATGTAAACAAAATTAACGGTTTGGCAGAGGGAATAAAAAGGCGCGGGGTTTGGAATTTCTCCAAAAATGTTAACTAATTTTGGGGGTTACTGAGAACAGAAAATCTAATTTTGTTGAAACTCATTTTTAAAAAAATAACGCCGGGGGGGGGGGTAAAAAGGAGCAACTGGGAAATTATCTAAAAATGTTAATGTTGTTTTCGGGGTTATTGGGGTCAAAATATTTAATTTTGTCTAACATTTAAAAAAAACTACCGGGGGGTGGGGGGTGGGGTTAAAAACGAGCGAATGGCAATTTCCCCAAAAATGTTAACTAATAAGTATGTCAATTGAGGTCAGAAAATCTAATTTTGTCTAACGAATGTGAAGAAAATGAACGGCACGGAACGGAATATTTCATAAGTTTTTAACGAAGACTTATTAACTATGACAGGAAAAAACCTGTCAAAACATACCTGATCAACTAGAAGATCCTAATTTAAACCATGCAGTACTAAATCTTAAACCTTCTTAGTGTATCTGAGAGTTAATGTTTAATCACGTGTTTTTTTTCAGTTTTTAATAAATCAACCCCTAAGGGGGTATTACGATGGTATTTAAAGTTTGTAATGGAGTAAAATTGTTATACCATGGAAGAAGTTGCGGGCGAAAGCTAGTTATTAAATAAAACAGCGATGCATGCCTGCATATCTTATTTGAATAGGTATAAGTACTGCAATTGCTGCAATACAAAATTACCGTTAAAGTGTCAAAAATCAATGGTGTTGTAAGTGGAATGTAAAGTAGAAATAGAACAGTTGTACTGTACAGGGTGTAAGTTAGGAACAATGAAATTTTATTTTCTATTAGATACAACAGCCGCGTAAAATTTTCTTTTCTTGTTGGAGCTTTAAAAGTTTTAGTACTTTTAATTTTAAGGCTTTTTTATTACAAAAAAATCTATACCATTTTATATTTGTTTCTAAAATATAACAAGTAATCGATTTGGGATATAGTTTGTACTAGCCCATTTTAAAGGTATAATATCAAGAAATAATCGCACTTTCTTATGGAAATTACCACTTCATTATAACTGGAGGTTATTAATTTTAATTTGACATTTCTACACATCCTAAATTTATCTTTTCACGGAATATTTTTGCATTTTTAAAAATCATTTCTAATTTTAGTAATTTCAACTTTTTACTTCTCTCGCTAGAAAAAAAATCACTTCCCGGGATTTTTTCAGATCTTTACGTGTTGAGGTCCCTATATCAGATGGTCTCCCATTTTCGTCGGTTTGTCTGTCCGTCTGTCTGTCGGATTGTCTGTTGGAGCGAACGCTTAAAACTGCTTGACCAAAAAGAAAAGGAAAAATTTTGCATATGGACTACTTTTCAACCTGGCTTGGAACAGGCTGTATTTCCGGTGAAATATATACAGAGCACCTTCAAAATTAGTTTCTATTTTTTGTTGCTCAAACTCGAAAACGATTTATGTTACAGAAACTGTATTTTGTACATATAGTTGACATATAAATTGCAAAACTTTTTGAAGCTTAAGTTTAACAAAATGATTAAGTTTTATAGACGTTTTAGATACGTTTTCTGTGTAACATTTTCACCTATTTCGATTGATGCGGTTTTTCGAAAAAATAAAACTTAAAAAGTTATTTAACAAAAACTACATTTTGGAATTTATTTGTTAAATAAAAAAACTAGCTCGCCAGTTACTGTGGTCGACATTTTACATTATCTTTGTAGTGTATTAAAAAGGTTTATTTCGGTTGGTAAATTTAACTGTACTTAACTGTTATTTAAATCGCTCTTTTCTTTATAAGTTGGCGAGAAAAATTAAAAAGAAACTAACAGTATAAAATTTGGTTGTCTTATCTTAACACTTGCCAATTTAAACCCTTAATTATATAAAGCTGAGCACTGAGCAATGAGCAAGACTTTAATTGCCAAATTACACCTGTCTTATCAATAGTGATTCCAGCCAAAAAGCATTAAGAAGAAACTTGCTTGTGTCTGTCGACATTAAATATATCTGTTTTAGTTTTATTAGGTGGATAATTTTTGTTGGACGCCTTGTCATATTTTGAGCTAATCTGGTGACTTAACCCAAATAAAATAAACGAAAGTTATAATAAAAATAGGTTTTTATTATAATTCGCAATCTTATTTCCAGGTTCCAGCAAAACAACTCAAAATAAACTTAAATCATGGAATGAGGTAAGGAGAGTCCATGGCTCAAAACTCCTTTTTATAGCGATCTCATATGTAAAGAATGCGGAGAACTCTTGGTAAAAAAGCGCCATTCTGTGATAGCAATGTGTACATGTCAGTGCCATGTCAGTAAATTAAAATAAAAATTGTCAGCCTTGATCTATCACCTATATATTAATTATCACTTTTACCAAAAGGAGGGCAAATGTCTGACACCGTTACTGTTATGAAAAATTGAAATTTGTCGACGGCTAAGCATTCCTAATTTCACATAAAAATAAACTAAAAATAATACTTATTATATTCTATAAGCATGGAAAATACTTACAATATTGTTATTCATATTACTATTGTTATCAATCTTTTTATTCTTCAATAAATTTTACAAATTAAGAAATAAGCAGTAAAAATGTATATAATATTAATATTATTTAAACTTATATTTTCAACTTGCATTTTAGGTTAAAAAAATAAATTATAATTTAAAAATCTAAAAAAAACGCTTTTATGAGTAGCGCACTAAAAAGTTCAAAATAATTATTTTCCTTTTGTAGTTACCTAACAGTAAACCGTATAGTTTTTTAAACTATACCTAATTTATTTTTAACTTTTTAGTGCGCTACTCATAAAAACGTGTTTTTAGTATTTTAAACTATAATTTATCTTTAACTTTTTAGTGCGCTACTCATAAAAGCGTGTTGTTTTAGTTTTTTAGTGAATTAGTTTTGGAACATACACGAGGTCTCAAAAATAAAATTAATTTTTTTATTACCGATTTTACAAAAAAAGTACCTATATCTTTATAAAAAGTTCTACATTGTAAAAGAAGCATGGTTATTCAAAAACTTGATGAAGAACAATACAGGGTGGCTCATAAAGCTGAAAGTCCCAATTTTAATTTAAATTTTTAGCCACCCTCTATGCCCTATAAAAATATTTAAACCATGCTCTTTTTTCACAATGTAGAATTTTTTATGAAGATATACTTTTTTTGTAACGGCGATTTTAAAAAATTAATTTTACTTTTGGGACCTCCTGTGTGTTCCAAACATATCATAAAAATAACTCTTGTATGTACATTTGCAGTGGCAGCTTACCTTTAAATAACGATTTTGCCTTTTTAGCTTCACGTGGATTATGACTTTTTCATTTTTGAACCACCCTGTACGTACTGGATCAAATTTCTGAATGGCAATGCTATTTTTTCACGATGCAGAACTTTTTATAAAAATACACTTTTGTCGTAAAATCAATAATACATTTTTTTCCATTTCGAAGACATGCTGTATATTTTTTTAATGAAAAAACATATTATTAAATTGTACATTTGCAGTGGCAGTGTACCTTTAAATAAAGATTTTGTCTTTTTAGCTTCACGTGGATTATGACTTTTTCATTTTTGAGCCACCCTGTACGTACTGGATCAAATTTATGAATGCCAATGCTATTTTTTCACGATGCAGAACTTTTTATAAAAATACACAATTTCGTAAAATCAATAATACATTTTTTCCATTTCGAAGACATGCTGTATATTTTTTAATGAAAAAAACATATTATTAAATTGTACATTTGCAGTGGCAGTGTAATTTCAAATAAAGATTTTGTCTTTTTAGCTTCACGTGGATTATGACTTTTTCATTTTTGAGCCACCCTGTACGTACCTACTGGATCAAATTTCTGAATGGCAATGCTATTTTTCACGATGCAGAACTTTTTATAAAAATACACTTTTTTCGTAAAATCAATAACAAAAATTTTTCCATTTCGAATACATACTGTATATATCTTTTAATGAAATGTCCCATTACAATGTTATAAGTCAAGCTAATAAAAGCATGTTAATAAAAGATCGATGGTTTTGTAATAGACTCATAGCACCTTGGTTATCTCATTCTGCTCTTGGCGTAAAGATTTACATGTCTTCATCATATTATGAGGAAACAATTAATTATACCTTTAAGTTATAAACAGCCCAGTCCCTCAAGCTGTTTCTGGTGACAGATTAGTCATACCTATCATTGGTTCAAAAGCGCTGTGTAATCTTTCCCACCTTTCGGACTTTTCAAAATTCTGGCAACAGGGCAGTAGTAAAAATGATAGAGAAGTGTCCAAATATTATACGGCTCGGAAGCAAAATGCGTCGACAAATGTACAAAATTATACGCCGGACGCAAATTTGATTATAATATGAAAGGAGTTGAAAATGCTGCATTATAAAATAAAAGGTATATTTTAGTTTTAAGAGATATTTAAAAGAAAAATTAGGAGCAATACAAAAAAAGGAAAAAAATCGATATACACTTGAAATACAAAGCCTAAAGCCTCTATTTCTAGGGGACGCAAAAATGATGGATTATGAAAGGACGCAGAAATGATGAAAGATGTATATATATATATATATATATATATATATATATATATATATATATATATATATATATATATGTATATATATATATGTATATATAGTCGAACTCGGTTATAACGACCGCGACGGGACAAAATGATATGTTCGTTATAAAAGGGTGTTCGTTATATCCAGTCTGCCTATTTATTTAAACAATGTTCCTCAATGAAATCTTTATTGAAAAATATCAACATAAAAAAAATTCTAATATAAAAAATAAACATTACATAAAACAGCTAATCATAAAAAAACAAAATTATGTACATATATACATATTATGTATTTATATAATAAAATTATGTATACACTATTTGTTTTCAAGAGAAAGAAAATCTGTTATTTTATTTTGGACTTTATTTTTTTTAAAGCCGGATTTTCAGTGAATCTATAAACCTTATCGTAAGCCGCCAATATGTACACCGTTCGCTAAAACCGAACCGACCCGCAAAAATTCAGAAATTTGCCCTTAAAAATGTTCGTAAAAAGCGATCGTTCGCTATAAGCGTGTTCGTTATATCCAACCACTAAAAGTATGTGTTTATATGAAGGCTTTTTTCGTACTTTAAAATATGTTCGTTATTGCCGGGCGTTCGTTATAACCCGAGTACGTTATAACCGAGTTCGACTGTATATATATTTATCCATCTAAATAAATCAAAAAACGCTCGGACCCGTACCCGTATACTTTAGTTTCAGGGGGACTTATTTTTTTGGTATTTTCTCCCACCATGCTTGAACCCCTAAGCGGGGTGACTTTCACCCTTAAAATCTTAAATGGGAAGAGGGATCGAGTGACACCTCATTTGGAATTGCCTTTCCAACGGGGCTTGCTTGTTGAAATCAGGTGAGTAATTTCTGAGAAACCTTAAAAAAATTAAAATTTAAAAATAACGAAACTTCTTACCAGTTGTTTCAATCAAGTAAATGCTGAAAATGTCCACCCCAAACTCCATGCAATTACAAAGGCACTGTTCGAAATGTTCGCGAACATTGCGAAGCATTTCGGGAGTTATTTGTCGGCACTCGTACAGTATTCATTGTCGCAAGTCTTCTAAAAAATTGGTCTGGGTTGCACAAATTTTTGTTTTTAAATGTCCTGACAAGAAAAAGTCCAGTGGCGATAGATCAGGAGATCTTGTAGGCCATTCAATAGGATCTCTTCTCTCAATCCATTTTCCTTGAAACCCAAGCAAAGATATTTGCCCATATAACGACTTTTCGGACACCCTGTAGTTATTTAATCTTTCATTTGCAAATCACTTTCCTCTTGAGAAGAAATTAAAAGGCATATTTTGAAAAACTATATGCATATTACGAGTAAATTTAATATGTAAGATATTACTAAATAGGTAGAGATGTAGTGTTAGGAACGAATTAATTTTAATTTGTATTTAAAAAGTAATTTTCTAAACAAATTTACATCGTTATTAACATTTTCATAAATAGTTATTTTACAGTAGCGGCTGAATCTCAGCATTAATTTAATTTTTATAAGGGTATCGACAAGCTTTATAATCAACAACTATTTGCCGTGTACTAATTAAATAAAATTATCTAGATAACACCGGTAGAGTTTAGTTTATTGCATTTAAATTGCGTGTTATCCTAACATTATCGTCAAACCATTTGTTACAGAAATCATTATTGCATAGTTTGATGCTCATTGCAGAGCATTGCCAACACCTACTTACAGATCTTTAGGTAATGATAAAAAACTACTTTCTTATACAGAAGTTCCATTAACAGTACCTAGCTTTAGGCAATCAATGAAATAAGCTAATAATCTAAGCTAATATCTTTAAGTTATGCACTTTCATAGTAGTAAACTACAATATACACGTTATTTTGATACTTCTTGATACAAAAAATATTTCAATAAATCTCTTTTTGAACTTTTTCACTGCATTGCAGCAGTTCTTTTATCAAAATTAATAAAATTCTATAATGCTAGAGTAGCTTTTTTAATTTCGGCGGAAGTATCAAACTGAATTGCTTTAATTTAGGTACTGATTAAATTTTAAATCAAAATCAACCCAATACATATTGTTTGGGATGGTAAAAAGACTCTTCTAGTGGACTGTATATAGGTATTTTATTCTACTTTAATTAAGTACAAATAGAGCTAAATTGATGATTATAATTTATAAATTATTCTGCTTCTTGTCATTAATTTGACAGTACTGTTACAAACATGTTGCTATGGTTTGTCCAATTTTTTATAACTCCTAGATTGTTACAGGTTTTATTTCTTTTGCGCTTAAACATACCGCCCGCCTTGAAGGTACCTAGTACTTTCAAATATAACTAAATGTGCAAAACATTGCGGTAATTATAAAATAATGATCATTACACAATAATAATATGCAACTGAATAGTGATGTCGCAGACATACAAGGGTGTATGACTAAAATATTTATATAAACTAACAAAAAATGTGACAAAAACTTATTACTATATACTTATCAACAAAAAAAAAAACAGAATTTTCATGCCAATTGTGTTACATATTGACCAAATGTCACTGAATTTGCCCCTTTTATTAACAATTTTAGTCAATGGGCAACGCACATATACGGTTAATTGCACGTGTTATCACACCAGTCTTGACTTGCACCTCCACTACACGCGTAACGCCGTCTTTTCCTGGATGTAAAGCAAGAACTCGCCCTAGCGGCCAATTCATAGGGGGAACATTTTCATTTTTGATTAGAACTAATGTTCCGACCTTTAACAAATTTTTGTAATTTTGTCTCCACTTGACACGAGTCTGCAGCTCCGATAGATACTCTTTCTGCCAACGATGCCAAAAGTGTTGGGACATGGCTTGAAGGTGCTGCCACTTGGTTAAACGGTTTTCAGGAACATCAGTGATATTAATTTCAGGAAGGCGAGTGAGTGGTTTACCAATTAAGAAATGTCCTGGTGTCAGTGCCGATATGTCGTCCGGATCCTGAGTGAGTGGACTAAGCGGCCGCGAATTTAAAATACCCTCAATTTGGGTCAACACGGTGGCAAACTCTTCATACGTTAATCGAGTTTCTCCTACAACCAGCTTGATGTGACTTTTGGCTGATTTGATTCCAGATTCCCAAAGTCCGCCGAAGCTAGGAGAAGACGCCGGTATAAGATGCCACCTAATAAAATCAGCCGACAATTTATTTGTAATTTCTTGCGACTTATTATTTAAAAATTTATATAATTTACCAAGTTCCGTATTAGCTCCTCTATAATTAGTGCCGTTATCAGAGTAGATGTTTGCTGGTTTGCCACGTCTACTTGTAAACCTATGAAGGGCAGCAATAAATGCTTGTGTGGTCAGATCAGACACTAATTCTATATGTATGGCCTTAGTGCTCATACATATAAATAGACACATATAGGCCTTAATAATTTTGGCACCACGGGTCTGTCTGTCCTTTAATAAAAAAGGTCCTCCAAAATCTGTACCAACATTTAGAAATACGCTGTGAGGATTAACTCGTACCTCAGGGAGTTGACCCATTAAATATTGACATTCCTTTGGAGCAACTTTAAAGCATTTAATACAACTGTGAATTATGTTTTTGCAGGCATTTCGACCCCAGATAGGCCAGTACCTTTCACGTATTGAGTATAATAAATTTTGAACGCCACAGTGAAGTAACCGTTCATGCTCCTGTTTTAATAATTGATTTGTTAAAAAATGACTTTTAGGTAAAATTACAGGGTGTTTACTTTCAAAGGGTTTGTTTGAATTTTTGATTCTACCACCTACACGCATAATTAATTCCATCTTGTAAAAATGGGTTAAGTGGCAATATTTTACTAGTTTTATTTAATTCTTTGTTATTACTTAAACTAGTGTACTCTTGAGAAAAGAACTCTATTTGATAAAGTGATGATTATAATTTATAAATTATTCTGCTTCTTGTCATTAATTTGACAGTACTGTTACAAACATGTTGCTATGGTTTGTCTAATTTTTTATAACTCCTAGATTGTTACAGGTTTTATTTCTTTTGCGCTTAAACACATATTAAATCCAGGTATGCACCAGATTAATTAAAACAATTATCACTGGCTTGTTCCGCTCCTGTCACTTTCTGGACATCACCTTACAAGACTTTACGTCAACCGCCATATTGCAGCAGAGTCGCCCTTTTTTAAATTGTTGCGTACCGCGACAATTTCTTGATCATTAGTTATTGTTATTTTAACAAACTTAATAAGAAATTATTTAAAATATTTGCATATTTTTAAACGCTTGATCATGGATTAAAAGCAATCGTAAGTGAATATTTTGGATAAATAACAATGAAAATCATGGAATTGATTTATAAGCGGATCAGAAATTTAATTAAAAAAGGAATTAAAAGAATTTTTCGTGGTAACCCAAATAAATTTCTTACTTTTATAGTGTGATAAATTAATAATTTGATATTATGTTTCGAGTTGCTGTTTAACTTTCTAAATACCCAAATGACTTTGACCCCATTTCTTGTGGGGATAAGAAACATGCAGCATTAGTGTACAGGACAGCATTAGTGTATCTAATGATGTCCATAAACTTTAATTTTTTACAATAAAACTCTCTTTACTTATGCTACCTGGCTATAACATCGACCGAAACTAATCATTCTACATTAGTTTTCGCGCATCAGTATATACGGCATACTACCGACGAGTTTTTACGATTATTTTTATTTCTTTTGCAAACAAACAATTTAAAACTATATTCCTCACTTCATTATACATAACATTTTCGCGAAGTGCAGTGTAAAATATTTGCATTATATTATAGAACCCAGAAAACTACAAATACCAATAAATTCTTCTGTTCCAGCTGTGCTGTGTCTGTTTGTAAGGATTTGTATTTGTCCTAATTTACATACATAAATATTATTATTAAAATGGTCAAAAATGTTTAAAATGTAATTAATTCATTGATCCTTTTTATATGTGGCAACACAGTGTGTTTATTTGTCGAACGGTAACAAACCACAAGCCTTTACGGGAGCCATGATTGGGTTAACCCTAGTGTCAGCTAATATCGGATATCCTTTTCCATTTACAACCAACTATAAATGTCCGGTTACTATGATCATACAACTTCTGTAAAAATAGGTACCTATTATTTATGTTGCTTTGTAACCTTGTTGCTGGCTGATACCGATCGTTTTGGTATTTAATAGCATTGATAACCCAACATTTCTGTTAATTACTAACTTTACGTACCTAATTTAAATATGTGTCTTGCAGCGTTCTGGGGTTAAATTATTAAATTTAACTGTCCAGAGCCCCTACAAGTGCGCGGCAGCGTTTCGCCAGGAGCATTTATGGGCCGTAGGTCTTTAATTTTCCGTTTTCCCTTTCTTTGCTTAGGTTTTCCAAGGCAATAGGGCGCCACTGAGTTTTTATTAAAGAAATACCCTTGCAGCTTAGTAAACTCAGAACCTAAGCTGAGATAAGATCTTGATAAAATATTATCATATAGAGTTTAACAAATGGGGGTAATTCCAGAGACGGCTTCTAACCTAGTTGGAAATAAAATTAGGATTCGATTTGAAAATAAAATACAAATATTTATTTACCCACATTGTGTTATTTGAAAGTGCGAGATACGAAAATATCATACAGGGTGTCTGAAAAGTCTTAGCATGGGCAAATATCTTTACTATTAATAAAGATAGCAACACCAAATTTTAGTTGTACCTTATTGGTTAGTAAATCTACTTTTTTACGTAATTTGACTCTTTCATCCCCCTTGGGGGGTTACGCTAGCGAGTTGAGGTCCAAAATTTTGGATGCAAACCTATGCCGTGTGGCCTCTTCGTTTAAAAGTCTTCAAAAAAGAAACATTGTTTTAGTATTTTAGTATTTATTTATTATTGTAATTCATTTTTAAATGGCAAGCCTATAAAAATTATAACTCGTAAATCGTAGAATCGGGCGGGGCACAAGTCGACCATTAGTCGGCCACTTGTGCCAAACAGTACAAGTCGGCGCTGCTATTTTTTGTTTTGTAGGGCACTTTTTTCTAACTTTTTTCCAACTTTACTTCTTCATTTGTCGTTTTTATATGTTTTGTTTTTTGACATCTGCGCAGTAGACCAAAATGCGTACCACGCGCAAACCGAGCGTGCTAGACATGCGCACGGAATTTCAGGAGTTGGACTTTGGTGTCTACATTTGAACCCATTCATTTTTCAGAATATATCTCCAGTAGTTAAGGTACCACTACGTATTTAACTTTATAACTTTGTTCGCAAGTTTTTTTCGACTTTATTTTTCATTTTTTGCCATGTGCGCAGTAGACCAAAATGCGTACCACGCGCAAGCCGAGCGTGCTAGACATGCGCACGGAATTTCAGGAGTTGGACTTTGGTGTCTACATTTGAACCCATTCATTTTTCAGAATATATCTCCAGTAGTTAAGGTACCACTACGTATTTAACTTTATAACTTTGTTCGCAAGTTTTTTTCGACTTTATTTTTCATTTTTTGCCATGTGCGCAGTAGACCAAAATGCGTACCACGCGCAAACCGAGCGTGCTAGACATGCGCACGGAATTTCAGGAGATGGACTTTGGTGTCTACATGTGAACCCATTCCCTTTTAAGAATATATCTCCAGTAGTTAAGGTACCACTGCGAATTTAGACAACAAAGTACATCCCCTGAAATTTCGTGCGAATGTCTAGCCCTCTTGGTTTGCGCGTGGTACGCATTTTGATCAATGGTAAAACTTTTTCCCCATGTTTTTTTCGACTGTATTTTTCGTTATTTGCCACCGCGCAGATAGCAAAAAAAGAAAAATAAAATCGAAAAAACTTGGGAAAAACGTTATAAAGTTAAATACGCAGTGGTACCTTAACTACTGGAGATAGATTCTTAAAAGTGAATGGGTTCAAATGTAGACACCAAAGTCCATCTCCTGAAATTCCGTGCGCATGTCTAGCACGCTCGGTTTGCGCGTTGTACGCATTTTGGTCTACTGCGCAGATGTCAAAAAACAAAACATATAACAACGACAAATGAAGAAGTAAAGTTGGAGAAAAGTTAGAAAAAAGTGCCCCACAAAACAAAAAATAGCAGCGCCGACTTGTACTGTATGGCACAAGAGGTCGACTAATGGTCGACTTTTGCCCCGACCGATTATACGATTTACGAGTTATAATTTTTATAGGCTTGCCATTTAAAAATGAATTACAATAATAAATAAATACTAAAATATTAAAACAATGTTTCTTTTTTGAAGATTTTTAAACGAAGAGGCCACACGGCATAGGTTTGCATTCAAAATTTTCGACCTCAACTCCCTAGCGTAACCCCCCAAGGGGGTTGAAAAAGTCAAATTACATAAAAACGTAGATTTATCAACCAATAAGGTACAACTAAAATTTGGTGTCGCTATCTTTATTAATAGTAAAGATATTTGCCCATGCTAAGACTTTTCAGACACCCTGTATGATATTTTCGTATCTCGCACTTTCAAATAACACAATGTGGGTAAATAAATATTTGTATTTTATTTTCAAATCGAATCCTAATTTTATTTCCAACTAGGTTAGAAGCCGTCTCTGGAATTACCCCCATTTGTCAAACTTTAATTATCAAACTCTTTGCATATGTGTTTTAGCAGTCAATAAAACAAACTATTTCCCAAAATAAAATTCATTTATTCCTTATTTTTAAATGGACTCTCGACGATCAAATTGATGTAGAAACTATGACACCTACACGTGAATATACTTATATACACACTTAAATTAATTAAAATATGGAAAATAGTAATCTTATAATATATATCTTATAATAGTAACTGTTTAATGTACAGCTTTCTACAGAACGTTAGCTTAAAAAATAATTAATGGCCATAATAAAATTAAATAAGTTGAACCATCAGGTAAAGCAACACAAGATAGGTAACGCAAAAAAATCATGATTTTTTCAGTACGCCCTGTAAAAAAATAATGCAGCAAAGATAGCTTACCAAATAAGTTTTACAAATCGTCCGTGAAAAGTGTTAGCCTGCTATCTCCATTTTACCCAATTTTACAGGAGGGCATTAAAACCGCCTAGATACATTATTATACTTGTTATATATGTAAATTTGCATTATATTATTGCTAAGCAATAAACACACTAATTGAAAAATCAAAAAAGTAATTTTTTAAATAATTTCATTTTTTATAGGCAAATTTTTGGAGATAGCAGCTCCATACATTAATAGAAAATTGATACAATGTCTTAAAATAGCTGCTAACTCCATTTCGATAAGTAATATTAACCCTCTACCAGCATAATATAATTAATTTCCAATAATTAATCGACATCTTTCTTAATATTCCTTTATCAAAGTATAGTATATACATATCTTTACCATGAACAATCAACAGAATAGCAGTACATTAGAAGAAACCAATACAATCGCAAAAAAAATACAGGAGTAAACAAAACCACGTGGCTAAACACAACGGAAATACCGGACATAGCAGCATTTCGTCGGGTAAATTTGAATTGCGTGGAGATGCAAGCATTAATTATTGACACAAAATATCAATTTATTTACAAGGAGAAAGCGCTTTTCTTACCAGTAGAATAGTTTTTCCTCTTTTTAATAATGCCAAAAACCCATTTTGACCTATAAGTGGAGTTAGCAGGTTAACACTTTTCACCGACGAAATACTTTGTTAACCCAATATTCATATAAATCTAATATAGGGGAAAATTATGTAATGTAATATTATCAATTTTCATACATATTTCTATATTTACATCAGGGAACAAAAGAACTGTAAATACATCATGGAACAAAAGAACGGTATACCGCGCTAAATTTAAGACAACAAGGGAAATTATGTAATATAATAACAACCATGAATACTTGAACTATTAATCCTACACCACCATATTATTATAAAAGATGCTTGATTGTACACAACACAAAATGTATAAAAAGCAAGAAAGAAATACCAATAATTTTTCCTTATCGTTAAAGAACAAATTCTAAGTTAATATGTCTTGATGTTGTAAACCAGACAATACTTTCAAGGTATGTACCAATAATTGTTATTGACAATTGTTTATCTATTTTTTTTGTGTGTTGAGTTTTAAGGATTTAATTGTGAAACTGATGAGAAACATTATTTTATTGTAGATATATTCCAAACTGAATTGAACCTTTGATGAAGCTCACCAAGATGAGCGAAACGTCAGGCAAATAGTTGTTTTAATTTTTTACATCAAAACCTATACCCAAGAAAAAAACGAAAAAAAAAATATATATACCTGTATATATATATATATATATATATATATATATATATATATATATATATATATATATATATATATATATATATATATATATATATATATGTCGTAGGCAGAATGCAAATTTAGGCTTTTTATAAACTTCCTAGGCATTTTACAAAAAGCCGGCAAAACGCGAGTAAGAAATAAAAGCTAACCCAGATCGGCTCCAAAAGGTGCAGAAATAAAAACTGCATAATAAAGTTAGTTGTGAAATACGTTCTCGGACAGGTTTGCTCAGTTTTCGGTTTCATCAGTGTCTTATTTAACAAAATCTCAGTTGTATGCGGTGTTGATAAAATTTTATACCAACATGAATCGTGCAGTCGCAGTAAACTCAACAATGATAGATAAAAAAGATACTGATGAAACCTAAAACTGAGCAAACCTGTCCGAGAACGTATTTAACAACTCCGTGGCCACAAGAAGAAATTATATTATATCTAACAACAGCTTTAATGCCAGAATTTCGTTAGTTAAAACGAAAAATGCATTTTATGCTCGCGTTTTGCCGGCTTTTTGTAAAATGCCGAGGAAGTTTATTAAAAGCCTAAATTTGCATTCTGCCTACGACATATGTGTATATATATATATATATATATGTATATATATATATATATATATATATATATATATATATATATATATATATATATATATATATATATATATATATATATATATATATATATATATAAGAAAACTGCATACTGGTCTCACCCCCATCAGAAAGGAGTAAACACCATCGTAGCACACAAAACTGAGGGCCTAAGTCTCAGGACGACGATCCTAATAGGGGAGGCAAGCTCATAAAAGCCAGCTTACTGGACTGCATCTACAGCTTAGCTAGACATGGATCAGCGTGGTCCCAAAGCTGAATCTAGGTGATGCGGCTGGACCACCTGGAGTAGGTACCCCTTCAAATACTACGACGAAGTCGAAGTCATAAATGGAAACATCCATCAGAATGCGTGGCGGAAAACCACAAACAGGGAATAGGGAATATGCATATAACCCAAATAAATCTGAAATATATTTTTTTATGTTCTCTACATAAATTAAATGTTTCTGGCGGTTGCTGTTGTTCATTTATTTTGGTCTTTATTAACCAAAACAAGGATTTAAAACTGCAAATTTTCGCGCGAATTTCGAAACTTGTAGAACGTGATCCCATTGGCTGCGTCTTCAAAACTGAGCTTATGACTCGTCATGAGTATATGGCAAATTCCAGTGTTGTGGAGTCATCGACAACTCAATAAAAATGGTATTTAATGCGTAACTCATCCAATGAAATATCCCTGCACTTAAAGTAGAAGGTTCCTAAAATCTTATTCATGTATAGTTCAAGCCGAAATCGGTCCAGGAACCTTTCAATTTTGCAACAAAAATTGGCATTTCTGCGAAATTTTAACATATCATCTTAATAATTTCGAGTAAATAAACTTCAATTCTTTATTTTCATGGCAATTTTCGAAAATTCAAAAATTTTCTAATTTTAGATGTCCCCGATGCAAATATACCTATTTATTTATATCTTTACCGAAAAAATAAGCGAACTAAATTAGTGGGAGGTATTCCTAGATAATTATCGGATAAAATAAACCCAAAAAGAATCACTAAATAGGGTAAGTAGTGTGGAATAATGTCGGTTAAAAATAGGATTTGTCGGAAAAAATCAAGAAAATCCGAATTTTACCCCTTAAATACGCTCCTGGATGACCCATTCGGTATTCATTTTACAGTGTGATTATCCCTTTATAAGATAGTTTTGAAAAATTGGGGAGAAAATAGATAGGAAAAAATACAGAGTGATTCAAGTGTACCGATGTCGAGGGCAAAAAAAGTAAAAAAATCGAAATTTAATCGGCGATTGCTCCCTTCCTATAGAGAATGAAGAAACTTAAAAATATGGATAACATATACTTTGACGAGCTCTTTCCGATGACGTATATGGGATTTTAATTTGAACCATTTTGACTCCACAAAAAATTAAAAACCGTGAAATATTTGGGTCAAAAATTTAAATTTCCAGTTTTTTCCAAATATTTCCATTTTCCAGTGATTTTAGGTTTAGGTAAATGTATTGCAAAAAAAGTATTTGAGATTTTAAAGTTTCACTTATGAGTCCGTTTTTCGATCTGAAGTTTTGTTTTCGAGTTATTAGGGATTAAAGAGGGGTCTGGAAATGGCATTTTTCGACCTAAACAAAATTCAGAATTCAGAATTACATTATATTCAGAATTAGATGCCATTTTCTGATCCTCTCCAGTTTCAGTGGAGTTCTGAAGCTCTGGGTCCCCTACAATCTCCGAAAACTTACATCGATTTAATTAACATTTGCGGCCTGTACCCGATTTCAACGGAAATCGCGGAAATTTCGACTTTGACGTTTAATAGCTCCAAATGATGATGATCTACGAAAAACGAGGTTTATAGCAAATGGCCCTCTCTTGCCAAGACTCTTTGGCCAAGACTCACCAAACCAGATCTCAAAAACCAACTCTGTCTTCTTAAATTGACCCCAAAAGTCTCCCACGACATCAAACTTTTGCCAACCGCAATTGGAATTTCGTGTGTCACGTTTGACCAATCAGAATGGAAAGTCACAGGTCATCGTTGACCAATCAAAGCATTCGACGCCAGTCCGAATGTGCGCCGTTCAAAACTCGGCCAAACGTTAAAAATTACGTTCACCATCTTGTCAAAAAAAAACGTAGCATTTCAAATGCTACAGTCTACAAAAAGTTATCTTGAACCATTCAAATATCAGTGTCATCTTTCAAGCAAGTTACCCTCAGTTACATGGAGCACCGATTCCTCCGATGTTGAATTCAACCGGATGTTAACGGGTTTTTATATCTCTACTAAAAAAATGTGTATATGTAAGAATATCCAAAATAACAATAGTAGGTAGCAAGTGATTTGAAATATGAATTCATCATTAACTAAATGTTTATAGAAAATACATTATTTTGAAATTAATTCGTCCCTTTCAATTTTTTGCTAATTATCTCTGTGATTCTAAAACTCAATAAAGATTTTCCACAAGCACTCTAATTTTAGTACTTTACTGAAGCACTACGTTGAGATCATTGATTTTAGCTAAAAATGATGCAATGCGTGTTAATATACCAATATGTGCATTTTAGGGTTTTTGAAATAAACCAGGAATAAATAAAATCCAGCAACAATAAAAAACAAAATTTATTTTAAATTGAAAATTAATACCAATTATTAATATTAAACCCAGAAGTATTTTTGTAACACCTTCAAGCAGTCATACAACGATATCTGAAAAGAAAAATATAACCTTAATATAATGTCCCTAATCGAAACAGCTCGTACGAATAAAAATCAAACGTCTGTATTTTTTCATGCGTAGTCATCGACCTTCAGCAAGCATACCTAACTATCATTTTGTTTTGTTTCATACATTGTACATGTGTAGGACAAAGAATGACCGCTATAATTCCGACTCCGTGCGCCTGTCTTTCCTGCATTCTGTATTAAACCGAACAAATCTCTCAAAAGACAGTTCCGTATGAAAATAATCCATTTTTCCACGCACATTGGCACTGGCGCACCATTTCTCAAATTTGATGGATAAACTCCTTTCAGGAAAACCAAAACATTCTTAAAATTTTAATACACACGTATACAATTACGACCTGCCTGGAATGTTACACACAAAACATTTCGTCTTGACAAATCTTTAAATTATCAGCGAATAAGGGGAAACACGTGATCTAATGAGCCAGTGACGCTGCCACTCTCACTCTAAATTTCGTCGCCATGCGATGGAACTAAATTACAAAAATGTATTATGACAGAAAATAGTGGTATATTAGTATATCTTATTAATTCTTAGACATAGGCTTTAGCCTGTGGCACTTAGGATTGCAGATATTCACTTAGAGTAATTGCGTTATCTTAGTATATTTTATCAATCTGAAAATATGACACATAACTTAGGGTGACCGACACTCAAACATCAAAAACCAGAACACAGTGGCATTTTATATGGGGTAAATCATTTGTTTGTAATTTTTTTCGTTTAATATGAGGAATAATCCATAAGAATAAATTTACTGTTTCCAGGTTCACATATTTTGAATAATAAATTCACCTGTTAGTTTTACGGAAGGCTATTTATTTATTATAAATACAGTGCGACCTCGATAATCCGGACTAATTAAAACTGCGGTGATCCGGATTAGTAAATAATTCGGATTACTGAAGCGGGACAGTTTTTTATTGGAAAGAGTAATATGTAATACAAAATAATTAACAAATAGTACATATACATATTAACAAAAAAGTTATGGTCATTTGATTTTTTTTTAATTATATATTAGGTTTAAAAAATTCAAATGACGATAACTTTCTACTAACACATTTTTTTCTCTTAAAATTTAAGAATTGTCGGCAAAATGATGTAAAATTTGTTTAGAAAAAATAATAAATAAAATATCTAAGTGTGTTAATTTTTTACCCAGGTGGGTCAATTCAAAAATTCAACTTTTGTTCGCAAATTACAAAATATTTTTTTCTTCGCCAAAATATTCCTAGTAGGCCCACTATTAAAAAACCTGAACTTGGCGTGGGTCCCATAAGTAGCAACAGAGATATACAACTTTAAAATTTCACGGGCCGCGCCTGGTCAACACAAAGGCACGCACTGCTTATGTGAACGCCCAGACATCTGATCCGGCCGAATTTTGGAAGTTAGGGGAACCCCACACAATCGATTTTAGATATCCTTCATTAATTTGTATGAAGAAGTCTAGAATTTAATTACAAACGCAGGTCCGGATTAACGAGTACTATCAAATCCGGATTATAAAGTACACAATGCAATTGAAATGCTTGGCCGGATTACCGAATAATCCGATCTACTAAAGCTCCGGATTATCGAGGTCGCACTGTAGTACCTAATCATTTCTCAGATTTCAAAAATTGAAGAAAAAAAATACGAGACATTTTAACGAATAATACTAATTCAGAAATATACATACATTCTTATAACTAGTAATGGTTTGTTTCTTCAAAGGCATAAGAGCACTATTTCTTGTTTTGCATTAATATTTTATAAATTAAAAATCAAATAAGCTAACAAATTTTTTTTTTTCGGAAAAAATGTATATGTTCTTTTCTTTAAAGTTTTACTTCTTTCTTTTTGGATGAGTGAAGTATTGCTTTTAAAACTGTGTCGTTCTTTTTTAGCATGGTAAAAATTCAGTGCACTTCGCAGGTACATTTGTACTTATGGCGTTATTTGCCGATCACACCCAGTTATTGCCAACTCAATTTTATTTTAGTACAATTTTTTGCTTTATTTTTCTTTTGTATGAATATTGTCACAATATTAACCGTCATATCCTATAGGTATTTTTTAACATATTATTAATAAAAGTTTCAAGATATTTTATGACTTATTTTCAGCGTTGCCGATTTGCCAGTAATTTAGGGCTCTGCCAGTAAAACTGCTACTATAAAATAATGCCAGTAATCTTTCTTTTTCCTAAAAATACATACATTATCTAATGATATTATTTAACTATTTAAATTATTCATTATCGATTCAAATTCTGTCGATTGATATTACCATCTTTTTCAGCTTAAACGTCCAAGGCCGTTAAACCAGAAAAAAGTCCAATAAAAATGTTTCTCTCCTTTTCTTGCGATTATTCTTAAAAAAAGTTATAAAAAATGCACTCAGTGCGCACTGAAGTTACCAAAGCCAATGGATTTCGCTATAAGTTTATGCTTACGTCGATATCGATATTTTTTCTAACCAATTCAAAAGCTCAAATCTAAGGATGTTATTAATGGCTTGAAGGTTGGTGGCTTTCATATCCCCAGATTTTTATATTTTTATTTTTATGCTTTATTTGGGATTTTCGAGAACACTGATCCGATTAATCAGATCACCAGCTGTTATCTTTTGTCTCTTTTTAATAGGGTCAAACAAAAAGGATACAAGACGGTAAAGGTTGATCGGATTAATCGTTTTCCGAAAGCACTTATTTTAACCTAACAAAAGTACACTGGTACTGGTGACTTAACCCTTTGGCACTTTCCACACATAGCACCCTCGCATATTATGTCGCTCGCCTTGGATAAAGACGGTACACAATACACGTGAGCGCCATCTATGGGAAGTCACTGAAATACAAGAACGGATCTTACTAGAATAAAGCTGCTACTGTAGGCAGCCAGTAAAACAATAATACGTACGGAAACATGACTCCCGGTACCCGGTACCTATTTTGAGCATCACTCCAGCTCTCCACAGTTTTGCGGTGGAAAGTGCCAAAGGGTTAAGTCAGTCAGGCCCGGGGTTATCCATTAGGTCTTGGACTCCCCGTACTTTAATGCAAGAACGTAACTTACTGGTTTTGTCCGATTAGCCAAGATTTTCCTTTCGCATTTTATTTCGGACGTTAAACCCCCTTCTTTTTATACTGTTGGCTTTTTAGACGGAGTTGCACGGCTCTCGGTGGGACTGAGTGTGCGACTCCTAGTGTAAACCGCAAAACTGTGGAGAGCTGGAGTGATGCTCAAAATCGGTACCGGGTACCGGGAGTAATGTTTCCGTACATATTATTGTTTTACTGGTTGCCTACAGTAGCAGCTTTACTGTAGTAAGATCCGTTCTTGTATTTCAGTGACTTCCCATAGATGGCGCTCACGTGTATTGTGTACCGTTTTTATCCAAGGCGAGCGACATAATATGCGAGGGTGCTATGTGTGGAAAGTGCCAAAGGGTTAAGTCAGTCCGATGATCCCTAACAAGGGTGAAAGCGCTAACTGTCTACCGGCCCGGGGTTGTGGGCCTTTTTATTTTATTGGGCTAATTCAGAATATTAGCTGTCCTACGACAATTACAATTAATTGGGTTAATTCACAAAATTGCTGTGTCTGTTATGCGATAATATGCAAGAATATCTTAAATTATCCACACATGTTTTTGTAATAATACGTATTTTGTCATAACAGTAACTTACTAAAGTAGTTATATGTCCACGTCTGCAACTGTCCATAAAGCTATTTTCAAATTTAATCTTCTATTTTATAAAGCGCTTGCGCTTAATTTCTCCTACAAAAGAGAGTGTGTTATTTTTGGCCGCTCTAATTTTAATTCTACACTTCCCTGTGTCGCACTTTAAGCCTCAAAATCGTTTTAACACTATTTTATTGTTATCCGGTCAGAACACGTCCGCGTCCGCAACGTCAAAAACCGTTACTTTTATTTGGCCCAACTTGCCAACACTGAACTCAGCGGACGCCATGATAGCATATTTGTATTTATGCAACGGTAAACATCGCTGATAAGTTAGCTGTTAATCCATACTTGTAAGAACAAATTGATTATTTATATTAATCAATCTTTGTCACAAAATTTGTGGTCTAGTCTGCAGCACAATTTTTAAACAAATCGTAGCCTACATTATCGGTAAACTCTTAAAAACTTTTCCCATTTGGGGCTGGTAATACATATCCTCAAAATATATTGGCGTATAAAAATGCTGCTGAATACACGACGAATTTTAGATTGATTTGTCCAATCCGCAACGTCCGGTCTGCAACAAAACAGAAGTGTTGCGGACCGGACAATTTGCTGCAGACTTGGACATAGAGACAGACGTAGTTCTAACAAAAATCTTTTATACTATTCCATAGAGTTATGGAAGAGAAAAGTGAAAAGCCAGAAAGAATTTTCATCTCGCTGCAAGGCCTTGTAAGAAATAAAAAAATTAGTTCACTTGAGACTGATGAAAAGAAATTGTATAATGAATCTAATATTCATCAAAAACCTAAAACTGGTACAAAAAAGAAGATACGGACAACATCTACAGAAAGGTCAAGAAAATGTAGGTCCAAAATGTCCGACGAAAAGAAAGATAGTGTTAAACAAAAATACCGTGACAGAAAGAGGATAGCTAGAGAGAAAGGAAAACTATTAAAAATTGGACAAATGTCTAAAAAACAAAAGAAACGTCAAAGAGAGCAGTGGAAAAAAGTGAAGAGAGACTATAGACTAAGAAAAAAATTACTATTGGCAGTTACTACCCATACACCCTCAGAGTCTGAAAATGAAGATATCGAAAATGAAGAAAATCCGTTAGAAATGTTTGAAGATATCGGAATTACAGATAAAGTTTTAGTTAACAAAGAGAGTCAGGGTAATAATGAAAACCGAGGAAATGACAAGCATATCGGATCATTATTGCGTGATGTTACCAATTCATCTCCACCGGCTGTTAAAAGATCGCTTAGAAATAATAGTACCTGGAATAGTACCGAAACAAATTTTAATGAAGCAAAATGCATCCTTTATTACGCCTTCCAAAAACAAGAGTGCACAGAAACGATCTAAATGAAACATGAAAAGACTCTATAGACAAATACAGCTATTAAAGAGTCAACTATCCCAAAAAGATAAACAAATAAAGGTACTTTCTAAAAACGTAGATAAATTTAGAAAAAGATGTTCAAGGGTAAGAATGAAAATTTCTAAAGGTTGCAGTGATAAAGAGGTTTCGCCAAAAACTGAAGTAGAGGAACTGTTAAGGGGCAGAGAGATACCCCAGGTTGTAAAAAAGAACTAGTTTTTGGATCTGCGCTTATAAGTGAAATTAAAAACAAATGTAATGCAAAGGAGACTGTTCAAAATAGACAGGAAAAACAGGTAATTCGATAAGTATTAGCCGGAAATATTTTAAAAAGATATAAAATGCATAAGAAGATAACCGATATAGTACCTTACAAAATGAACAAGGCATTTTCAATGAAAAGAAATATGCTTCATGTTTACGACCGAAAAAAGAGACAGAATAGTACAATTTCAGAAAATACATACCAGAAAATATTATCGTTTTTTAAAGAAGATGATATATCCAAACAGTGTCCCGGTAAGCGAGATTGTATGACAAGGAACAAAAAAAAAACAGAAACGTTTACTATTACATAATAATTACATATGATTTTGAAAAGAAATCCTGATATTTCAATGTCTTTGTCATCGTTTTATAAATGCAAACAATTTTGGGTTGTCCCCCAACTAACTCTGTAACTATTTATTTAATAAATGTTAAGAAAATGTAAAGCTCGTTTTGTTTATCAGCCACAAATAATGGAAGTCCGTTCTGCAGCAGTAAACAGTCCATTCCGCAACGCAGAGATTTGTTGGTAAAAAAGGGTTTCATGGAAGTGATACCCTATAAATGAAATAATAAAAACCTAGTTTGTAGTAAGTTAGGCCAAATTGAGACAGTATTATCTAATTCAGAATCACAACTTGAACGATAAGCAATTTTTATAGATTTTTTTAGAGTTTTGTTTCTTTTTTCCTGTTTTCTTTAATAATATGAATATTTTCAAGCATTCTATATTAATACTTTTTTAGCGAAAAGGCAAAACATAGTGATTATGACACATAAATTAATCTTAAATAAGTAACCAATCCATTTTGCCTTATAAATCTTGGTGTTGCGGAGTGGACAAATATTATTCATTATAAAACACAATCAACGAGAAATAACAAAATCCGGCTTATTATTTGAAGCCAGCATTTTAGCAGGACTCTATGGGATATGTTGATCAATTATATTGTCATTCTGTGACTATACGGACAACTTCATTTTTATTTTATTCGCTTAACTGAATTAGCCAAATAAAATAAAAAGGCCCTTATCCATTAGGTCTTGGACTCCCCGTACTTTAAT
Organism: Philopedon plagiatum; assembly: GCA_963971165.1. Lineage (NCBI taxonomy): Eukaryota > Metazoa > Arthropoda > Insecta > Coleoptera > Curculionidae > Philopedon > Philopedon plagiatum. Next base: position 33,472,547 of record OZ020195.1, on the reverse strand, counting down.
GCAAGAACGTAACTTACTGGTTTTGTCCGATTAGCCAAGATTTTCCTTTCGCATTTTATTTCGGACGTTAAACCCCCTTCTTTTTATACTGTTGGCTTTTTAGACGGAGTTGCACGACTCTCGGTGGGACTGAGTGTGCGACTCCTAGTGTAAACCGCAAAACTGTGGAGAGCTGGAGTGATGCTCAAAATCGGTACCTAGTACCGGGAGTCATGTTTCCGTACGAATTATTGTTTCACTGGCTGCCTACAGTAGCAGCTTTACTCTAGTAAGGTCCGTTCTTGTATTTCAGTGACTTCCCATAGATGGCGCTCACGTGTATTGTGTACCGTCTTTATCCAAGGCGCACTGAGAGAAATCCCCCAATACAACTGTTATCCTGACACGAGGTTATTTGTGGTTATACAATTTTCCATACCCATAAATACGCATCTGTATAAATTTACGATACTTTTGTATTGTGGTAAGAATATCAGTTATGCTGCACCAAGGAATATAACCGTTATACAACATCCCTTTTGTTGTTAAATACTTTGCTGCCGCTATATTCTTGTTCCATAGTGCTAATGTAATTAGCTATATACATGATCCATTTAGAGAGATTGTATAGCCAGTATACAAAAAATATATAATGGTAATATACTGTTGTTTTGTCCCAAGAAGATCAAGTTATAATTTTGTTCAAGGTTTCCGTTTGCCAACCAATCAAAATGCATCGACATTGCAGCTCGTCTAATTTCGGTGTTCGTGCATCATATGATTCGCGACTCGGCCATTTGCATTTATGTATTAATAGGTAATGCATTATTTTGGCATTTTGCGACATCGCCGGTATTGTACATTATTATGCTGTTTATTTGTTAGATCCGTAGTTTTGCAATAATGTAGCATGGACTTAGTTTTAACAAAGGAATAATTAGAAAGATTTAAAGGTAAGTAAGTTAATTTAAAGGTATATTTATATTATCTAAGTATTTTTTTGCTTTGCTAGCTTCACCTTCCCACACACGAATCGTGAACATGGCGGCTTTTCTTATGAAGTTTGTCGTTTACAAGTGTGATGTATATTTTTGGTTCTTGAACAATAACGCAATGCTTAATTTTCTTCAAAAATGATATTTAACAAGATAAGGCAGTTTTTTGTAATAATATATAGTGAAAAAATAGCGGATTGTTTTATTTTCTTGCAATTTTTAATATCATTTTACCAGTTGAAAATAGGTATGTACTATTTTTCATCGCGTAGGATGTTCTTCTTTTCTTTAGGTTTTATTGTGATTTTAATTTGTATTACTTTTTTTTAACTGTATTGAAATGTAGCGAGAGTGATATTAACCTGATAAGAATAGATATTATGCTTTGATCAGTGTCAAAAGGTTGAGAAGCGGATTAATAAATTAACCTAACATCTCTTTTGTTTAGTTTTTCGATACTTTTAGTTGCTAAAAAGTACAAAAGTTAAATTTTCCTCACCTTTTCATATTTACGAGATGTGTACTTTATTACCAACAATTTTTTGTCCAGTAACTATACGGTATCCATTTGGTTTTGAGAATGATGACAGAAAAAACAATTGAACAAGAATTAACCCTATTGGTCAGTTCCATGGACCGTTTACACCAGAACATATTTTAGTGATCACAATATTCATCTTTTCTTTCCTGATAATCACGGAGGAATCAGAGTTCTTTCTATCCGTGTTGGCGAAAGTGCATTAGACAAAGACAAATAAAAAAAGGATTTGTTCAAATTTTTATCGTACATTCTTTGCTTGCGGAAGTATTGCTGGTTATATACTTCGAAAGATAGTCATCGCAAAATTCTTTTTTTTTTCCTGATAAAATCCCAGTGGAATCCGGTTTCTTTCTATCCTTGTTAGCAAAAGGGGCATTAGTAAAAGACAAATAAAAACGATGTTGTTGCCAATAAAAAAGAATAATCAAACATTTCATCACATGCGGCTTTGTTTGTGCGCAAGTATTTCTGGTTGCCTATAGTGAAACAGTGAAAGTTTAATCGTCGTTGTCATAAAAATAAATTTCTAACCTGACAAAATCAAAATACTTCCGTAAGTTTTATGATTTTATAGCAAAAGACCTTTGTTTTTACTGAACACAAACAGCATTTGCAAAAATCTCGTTTTTATTAAAAAAAAACAGTGTCAGCATAGCCACATTAACCTTATTATTTTATAGCATTTAAAATTGTTTCCTGCCCAAATAACAATACTATCTCTAACCAACAATTTGCACTAAAAGGATCGGAGGAAAAGTATTTAAATAAATAAAGGAAAAATTTCAAAAATGAGTAAATATTTTTATTAGGATAAGCAATGTATAAGGTTAAAAAATATTCCCTATTCTCCGATATATAATGAAAATGGATCTATAATATAGCCTACCTGCGAACAGTGATGTTTGTGTAAGTTAAAGACGCGATAAAAGTTGTTTAATCGATTATGCCAAGTAGTTTCACAATTTTTAACTGTAAATGTTGAGTCTTAGTTCCAGAAGGATAGATACACTTTTAATGACACTGTGACTTCAGCTTTAAACTGAAACCAAACGTTTCTAAAGCGCAATTTTCACTACTTTCTCAGTAACTAAAGAAATCTTCTGTAATGCCCACTATTCTCAACTTTATATCGGGTAGGCGTTCCTGTTACTTATTCCCATAACGTCCAGTCCAAGTAGTGTAAAGGAGAACAAATATGTACCTTGCTTAATATTTCAATAGTTGATAGTCCCAGATTCATATAGCACAGGAATTTAAGCTGCTAATACTTTATATAATCTTTTTAAGTATATTTTTATACTGAAAAAACAACTTATATCATGGGACAGGCTTCAAATAATATGACATATTAATCTTTCACATAACCTAACTTTCTACCAGCTGTAAAAATTTTACGAGTGTGAGAGAGAAAGAAGACGACAGAGAAAAAAATGAGAGAGAAAAAACATGAGAGAGAGACATAATTGATCTCTTCGTTGTAAAATGGGTTTCTGTCATCATTCTCAAAACCAAATGGATACCGTATAGTAAAATGTACTTCTAGGTTGAAATTGACATTGGTGTCAAACATACTGACAAGGATGATTTAATTTACACCAAACTGCCTGAACTAGCTAATGCCATCCTAGCAGCAGAGGCCAAAGCACAAAAGATATGTGTTGTTCCAGAAGAAAACATTGGTAAGCATACAATTTTGTATTTTTGTTTGTATACTTACGAGATGTGTACTTTATTACCAAACATTTTTGGCCAGTAACTAGTAAAATGTACTCCTTAGGTTGAAACTGACGTCGATGTCGAACATAGTGACAAGGATGATTTAACTTACACCAAACCAAAAATGCCATCCTAGCAGCAGGGACCCAAAGCATGAAAGATATGTGTGTTTCCAGAAAAAAATTAGTAAGCATACAATTTTGTGTCTATACTGTATACCTACTTATGAGATGTGTACTTTATTACCAAAAAGTTTTGACCAATAACTAGTAAAATATACTTCTTAGGTTGAAAGTGACGTCGATATCAAATATAGTGACAAGGATGATTTAATTTACACCAGACTGTCTGAACTAGCTAATGCCATTCTAGCAGCAGAGGCCAAAGCACGAAGGATGTGTGTAGTTCCAGAGGAAAAAGTTAGTAAGCATAAAATTTTGTATTTTTCAAAGGGTGGTTGATGGGGAAAATTTATTATTTTGATTTAAAAATAAAATAACTTTATGGAAAAATTTAATGGGATAACGTAAGAAACAACGGAAAAATTTTGATACAAGGGGAGGTTTTTGTTAAGAAATAATCAGTAACTGCTCCCGCAGATATCAACTAGTCGGAACCAATGAAACTACTGTAAATCGGTCAACAAACCATCAGTTTTTTTTTATCAATATGGTCTGCAAATTCAAGATACAGATAAAAAACAAGGGGTTTTATTATTGTTAAAGGACAACAAAAATGTTTTGTTGATGAAAGGCAATATAAAATCACCAATTACTCAACAAGCTTTACCAGTATTCATGAGCGCCGATAGAGAGGGGCGAGGGGGGCAGTTGCCCCCCTGGGGTCGGGTTCCACGGTGCTTTTTAACAACTGCTCAACTTCGTGATTTTGTAAAATACGGTTTTTTGGCCCCCCCCCCCATGAAATTTACTCTATGGGCGCCCATGACAATATTATTAATAAGATAAATTTATAAATGTATATTTTTTGTTCATCGTATTTGTTTTATTTTTCAGGTCCTCTCTTAAAAGCACTGTTAACTCTGCCATAACTTTTACAATATGTTGAAGATATTTTTGAACTAAGGCGATAATTAAACGTTCCCAAACACGTTTCGGAAAAGTCGGGAATATATCATTAACTTCTATCTTCAAGTTTTTAGTTTTAAATATTATGTAAAACAAAACTGAACATTTTACGTTACAATTAGTTATGACAGTTCCGAATTATTTTTATTTATAAATATATTTGACGTTTATAGAAATTGGTGTTTTATTTATTGAAAACGGACTGAAATCTCATCACTGGTCATTAAATTATGCATTGCAGTAATAATTATTTTATATACATTTTTCTAATGGTTATATCTTAGTTATATGACAATAATGTGTAATTTTTAGTATGTTAAGTAGCTCTCTCTGTATTTTCAAACTACTATATAGATGCTTTATCATTAGTAAAGTTTTTCGGCTCATATATGTAACAAACATTTATTCATGATCAGGCACCTATATAATAATTTGAAAATACAGAGCTGCTATTTAACGCATTAAAAATTATATAATTATTGTCATACAACTAGAATATTACCATTAGAAAAATTCACATAACTTATTATATAACTGATATATAATGATATTTTAATGGTATATAATTAACCATATAGCGGCTGCATAACAAAAACTTGCTTTAGTAACATTTCATATAATCTGTATATGATGATATTTTAATTCTATATAGTTAATCATATAGTAGTTATACAGCTAAAGCTAGCTCTAAAAGAATTTAATATAACTGGTTATATAACCGATATCTAATAATATTTTGGTGGTATATACTTAACCACATAGCGGCTATAAAACTAAAATTTGCCCTAGTAATATTTAATATAACTGGTTATATAACCGGTATAAAATAATACTTAGTGGTAATGGTAAATTAGCTAAGTTTTTAGAAAAACGCGTTGTATAACCGTAACAAACGGTTTATTTGTCACAAATAGTATATAACTTTTGCATAACCATTATGTAATTTTCTATAATGGTTAATATACTTTTCCCTCAGTACGAGCGACATAATATGCGGGGGTGCTATGTGTGGAAAGTGCCAAAGGGTTAAGTCAGTCCGATGATCCCTAACAAGGGTGAAAGCGCTAACTGTCTACCGGCCCGGGGTTATCCATTAGGTCTTGGACTCCCCGTACTTTAATGGAAGAACGTAACTTACTGGGTTTGTCCGATTAGCCAAGATTTTCCTTTCGTATATATATATATATATATATATATATATATATATATATATATATATACATATGGAACTATCCTTATGCGGCTGACATTACTTTGTCACACGATGGGTACATCCATAGAATCGAGAAACTCATAAATCTCGTTTGTGAATTTTATGCATAACCTTACTATTGTTAATTCTAAAAGATAATAGGTCTCATAAATATATTCACTTCATCGGCGACGCTTGTATGGAAGCTAAAATAAAGAATGCTAAAATAGTTTTCTGTCAAATTAAGCTAAGATTAATATCAATGCATGGTCAATCTTAACGCCAATCTTGTATCTAATTGTATTACGGTTTAGCTGCGTAGTGACTGTTCACGAAGTGCAACAAAAACACTGGATATTCTAATATTTTGTTACGCATATCTAACTACCTAATTAACCTCGCAAGGTTCTGTGCATTAATATAATAATTAGGAATAGGAAGCCTCGGCAATTTTATTATACTAACTATTAATTAAAATTCCGCTCTTGGGATTACAATAGCTTAACCGGACTTAATTTTAACCATTTTTCTTTCTTGGAAATGCTATAAACATTAGACATGGATCTACAGCCGTTTATAAGTTGCCAATTTATTATTGCCAAAGCAATAATTTGCTCCCGTAAAACTGTTTCTATAAAATAAACAACTAAGTCAAAGTCAAAGTCAAATTCAAAAAATGCTTTATTATAAAAAGAACATTGGTTCTCGTTTACAAAGCGTTAGTTACAAAAATACAATTTATATTGCAATAAAAAATAAAAAAAAAATAAAAATTTAACTATTAGGATTGAAAATGTTCAACAACAAAAAAAGACATAATAAATATGACAAATTATCAAAAAGTCAAAAAAAGATAAAAATCAATCCATGAAAGAAAAGTCAAAATTTAAAGTTACATGTATAAACGTATACACACACACCACCTAAGTATATTATGTATGTACATTTACACACAATTCTTCACGCAACACAAACACAAACATATTAAAACTTGTTAAAATTATATGTTTACATAAAAATGTCAGAATAAACAAAGCCAGTAAAACTTCAAAAGGCAAGAAGAAAAAAAAATCAAACAAATGAATAGAACGAGGTTTAAAATATATCATTACAGAACTCCTCAAGAGTGTAATATGCTTTACCCTGTAGGAATAGTTTAACACTTCTAACAAAACGTTTGTTATTCTCAATATTTTTGTACTCTACAGGTAAATGGTTAAATATCTTTATACCCTCATATATAATAGAATTTTTTGTTAAGGTGCTTTTAGGTATCGGTAAACGTAATTCATTGCCGGTTCTAGTGTTATATGCACTATTATTAGGAACAGTTCTATATTTTTTATGTACCAAGCTTACAGTCTCCAGCACAAATAAACACATGAAAGTAAGTATTTTTTCCCGAATGAACAGAGGCCTTCAGTGGTCCCTGGATCCGACCCTACACAGATAGCGAACAGCCCGCTTCTGTTAAACGAAAACGGACTGAATGAGCTGCTGGCTAGCAAAGCCCCAAAACTGAATACCATATCGCAAGCACGACTCAACCAGGGAAAAATAAACAATCCTAGCAATCTCACAGCCTAAGTCATTTGAAACCACTCTTACTGCAAAACACGTACATATATGTATATGCTAATTTCTTATTTGATATATGCTCATTGAATTTGAGATTGTTATCAATAAAGAGCCCCAGAAACTTAGTAGACTCTTTATTTTCTAAAACATGGCTATCCATATTAAAATCTGTGATTTGACATTTGAAAGTTAACACGTGAGTTTTTTTTTAAGTTAAAAGTTAAGTAATTACTGTCACACCACTGCTTGATTCTATTTAAATCTCGCGAAACTATTTCAGTAATCAATTCAGCATTCTTTCCTATAAGCAAATAATGTAAAAACCCCCTCAATTACAATGGAAGCCAGATCGTTTATATATAAATTAAGAACAGTATGGGGCCCAGCACTGAAACCTGGGGAACACCCCAGTCAATATTAAGCAGTTCCGAGACACTGTCACCACACTTGACAATCTGCCTCCTGTCAGACAAATATGATGTTAACCATTTCAAAGGCACTCTCCTGAAACCATACCGGAACAGCTTTTGCAGCAGTATTCCGCGATTAACACAGTCAAACGCCTTTGAAAAATCGCAAAACACCGCGTCAGCCAATTCACCCCTATTTAGGCCTAGGTATAACTTCTCAAGAAAGTTAAAAATAGCGTCACCAGTGTTCTTACGATCCTGGAAACCAAATTGAGAGGGGTTTAGTAAATTGTGTTTGTTTAAGAACAAAATTATTCTCGCCTTTACAATTTTTTCGATCAGTATGGACAATGTAGGAAGCAGTGAAATTGGACGGAAACACGAGAGGTCCTAGACTCGTCTGTTTTTTAAGACTAGGGCTTTTCATACTTATATAGAAATACGGTTGTTTAATTATCATATTTAGAACGTCCTGGAAAGACTAAGTAAAATTGGATCAAGATCAGATTTGTTTTTGGTTAATAAATCCTATAAGAATTCAATTGGGCTAATATGGTTTTACAAAATAATATTTCAATATGATCCCGTGGTCTAAAAGTCGGCATAATTATTTGGTACGCAAATTTAGGGCTCCTATTAATGTTAGCAACTGCTCACGTTTAATGAAGTTATTTTGCTTTATATTATTTCCACTATATTAACCTTCACTATAAGCGAAAGTTTACATTAACAGAAACCCACTTTTGTTCATGAAGTTCTATATTAAGAAAAACTAAGTTTATCAATTTTTTCAATTTATATCTATCGCCTACTGAATACTGAAATTTCTTTTGTATCAGCAGAGGACAGAAAATTCAGTCTAAGCTTGCTATGTGGACCTGCTTCAGTTTCCTGACTTGTGAAAGTTCAGCAATACTTACATAGATGGTGACGTCACCGCAACTTTCAGAATCGCAATCAGCAGGGAGTCCCTGCAGTTTCAATAATAATATCAAATACACGAATTATAGAGTAATCGTTTTTTATTCTTTCATGGGGCGTTTTCTCATGGAACTTGCACGTTTTTTGAAAGAAAAGATTATTTTTTGGTTTTAAAAAATAAAAAAATAAATTATTAGGCAGATCATCGAAAATTTTAGGTGGGTCATTGACCAAATGACTTTATGGAAGGGTCGCGCCTGGTTTCAGGGCCAGCCAGTACTGAGATAAGCCAGATTAAATATTTTCTGTCTGGTGAAAATAAACTGTCAAATCTCACTATTTTATTTTATTCATAATTTCACAGTTAGGTACTGTTTCAGTTTCAAATAGCATCTTTCTTAAAGATGTAACTGTTATTGTTTAAAAGTCTTATTCCATATAAAACATATTAAACGTCAAATGCTATCATCGTATTATACAAATTATAGTTAACTATGCGACGGTTATGGGCAATGCTAATAAAATACGCAACGCAAAGCCAACTCTGGGCCAGCGAAAAGTTCCTGGAGTGGGACTCGGTAACTTTTTAAAATAGCGATAGCGAAAGAGATAAAGAAGCGAAGAGGAAGCGATCGCTTTGATACTAATAGCGCGTTCGGCAATGCAATCTTTTCCATCGTGTTTCTCGGAATTTCTGACGGTCACATGACCTATTATTGTAAACAGTACGACCGATCATGTGCCTGTCAATATTCGGAGCCAAACGATGGAAAAGATTGCATTGCCGAACGCGCTATACGTACTCTATAAGCATTTCTTTATAGGCAAAATAGAGATAAACATGATAAAGAATACTGTATATAGTCCGTTCTAAAAACATACATTTTTTAACAAAAAGGAAGAGATTTCAGGTCGTAACCTCAATTGTTTAGGTATTGCTTCTAATTCTAGTGTCAAAAATAAAATTATTCTTATTAATATTTGATTTCGATTATTGAAATATGTTCCCTGCTTAAAGGTTTGTAATTAATAATTTTGAAAACGATGGACGAATATACGAAAATCTCTTCACTACACGAGAGAAGATTTATCGAATGTCTTAACAAGGACCTAGTGGTAAATCTATTTGATAATTTAGTGGACCATGTACAGGCAGAAATAAAGTCAACTAGAGAGACGAAACGACTTTTTGCTAAAGGTAAAAAGAGACAAAAGTACTTCGCTTTCAAGGCGATACCTCTCGAGCTATCGCTTTCGCGGGATAGCCACAAATGGCCTAAAGTTCATCTGGCCTAATCCCGAAGCTCACTTCGTATCGAATCGGAGATCTTCGTTTCTGCAATTAGCCTAACACTCGAGAAGTTGACAAACAAGGATGGAATACGCATACTTTCTTTATTGTACTCGTGTAAGTGTTGTATGGAAACAATTATTCGGTTTAGTATGTAGTGACGCAGTGGCAAGACTGGCAAGTGATATTGATTATTTTATTCTCGGATATTGGCGCCAAATTTTATTTCGGATTAGTTGCTGGTTAGATTTGTCTCAAGCAGCTTCCCTAGCATCAGCGTCTTTTTAAAGATCTGAGAAGTGACCTATTATTTGTTTGAGATCTCATTTGTGTGTTGTGATTACAACAGTATTACAATTACAAAGCATACAAAGAAAATTACACTAACTTCAATAATTTTCAATTCAATTTTCAAATCAAATATTTTTTCTCTTAAAATTTAAGAATTGTCGACAAAATGATGTACCTACAATTTGTTTAGAAAAAATAAGAAATAAAATAGCTAAGCGTGTTAATTAATAAGGTGGGTTAATTCAAAAATTCAACTTTTATCGTAAATTACAAAAAAAAAATCTTCACCAAAATATTCCTAGTAGGACTGTTAACAAACCTGACCTTGCCATGTGTCTCATAAGTAGAACAGAGATATACAACTTTAAGGTTCTACGGGTCACGCCTGAAAAGCAGTGCTAAATGCAAATAATAAATAATACACATTGTTTTATTTGAAATTTTTTATTTTAAATGTTTAGCGATATTTTAGTACTACGCACAGGCAACCGTTGTTGCATGTCTTTATATAGGTGGCTGCCTATGGGTAGTAGGACACCTTTGAAGGCATGGATTCTTAATAAATCCATGTTTGAAGGCCTACTAAAAAGTTGCTAGGAGCAAGGAGAGGATTATAAGTTATATAAAAAAGAACAGTAGTAAAAACTGTTTCGTAAAAGAAGTCAATGATTCAGTGTTGCCGATTTGCGGGTAGTTAGGTACCCGAAAATCGTTTTTTTAACTGTTATGCGGGTACAATTGTCATGCGGATAAAACCGGGTATTTCAAAACTGATATAAAGTTATACAAAGGTAAAATGGATATCTAGCAACCGCTAAAGCAGCAAAATAGCTGCTGTAGCAGTTAAAAATTAAGAATTACGAGCATTTTTCAAAATGGTAATGTAAGCATTTTAAATTTTTAAATCTCCCGCCTATTTTAAAATTTTGTTAGGTTAGGATTTCTTGACAAACATGATTTTTACATGATGGCTGTGTACCGTTGTCAAACCTGGTTAACCGCTCGGTTTCTTCGGTGACATTAATGACAGATATTGCGTTTCCAATCTGTCAACTTTTCAGATTACCGATACTTACGGGACACAAAACCGTAACCGAAGTTGACAACGGTACACGCCCGTTGATGTATGAAAGAGCAGGAAAGCAAAAAGAAGTGCCTTGTATTTTTTAAATTATCACACAAATTATAATAACAATTCTAGATCATTTCACACTTAAAAGGCAAAGAACTACCCATTATAAAACCGTACGATATGAGGTACGCTGACAGTAAAATTTCTTCGGAGTTAGTACTGTGGCAACAATTTTCCAAAGTATCCAGTTGCATAAGCATAACATGCTAGAAAATATTAGAATTGTTCGGCGATTTTCTCCTGGAAATAAGTGAAATAACTAATAATAGCAGATTCTTTTAGTTCTTCCACAGATGTGTCCTGTATGACATAAGTATTAACTGCTAAAGTTTAGTTTTTGATCACCTATTTAATAAGTTCGGCCTCTAAAAACACTTATAGTCAGGGCCGTTCCGACCCGGGGGTGCAGAGGGTGCGGGGCACCCGGGCGGCAAGCCTAGGGGGCGGCGCGAGCCGCCTTATAAAAAAGGGAAAAATTAATTTATCATTAAATTAATATAATACATAAATATTATTCTAAATATTATCATTTAAATAATACTATTCTAATATTATTTGAATATATGTACTATTCTAAATATTATTAATTATATTTCAAATTCAAATTTTATATACACAACTTATTCAGGCCACAACCAGTGGCAAGTATAACAGTTTCTTGTTTTAACTCGTCTTAAGCTATTTTTCACGTCGGTCGCGAGGAAGATTTTACAGGAAAATACTCGTCTGTGGTCAAAGCATATAAATACACGCACCGGGATAATTTATTTTATTTTAATTTTAAACGTGTAATCGTGTAAATCGCAACAGCTTAAAAAGTTTTTGTTTGATATCCTGGTTAGAGAGACAGTAAAAATTAAAGGTGAGTACATACGTTAATTTGATTGCTTTTGCGCGGTTAAATAAAATTTAAATAATATTTTGTTAAATTAAATTTATATTGTGTAACAAATTTATAACTTAAATAATAATACCAACATAATAACAATAGTAAAACATTTTTCTTTTTTTTATTAGTAAAATATAGTTTAATTAAAGATTAGCATAATCTTAATATTTTTTTGTTTTGATTAAAAATGTTGAAATTTTCAGACAAAATAAAAAATTTTGTAAAGTTTCCTTTCAAAAGTTGGTATTTTTCGAAAAACAAAGCTTAATTAATTTATGCTTCTTTAAATCTTCGAAAACAAAATTTTTTCGACGAAGTTTTAACAACTCTGGGGGAAGGGTTAGGGAAGGGGCGGCAAAATTATTCTCGCACCCGGGCGGCAGATACCCTAGGAACGGCCCTGCTTATAGTCAAGTACTTAAATGCAATTTTAAAGTAACAAAATATTAGGTACTCGGAAACTGATGAAAATGAAGTAAAAACGCACTACAAATAGACCTAACCTCTTCGTTTTATCCCAAAAAAATCAATAAAACAGTTAATATTATTCACCATTAATTAAACCACTAAAAACTATTCTTAAAACGTAAGCTAATTAAACAAAATAAGAAAAACAACTAATTATCCATAAAATACTGAGAAAGGTGCAAATAAATTAGTACACACTCTTTTATGGGACGACGATAATTTATTTGAAATTTCGTCTACGATCAGCTGTTCAGCCATTCTAACCAAAATCCAAAATAGCCTGTATTAATTAGTATTCGTTGCAAAATAGTTTGCTGCACGTCAAGATTTAGGCCAAATGGGTGTAAAACATCGGTCTCTCAGGTAAAACGGATTATGCCATACGAGCTTGACCGAACGCCAGCCGATTACACACGGGTTTAGGCCAGTTGAACTTTAGGCCCGATGGGTTTTAGGCCCAATGGAGCCATCTCGCTTTCGCTACGTAAGTTCGTGCTATATCGGCCACTTCCAAACATACCGAACGGTGATACAGAGTAGGAATTTGCAAAGAGAGCCCGATCGCTATCGCTATCTTTCATACAGAGTGGCACACCTGGATCGCCAGGAAGTGATTTAACTGCGGATTTGACTTTAATATTTTTCGCAAAGCGTCGACACCTTCTGGATGACATTGTGATTGTTAGTTGTTTGTCGCAGTCGGGACTGGAGCGGTATTGTTTCAGAAACCCCCCTTAACATGTGTGTACTCCAAGAAACTCGTGAAGTATAAAACAGCAATTGCCGAATGAGATTTCTGCGCCGAATTTTTTTGGTAGCACATAAGCTCTTACAAAGCATGATTAGTACAAAAATGTTATTTGTCAATTTCGGCACATACAATACGTATCTCGCATTTCTTAAATGCCAACTTCCTTTTTTAATCTCACTGTGTCAGTCTGATTTTAAAAATCTGCCACACTAAAAATATTTATTCAAAATGGTTCTCGAGATATATAGGCATTAAAGCTGCTGCATCTATTTGCTGATTTTTATTTCTATCCTTTTTTTCTCAAAGAGTTTTTATTTCCTAAGCATAAAATCTAAGCTTAAAAAATTATTTAAACTAAATGAGATTTAATCTGCTGAAATTTGCTGAAAATCTATGAAAATGGGGATTAAAAACGGTTATAGGATATAGTACAAGCGGACTAAACAACTGAAACGGATTTATATAAACAACTTCACTCAACCGTTTGAAAAGGAGTAAGTAATATAGCAATTGAAAGGTATTTTAGAAGTAACCACAGAGCAATATAATTTACATTAGAGACTAGTTGATTTTTCAGCTAACTCTTCTTTACAAACCCTAAAACCGATTGTATTACAAATGATATTAAATAGATTGATGAGTAAATACTGTATAAGTACCAGTTATGGCTTGGACAAAAATCAAAAGCGTTTAATGCCTTATTCGGCATTTTACTACAATAAAGCGTAAACTTAAATAATAAATTCCGACAAAACAAACCATTATCGACAATACGATAGGAAATGACCAAAATCCTTTTCAAATCAGTTTAATATGCGTAAGGATACCCTTTGAAACTAGACAGCGTGTAAAAGTGCCAGGCAATATTTGAGGACCAGACTGGTGTTATCCCTTATTGTTGTCTGGCTGGCCCGCCTAAAATGTCATCTGAATATTGGCATGCCCTTTTAAATTCGAAATGCAAACAAGGATTAAAAGACAGCAAACAGCATGAGTTCTTATTTTGCCGGTGTCGTTTATGGGAAACAGGAAAATGGGGACAAAAAGCATCAAATAATACCGATAATCTTCTTGTGCGAAAAAATGTTTTGATGGGATATTTTTTCTACAAGCGTGCGGAGAGTAGGTACTTTCCACACTACATTTAACCTAATGGTTATGATAACGTATTTATTTATTTCTTACAAATACATGTTTACCTTTTTTATAGAACGAGAAGAGTTTAGCGTCCGCAATGTAGTAAATATAATAAAAGAATATATTGATGGCTTAGCGAACAAGTAATACAGTGTGCTCATACTTCACTAGTATGGAGTATAATTTAGTTAGGCAAGTTGGAGATCATCAGACTGCTTTACCCGAAGAGGTTATTCCCTCAATAGCAATCGCGCATATTCACCACTATTTCTATGACACAAAGAGCAAAAAATATACAATACCGCCAGCTATAAGAGCTATGTACTGTAATACTGTATTTCTTTTCCACTAATAATTTCCCTTTCTTATATTTATTTTTTCCCTAAAGCTGTAATTGCTTCACTGTTGCATGATAGTACGCGTGGTGGTTACTTTCTATAAGAGTGTCGAAAAAATACACCGGCACACAAAATAAAAAAAGTGGTCTGTACATTTGACCAGACCCATCTATCTATATGTATTTTGATGCGCTGAATCCAAATGCGAAGTCCGTTTGGCCCGTACACCTTCAACATTTTGAGTAAATTTTGAAAAAACGCTGAAAATGGCTAAAAATTTCGAAAAATTGCAGTTATGAAAATGAAGAAAATTGTATTGAACTAGATCAAGTATGTTTCTTATGTATTTTGATGCGCTGAATCAAAATTCATAATCTGTTAATCTCGATCATTCATATATTTATCAAAAATCGTAATGAAGTAGCAGAAAATATCAAAAAATAGTATTGTTCTACGTACCAATGAGGACTTTTATTACGCATGTGGGAGTGCTTTCTCGTAACATTATACTCTACAGAAGTCAAGTTACCCACTAATGTAGAGCAGCTGTCGCTTGATGACGACGCCTGCGGGCCTGCTTTCTCACCTGACCAGACGCCGATACTGGGGTTCCGAATCCCTGCATTGTAAAGCACTTATCGCTTGTGCCTGCCATGACGGCATATTATACGCCGTTAACCCAGGACTCTGCCAGACGGTTCTGTTGCCCACCGTGACCACGTGGTGCCTGCAGGTGCCCTGGTTACAGACACAAGCAATCAGTCCTCCGAAGTCAAATTGCAATTTCTAGCTACACCGGCACATAAAAAAAGTGGTCTGTACATTTGACCAGACCCATCTATCTATATGTATTTTGATGAGCTGAATCCGAAGTCCGTTTGGCCAGTACACCCTCCAAATTAAAAATAGCTAGAAATTGCACCTCAACTTCGGAGGACTGATTGCTTGTGCCTGTAACCAGGGCACCTGCAGGGCACCACGTGGTGACGGTGGACCGTCTGGCAGAGTCCTGTAGAGTATAATGTTACAGGAAATCACTCCCACATGCGTAATAAAAGTCCTCATTGGTAGGTTAGAACAATACAATTTTTTGCTATTTTCTGCTACTTCAGTGCTATTTTTTACGATTATTGATAAATATATGAATGATCGAGATTAACAGATTCTGAATTTGGATTCAGCGCATCAAAATACATAAGGAACGTACTTGATCTAGTTCAATAAAATTTTATTCATTTTCATAATTGCAATTTTTCGCAATTTTTAGTCATTTTCAGCGATTTTTCGCAATTTACTCAAAATTTTGGGGGTGTACGGGCCAAACGGACTTCGGATTTGGATTCAGCGCGTCAAAATACATATAGATAGGATAGATGGGTCTGGTCAAATGTACAGACCACTTTTTTATTTTGTGTGCCGGTGACATTGTTCCAAACTCTTGCAGTCGCATGTATAAAAGTGATACTTTCCGCACACGTTAGGAAAAATACTATTATTTATATAGGTAGCAGGTTTTTTTCTATTAGCGAGATTTTTAAAATGCCATGATATACCAGCTAACCTAGAGGAACATTTATACTCAAAAATTCCTTTGTAACTAGCTCAGGTTTTTCTTAAATTTAACAACATGGAGGATAAAAATGTGACTCATAACCATTCTAGATAAAATCAATATTTACTACCTATTTCACAAAACTTGACGAGCAACTAAACCAAAAGCAATAAATCCTTTTTTTTTTTAATTTAATTAATTCGTTTTGGGGCCATATTTGCCAAACTATAAAACATATGTTCGTGGGGAGTGGGTCTGCTTAAATGTCGGATCCAGTACGACGCGCGATGTAAGGATTTCTGGAAACCGTTTCCTATGTATTTCATAAAATGTGCAATTAAATATGTCTTAACCTTTATTTTATCCCAATCAAAAATAGGAAAAACGCAATATTTATCAACACAGTTAAATAGAAAGGCTTTGAGTTTAAGGAAACTGAGCGAAACAAAATAAATCCACATCCCGGTTGTGCAAAATGACATAAATCCATTAAAAGAGAGTATAGACTGTTATGAATATTTCATATTTACATTAAAATAATGGTGATTTATGATATAACCCAGATAACAATTTTAGCCGAAAATGCGCATCAGAAGCGCTTGACTTTAGCATTCATGTGCACGAAAAGCGTTTGAAAAACCACGTTTAACCGCAGGCGCGGCGCGGCGCGGCGCGGGCGGCCCTCCAACCCTCGTGTTTTAAGCAGCGCAGCGGTTTACTAATGGATGGAGCTGAAGTGCGTTATACCACAGATCCATATAGCTATTGCGGAGCTATATAGATCTGTGGTTATACTATACCCCACGCTTCCACAGAGCACATATTACGTTATATTTGCATTTGGTTCAACCGCTCATACTGCACTTTTTGAGAGTGCTTTGACCGTACCTTCTTAAACCCTTCTAAAACTGCGCTATTTTTTACAGAAATTCTACCACTAAAAATCGCTACTAAAAATCCTTGAAAAATTGAAGATACTGCAATCTGCAAGGTATCAGACGGAAATTGTACAGAAAATATTTTACACTAAAAAATAAAAATTTTCTTATGTAGTTTGTGTCTGACACGTTGCAACATTTTCAAGAATTTTTAGTAGTAATTTTTACTTGTAGAATTCCTGTAAAAATGAGCACCCATATTCCATTTAGCATTTAATCTTTATTGTTGTAATATAATATCTCTTTGGTTTTATTCAAAATCTGCGCCTATAACGCCATTTTAAAACCATTTGGGTATGTTTGCTAAACTAAAAAAAATAAAATATATTCAATATTGTCATATTCGGTTTTATTTTTTGATTTATGCCTAATTATATCATCCATTAAATATATTTTTTTTAATTTTAACATAATATTCTTTACACGGTCAGGAATGATGGTAGGTATATATGGAGTCGGATTTTGGACATAACAAGAAAAATGTCACTATATGCACTATTAAAAACTGAAAACTAATGTTCTTGTTACTTTTAAAGGAAAATCTCTGTAAAATTAATTTTCTCTAGAATGGAACACACTTATACAGCACTAACAAAAGAGCAGGTATAGCCACTAATGAAAAAACGCCCCGTTAACTAATTAAATACAATACCTAAAGAATCCACGGTATTTTTTACTATCAGCACTATTGAAAAACTTAAATCTAAAATGTGTTTATTTATTAAAAAGCACAACTCTGTTAGGGTACACCCAGACTGAATTAACAGATTATGACCAAGTATGGGCAACCCATAATAACACTTATTAATTTTCGTTGCATAAGGGAAAGGGGGTTATTTGTGTCCAGATATGGGGATGATTTTGTAACTAGACGTTGCCGCTACGCTAACCCATTTAAACAATAGAATTTAAAATGGTGCTTCAATCACATGATTTATAAACAACCTAAAAATGAAAAAAAAATCAAAGTCTTTCTACTCTTTGGTAGGCTTCTTATAAATTCATTTAAATAATGAGAAGAAACCTCTAATGAAAATACCGCTCTAAATTTTAGGTTATGGGTTAGCGTATCTGCAATTTCTTTTTGAAAAATCTCCCTACTTTTAATTTTGCTGGGAATTTTTGAGAGGCACGCGACATACGGAAAAAAAAACATTAACTTTTTAGGAGTAATAAGATTTAGTGTTATAATAGTGCCAAAATCCGTTTTTATGCGAGTAATAATATGTTTTGAACTCGGTTTTGGATTTAGTTTTCTCAAAATTTTAAGAGGTGTAAGTAAAAAAGGAACCCATACAGAAATTATTTTTTGCATACATCCTGTACCTACCTAATACATTTTTAAATACGTAGGAATATCATATTTCTCATAAGTAATTTTTTAAGGCGGCATTCTCTACGTGGCGTCCACGTTAGCCCATCCAATTGCATTTTGACATGGTTTTTCGGCTTTAACATTTCAAAAAATAGCATAAGTATATTAAGTATAGATTCATATCCTGCAAGCCATTTTCAGCCAATTATTTAAAGTTTCAACATGTGTAATGATTTCATTCAGAAGGTTAATATGTTGAAAGATCTATGGTGACATTTTTTCTGTCACTAGGATATCAATATTCTTTTAACATATTATTTTCGTAAAATAAATCTAAAAATATCTTATATTAATACGCCAAAAAATACCTATAGAATATGAATCTACTGTTAATATTGTCACAATATTCACACAAAAGAAAGATAAACCCAAGCAAACCCAAACAAACTGTACTCAAATGAAATTAAGTTGACCAACGTGGACGCCACGTGGAGAATACCGCCTTAAAGTATGCGTTTTTGACAATTAGCAATTATTAATTGTATATATTGTTGGACAATTCTTGCGTAATTTATTTATTTTTTTAGTAGAAAAAATAAAATGTTGCCAATGTTGCAGGGAATGAGACTTGCGGGCGCGCATATGGTCTGGTTTTCGGGTGTTCAGTTGTTCGATTAGACCAAATTAAATAAATGAACAGGTTGCACCTTAAAGTCCTAGTAGGCTTACTTATCGGCCATTAAAATCTGACACATCACATGCACAGGATAGGACTGGCGTAGACGCCGATTGCTGACTCTGCATGGAGGATGACAGTGTGTACAGGGTGGTCCACATAAGATGACCCACTATCTGATCTCAGAATCTGTAAGTGCTACAAAAAAAAGTTAAAGACAAAAGTTTCTTGTCTTGACTTTAATTTGTTAGGTATTTAGTTTTTACGTATACAGGGTGTTTAGTTTTTTCTGGCCAAGTACCAACTTTCTTATTTTAAATGGAACGCCCTATATATTTTTACATATTCGGATGTTACAGTTGATTCTAAGCAAATTTCAATATAACATATTTACTGAAATTTTCAGTAGTTTTCGAGATATTTTAATTTTTAAAATTTTTACAGCGAAACCATTCATTTGAAAAATATCATGTATTTATGTTTAATATTGCTCAATTTCTAAAATAATTTAGGATTAGCTTCCCTATTAGATACTCAGTTATTTTTTTCTAAACTAAACCAAAAGCACCATACAGGGTGTTAAATATATTAGTCCAAATTTGTCAATTTTTAAACTTCAATATCTCAACTTTTTTAAATGGAACACCCTATATATAAATATTTTATATAAAGCAGCATTTAATTCCCTATAATTTGACTATAATATTTCCTATACCTAAAATCAACTGTTTTAGAGATATTGGTATATTTCTTAAAGCCTGTAGCTTATTTTATTACAATTATCAAGTGTTGGCAAAAGTTCGACTAAAATTAATAATATTTATTTGCATTCGCTTATGATATATTTACCAAGTCATAATAAATATATATTACCCTTATACCATTGGTAGTAGTTTGTCCATCACGTTGAAACAATTCAAAATTCCGCATTATTCGATTCCTTAAAAATGGTAAAAAACAAAATTTATCCATTATGAAATTATCGTCACAACAATGTCATTTATATAATGTTGTTTGCAAAAATACTTCTATATACCGAAAATAAGATGTATTAGGCTAAATTTGTTAAATTTTTATCAACAAATCATAAATTTTTAAAACGGATTTCTATTAAACGCTTATAATGATTCCTATATCTAAAATCAATAATTTTGTAGAGGTAAGTAAATTTCTTAAAGTTATAGTTTTTTTAAAAACACTCACTAAAATGGCAAAAATAATACTACAGTTGGAAATTATAAGTTTTTAATAAATATGTTTATATTATTGCACACTCAGTCAATCGCATCACGCACACAAAAAATTATGTCGGTTGGACGGATAATAAGTAAAATATTAAGGTTTAAATTTCACAAAATTTCCAAAAAAAAAAACTACTACCAATGGTATTATTATAAGGGTAATATATATTTATTATTACTTGGTAAATATATCATAGGCGAATACAAATAAATATTATTAATTTTAGTCAAACTTTTGTCAACACTTGATAATTTTAATAAAATAAGCTACAGGCTTTAAGAAATATACCAATATCTCTAAAACAGTTGATTTTAGGTATAGGAAATATTATAGTCAAATTATAGGGAATTAAATGCTGCTTTATATAAAACATTTATATATAGGGTGTTCCATTTAAAAAAGTTGAGATATTGATGTTTAAAAATTGACAAATTTGGACTAATATATTTAACACCCTGTATGGTGCTTTTGGTTTAGTTTAGAAAAAAAGAACTGCGTATCTAATAGGGAAGCTAATATTAAATTATTTTGGAAATTGAGCAATATTAAACATAAATACTTGATATGTTTCAAATGACTGATTTCGCTATAAAAATTTTAAAAATTAAAATATCTCGAAAACTACTGAAAATTTCTATAAACATGTTATATTAAAATTTACTTAGAATCAACCGTAAAATCCGAAAATATAAAAATATATAGGGTGTTCCATTTAAAATAATAAAATTGATATTTGGCCAGAAGAAACTAAACACCCTGTATACGTAAAAACTGAATACCTAAAAACTTAAAGTCAAGGCAAAAAACTTTTGTCTTTAACTTTTTTTTATAGCTCTTACAGATTCTGAGATAAGATAGTGGGTCATCTTACGTGGACCACCCTGTACAATAGTGTACGTACCCTGCAGCAGTTTGAACAAGATTTTCGCTATTTGACGAGGGGATGTTTTCGCCAGAAAATCTGACCCATATGCCCCCCCCCCCCCCCCCCCCCCCCCCCAGCACTATACTCAGCTTCATACAGAAGCTGGATTTACTGGAATAAATCTAAGCATAGGTGTGAGCCACAATAGATCGTAACGGTCGCAGTGGACGGTAAGCTCGTGACCCACTCACTTCAATCCTATAACCTAACCTATTCTGTCCTACTATATCCCTTTTATTGACAGAATATTCCCATATCATGTTTTTTCATAAAAATTGCTGTCCTGCTGGATCCTGTAAAATAAATATTTATTCCTGGAGAAATTGATTTTTAAATCTGTATGACTGTCACTTTAAAGATCTGCTATTTTCAAATAAGACAATATCAGCAAACCATTTTTCTTAGCTACTATTAACTTTAAATAAGTATAGCTAACAAATAGTGCACAAATTAGCAAAGGTTAAAGTGAGGCTTTCTAATTGCACTATTCTTTTTTTAGTGGCACAATATTATTGTTAAAAATTCAACGCCAAAGTAAGACATTAATTAGAATATAAAGGGCAAGTTAAACATATTAATTATTTGGAATAATAAGGAACAAACCTCCTGCTAATGCCTCCGTACCAAAAAAAATTACAACTTTTATCCGTTAGTTTACAAAATATTAAAACTTGACAACAAAACTTCCACAATTTATTTAAATCGTTTTGCATGTAAAAAAGTAAGATTTCATCGAAGGACTGTAATTATTGTGTTTTCTCCAGGGGTATGTAGTGTAATAAGCAGGATTCCTAAAGCAGGAAATCATAGGTTGTGACAGTTAAAAAGAGTTCTTGCATTTCCTCATTATTTCATTATATTAAAAAACTAGGACCAGGTTTTTAGAAAATTCGCCCATAGTGGGACGTCTTGTCTGCTGGTGTGTTACTCTCGCGTTTGCATTGCCATTGTTTTGCGGTTGTATCGCGACTGCATCAATATCAAAAGTATCCGTTTGTGAGGGCAAGATTTCTGTGTCATAAAAAACTTTCTAGTCGTATAATAATTTGCCAATTTATTATTCTCAAGGAATGCTTGGAATACGGAGTACCGCTGGTCAAGTAAACAAAGTCAACGGAAACACACAGTTTATTAGACGGGCAATAAGCGTTAATAATGTTCCCAAAAGAATTGTCTATACATTTTTTTGGTATTTATAACGATACACAATATTAACCATGTTATGCGATGCCTATTTATATAGAGTATGATTACCCAATAATAATCAGATCTATAAGAAGTAAAATTCTATAAGTTGCTTTAATTTCTTATAGAGAATATTATTACATACAGGAAAGAGAACTTCCGCTACTCTGTAAAATGCATGTTTTACGATATAAGAAAGTAGTTTTAATTAATAAAAACTAATTAATTGCTTTATTTATGGGTATATTAATAATATTAAACATTTTCCAATATAAATTAACTCATATTTAAATAAATTTACTGACATAAATTATAAAGTCAAAATAAGGGCTAAGCTAAGTAAGCTAACCTAACTTCTTACCACCTTGTCCTGTTAGTCTTAATATATTCAATTGTTGTTTTAGATCAGCAGTATTATGGCGAAACTCAATGTGGTCAAATCATTATACTCTATGTAATAAATAAAGGGACATTATTGACTCGGCAATCGAATCAAGTATCGTGACCCTAAAACTTTCATAAAAAAAAACAAACTGTAGAATAAATAATGAAACAGAATTTACAAAAAAGCTACTTATTTGTGCAACTTAAAGAAGGTAGGAAAATTTGGGGACATTTTTATTCCATTAGTCCATAGGGTAAATGTCGCTTTGCGATTTAGTATTTCCATACGGGAGTTCGATTTAATGAATTAAGCGTTTTGTCCAGAATCACTCCTAGATATTTCGCTTCATTCACAAAAGGAATAGCTTTACCTTGTAAGGAAGGAGGTTTTAAGTCTTCCAGCTTCCTTTTCTTGGTAAATGGTACAATTGCCATTTTGTGGGGATTGACAGACCATCCTTTCCTCACACACCATGTGTACCTATATGGTATTTGCTTCCTGAAGAGTGTTTAAGTTCAGCTCCTTTAATTAATATGACTAGGTCGTCTGCTGATGCCTGCACCTCGACCTTTCACGGAGAAACTTTAGCAAGCTGGTCGTCCACCACGAGCGAAGGGAGAAGGGAACCCCACTCTGAGGACATCCCTTGGCAACTTTAAACTTCACCGTGTTTTCACTCAGAGAATGGGCTTGTTTTATTTTGGTTTCATATCAAAGCTTTTTCGATATCGTTTTCAGTATCGTAACAAGCTTTTTATGAAACCGATTTTTTATTTTTTAAAAGTTTGGTAATGCGGTGTGTAGTCATGTATAATAAAATGATTTGTTAACTTCTCAAGGCTGCTGTGGTAAATAATTTGATAGAATTACCAACATCAACTTTTAACATAAAAATTTACAAAATTTGTATGTTATATTTTATTTTTAAATATTATGCATTTTTAATGGAAAAAATGCAAAATAGAAAAAATAGTATAAAGTACAGGTTCTATAAAGCTATTAGCGCACTTGTCCCGTTCTAACATGGACGTGTGCTCTAAAATGATGCTTTATAAAACTTGTATTTTAATATACTATTATAATCTGTAGTAGTCAGTTATAAAATAAAAGCTTGTAAAAAATACTCTTTAAAAACAAGCTTTTATTATTTAGATGTACTAAAACGAAAAAAGTTAGTATAGTTCTTTTCATTGTGGCAATGCTAAATGCTATTTATAATTGGACGTAGTTCGTGTAGGTGGATCCTATAAAAGTAGTATCAAAGTTATCACTGAAACAGATATAATATGTTATGTTAAATTTATTGTCTTAAAAGCTTGCAGCGCGCGACAAGTTCATACAGGCATTAATTTTGTTTGGCAGAAATTGTACGTAGATACCTAAGCATGTATTTTTTTCTTTTCTATTCACGCGACAAGCTTTTAAGACAAAAAATTTAACATAATATATTATACCTATCTGTTTCAGTGATAATTTTGATAGTATGTTTATTAGGATCCACCCACGCGAACTACTTCCACTTATAAATAGCATTTAGCATTGCCACAATGAAAAAACTATACTAATTTTTTTCGTTTTAGTATATCTAAATAATAAACGCATGTTTTTAAAAAGTATTTTTTATACGATTTTATTTTCAAATTTTTAGTTACATCTTAACCTATGCATTTGTGATATCCCATCACTATTACAAGAAATTTTACCTGTTATCGTATTCTACTCGTCAAACTCTTTCCCCATATCAAGGAGATTGTTACGAAAACGAAAACGGTAATCCGCCAATCTGTCATATTGGGTTTAGTATGCCGTCACACAGCTTATCGTATTCTACCCGTAAAACCCTTTCATTTGAAACAAATGTCAAGGGGTTGTGAAGAAAAAGGTAATCCGCCATCTTGTAGCGTCCGCCATAGTGAGTTTATAATGTCGTCACTTAGCTTACCGTATTCTACTCGTCAAACCCTTTCATTTGATACCCATGTCAAGGGGGTTGTGAAAAAAAGGTAATCCGCCATTTTGTGGCGGCCGCCATATTGGGTTTAGAATGGCGTCACATAGCTTGTCGTATTCTACTCGTCAAACCCTTTCGTTTGATACCCATATCAAGGGGATTGTAAAGAAAAGGCAATCCGCCATCTTGGGGCGTCCGCCATATTGGATTTAGAAGATACTAACATTCATATAAACATACATACACACTAACAGGTGAAGTTAAATAAAAGCTTGTAAAAAAGTATAACGTCATAATAAAAAATGTATGTAAATATAGATAGGTTTTAATAAACGTAAAATCTTATGTAGAAACAGTTTTGGAAAAACGTGATATGGAAAATGCAAAGAAAGTAGAGAATCCAATGATAAGTTATAAAAAAAATATACAGAAGAAAACTGAAGGACATTTTTCATGTAGAGAAGCCATAGGATTTCTTTTGTATCTATCTAACAAAACAAGGCCAGATATTACTCAGTGAGTAAATTTTATGGAAACCGAAATTTAAAAAACCATTAAGTATACAGGGTGGCCCCCTGAAGCCTTTCCACCCAGGTTTACTTTCTTTTAGATAAATAAATCAAAAAACGCTTGAACCCGTACACTTTAGTTTTCAGGGAGACATATTATTTTGGGTATTTTTACCCCCCATGCTTGAACCCCTAAGTTTTCACCCTTAAAATCTTAAAGGGAAAGGGGGCGAGTGATACCTTATTTTAAAGGGAATTGAATTGCCTTTCCAACGGGACCTTGCTCGTTATAATCGGGTGAGTAGTTTTCGACAAATTAAATGTTAAAGAAATTTGGGTTTAAATGTGAACAAAATGTTAAATACGCATAAACATGGCAATACTCTAATAATAGATCATTGGAATTCCACTTGGTCTGTCGAAAAAAGGGCTATTATTAGTTTTTAATTGATATCGGTTAAATTCATAGTAAAATTAGGTAATAATTTTCCTATAAATTTCGTTTCATTCAATTAGCATTAAAATGACGTTTTTTCTTTATCTAAGACATCCCACGTAGACAT
This sequence comes from Philopedon plagiatum, assembly GCA_963971165.1. Lineage (NCBI taxonomy): Eukaryota > Metazoa > Arthropoda > Insecta > Coleoptera > Curculionidae > Philopedon > Philopedon plagiatum. The sequence goes on along the minus strand of OZ020195.1, from coordinate 33,446,589 downwards.
CAAACCTAAGTACTAACATACCGTGGTCGTCTAAAGTTAAAGAGAAGGGAAATGTAGTTTATTGAAACGGGATTTAAAGGATTGGAAATTGGGACGGAAAGGGAAAACATCTGTAGGCAATTTATTCCATAATCTGGACACCCTAGGTATGAATGAGCGAGAGTTCTACGCTTTTGTAGCTGAACAGTAAAGGGATGCATACGTAACGCGCCTCTTGTTGTTCTGTTAGAAATAGTCATGGTGTGAATAATACCGGCTAGTTCTTCAGAGCAAAATCCGTGGAAGCAGCGGTAGGAAAGCGATAAATCCCCAACAGCGCTTCGATGAGAGAGAGAAAGGAGTTTTCTTGAGAGGACTTGCCACCAAGAATTGAGAAACGCACCCATATTGTTTAAAATTCGTCGAACATAATATAGATAAGCAGGTATATAGTATGCAGGTAGAAGTAAGTAGGTACATGTAAAATATCATTAGGTAAAGAGAGATATCATACACATAAATTTGGTTACGAATCTCCGAAAACAGGCACTCTTTAAGAGATGGAGCCCTTCCAGTAGATAAGATATCTTAAAGAAACACCCTTGTAAATTATTTTTGAGATCAAAAATAGTATTTCGCATTGGGATATCTCTGAGACGGTTAGTAGTAAAATTAGCTATGCGGTGGACATTTGAACCTATCCTATCCTATATCAGCAAACATCTGGAGATAGGTATAACGAAACCAGCGACATACAAATTAAAATGGACTAATATTGCTTGAACCAAGAATGCCTCCTTTATGGACCGCGCGCAGTGCCACAGGAACGCATGCGCAGTTAAAAGGTTACAGGACGGGTCTTAATATTTGTGTATGGTGGTAGGTATATCAGTTCACATAGAACACATATTTATGAAAGATTTAGTAAATTTTTAGTTTAATACGCCGATGTCCATGTAGAAATACTTATACTTATTGTAATAGGTTGAAAACTTAAAAAATAATTTTCATAAAGATATGGATGTTACCCGCGTAAATTAAATCTATGAAAGCCAGCTGTATGGATCCGGAAAGTCGCAAAGCGAAATAAAGGTTGCTAGCAGATTTCCATCAGCGAAAAGGCCGACACACCGCCAAGAACTCTTTTACAGCCTAGATTCAACAAAGTAAATATTATGTTTACGTGGAAATACGGCGACACGGTTTTTTCGTGACGCCAAATTGAGACATGCCTTCAATGCACACTTTGCTAACTCCAGAATGGTACTAAAAACGACACGAGCACGAGCCGCGCCATCCGCCATAGCATTTAGCGCAGTGTTGCCAACCGACAGGAAATAAAAGCGAAGGAAGAGATTTTTTTATTCACGGTTCAAATTTAAACACGTATTTTTGTTCGACTCAGCGGCAGTTAAAATACCTATGTCATTTTTAGCATATTCATGAAACTGTTGACAGCTTTCCTTAAAATTAAAATATATTAACAATTCTCAATGAACAAATCCCTCCATTTTTTAAAATGATACTCATTTTTTTACCTTCATATTTAGCCTTTTTCGTGCATAAATGGCCAAGTATGCGTTTGGAGTTTTTAAACGAAAAATACGTGTTTCTATATGCGCGGCAGTACAGTAAACCCGTGGCCGTACCTTCGGTTTGAAAAGCCGTAAAAACACGGCAATTGCCGTGTCGTGGCAACACTGCTTTAGGGAGACGCGCTGACGCTACCTGCAGTGTTTCCAGAAGTCATTAAAAGAGAACGTGAGAATTGATCGCCGAAATTCGTGATAAATCGCGAGCCTGTAATGATTGCATCGGAGCAAAAATTAGATATAATTGTTGCTCCGATGCAATCCTATAGGATTAAATAATTTTATTCTACCATCATTTATTTTAATAAAACTCAGAAACATTTTACGATATCACAATACTAATAAAACAAATTTACAAGCTTAAACAAATATCTATCACTTTGTGCTATAAAAACGCCATATTCTTTTTATAAATAAAAGTGTAAAACTAACACAAAACATACAAAAAGAAAGAAGTTATTCATCTGTATCACTGGAGTTTCTATCTTATTTTTATTTGAATAAAATACGTGACCACAACCTAACTCTTTAATCATATTATTTGTGATACAAAAATCGTAGCAATTTTTGTCTCTTGACAAACTTTTGGTATATAACATGCCTTCTATTGTTTTCACATTAGGTTTGTTGCGTAGTTGAGTTTTTATTAAACAAATTTGAAAAAATGTTCTCTCTACTGCTGCTTTCGAGTGTGGTAAGCAAAAAATCTGAAAAACAAATCTAAAGACCCGCAAATTTTGAAGAGTCATCTGCTATTTTTACTAATGAATTTTTTTCCAAAACAACAAGGTATCGATATCAAAATTGTTTAGTGGGATCTTGACATTCGCCATTCAGATTTTGGATTTCATTTGGATTATATTGGAACTATTTGAACTACGTATATTGAGAAAGTGCAATGTGAAAATAGAAACAGAGTTTCAAACCTCAATTGCAATTTGCAAAGATCAATGTCGTGAGATTCGCTGATTGATATTTCTATAAAGGTAAAAATCGTGAGATTTGGTACTTCATTCATGGGATCGGGAGAAATAACCGAAATCTGGCAACACTGGCCCACGCAAGCCGCCCGTACGAAGCTAACCGAAGCAGACCGAGAACGGACTTCGGCTGCTGCTCCGCTCCTGAGTCTAGATTTGTTCGTTGCAGAGATAAAGCTGTGTTGATTTGAATTTACTGGCGGACGAACCCGTCTCGTGGTTAAGAATACTATCCTTTTTTAACTACGATATCTAAACAAGGAGAGCGCGCTGACCGACTGGAATCGGTTTGTCGTTGATGAATTCGGGAAAAAGACTATTCGTATACTGCGCATGCGTTCCTGTGGCAGAGATTTCGCCCATAGTGGAGTTAAATAGTTCTGCGCAACCTATGTATTTTATGCAATATCAGCAGTCCAAGTATGTATGTCGCTGAACGAAACCAGTCTCATTTTCCTACAAATTACATAGCCGCCAAAATATCTGTCTTTGTGGGCTGCCTGGAAAGCTGGATGTAACGTATAGTACTTTATAGAGGTATAATTATAATTTCTTTACACTAATAGTGTTCGAAGTATAAACATATCCTGTTTTGGATGCATGACTTTTAAAATATTGTAATTCCACGCTTATTTCTTAATTTTATAATATACTTTGTAAATTAAGATTGCTCCGAATGTTGACTGAATAACGCAATGGTCACATCAGATTAGTTGCTAGTTACAGGACAGAGGCAATCAAACGGAAGCCGCTGCCTCGTCGGGGTCTATCATTAATCTTCAAACAATGCACATAATTAATTTACACTTCACACTTTGAAGATGTGCGACCGTTAGTTCCACTGGATTCCTGCAGTGTAAATATAATACACAAAAATTCTAGGCATTATTTTATACAGGGATTATTTTGTTTCGTTAAGTCAATTTGTACCGTTATCTAGATCTACATTAATATGTAGTATATTATACAACGATTATGTAATGATGGCTATTTATATGGCGAGTGTCGTTACGAATCCGAGGGTATTAATGGCCGTTACATGAGAGTTGCATATACTATTTTTTCTACGACCATTTATTAATAAATATTAAACTGAACAACATTTATTCAATTTAGCAACAGTTAAACAAATTAAATTCTTCACTATAACCCTGTGGCTTGGTGCAAGTAGGGCCAATGTCATGTTTTTTCAGCTTCCAGTTATATGTCATAATGTTATATATTGTAGTTCATTTATTGTCCTAACATATGGTGAAATGGCCAATGTCAAATTTAACGTTTAACAGAAATAATAGGGCCAATCTCAATTGATTTTTTGGTTAAAATGGCCTATGTACACTTTGGACTCGGCAACATCAGTTAGTTGCTGCGACTGTTTCTGGCAACTCTACAAAGTCCTGTCCCGTGACGGAAAGGTCAAAGGATTTCCGTGTTGCGTTGCTGTTCTTGTAAAAACAGTTGCTTTGGTGAAAACTCGAAGACATTTGATTTGTATCGTAGAGTACGGGAGTAGAAAAACATACTTTATCTTTTAATGTATCTTTCTAAAACAAGCTTATAAGATAAATTTTTATACTGTATGTTGGAATATTCGACAAAGACAAAATTTCTTATTGACAACATACGTAGGTTAAAAAGCCTTAGAAATTCTAATATTCATGAGTCGATCCATTTGTGTTGTATTGAATTTAAGCCTAAAATATTCTCAGTTTTCACCTAAAAAATTTGATTTGTTTGTGTTATTTAGATTTAATAATTTTGTACTTTAAAAAATCAGTATAAAGAGCAATGAAATATGTACATAGGTAGGTACCTATTAAAACTAGTGGTGGCAGAATCGTATTATTTTAAAAATCTGATTATTAGGTTATTAATTATTTTCATAATTGAATTATAATTCAAATTATATTACTCGTATCGCGGTACCATTCATAATTCGTATGTATTAGGCAGTGTATTACGATTATAAACAGACATTTTCTCGCCACTCGTATCTGTTCTGCTACTGCGCGGAGCAAATAGCATTGTTGCCGATTTTTACGTACCTTTTAGTTTTTACTGGTAGGTATACTTTGGTAAGTTTATTTTTCTTTTTAATAAGTATATTCTTATTACGACGGAGGTTTATTTGCTCATAACAGGGAAGTTCATGCCAGTAAAGCAATCCTTATCTGAACTGCACTGTAAGTAAGTATGCAAGGAAACTTTTGTTGGTAAGTATTACACAAGTGCCTTTACAAGTCAAAATTAATGTAATGTAATATAGTGATCCCTGCTAAAAAGAACTTATTACAAATGTTTCGTATTATAACATATTCTGGTTATAATACAGATTAAAATTTACATTAAAAATATATTATAAGTACTTGTACTTAAGATAGTTCATCTAACTACATACATTTGTACAACTTTTCCAAATAGGTACCTACTTTCAAATGCAACACATTAAAATAATTCATTAAAATTATAGTTGAGATAATCCTCAACAAAAAACAAAAAAATAAATTGAGGACAAAATTTAAAAACCGCCTCATTCTTTCCAGAAATATTCTTTCCTCCAACTCTCTTATTGGAGGTGGTAGGACATTAAAAAATAAGACAGAGTAGTTAGTCAGTGCCTCTTCTGGTTCTTGCTAGCCTGTGAAAGTTGGGTATGATATTATTGTTGTTGCGTGTATCATAGCTGTGAACCCCAAAGTGTGGTGTAAAACTCTGCATATTCTGCTAATGTAGCAAAGGCATTGTAGAATTTATACTGAAGGAAAGGTCAGTAAACCGAGCTCTCTGAAGTGGCTACGACAGCACTCACAATATCCAAGACACACCATGGTGGGTACGCAACTACGTTGAAGCCCAAAAATTCTAGCAGCAGAGGCTGAATGTTCCCAAATGTGGATGCCATACAGCATGTTAGATCCAAAATACCCATGGTAAGCTGTCATCAATACCTCCAATGATACACTCCTTGCAAGATTTCTGATTAAACAGGTTATCTTAGATAGCTTTTTACTCAGCTGGGTGAGATGCTCTGAACAGGTTAAACTGGGATCAAGAAAAACATCGAGGAATTTAACCATATTCGGAAGGTGGTAGAGGGATTCTTCCTCGACCGAGGTGGTACCACCCCACACATCCTCTTAAAGGGCTGGTGAAATCCCTAGGGATGTTTCCAGCTCTGGATGTGTGAGTCGATCCCCCAGTACACCCACGATACATAGTACTTAGACTTCGGTCTTCGTGGGCTGTCTGAAGATAAATATACATATATATATATATATATATATATATATATGGATGTGTGAGTCCTATACCCAAGAAAAAAACGAAAAAAAATATATAACATATATATATATATATATATATATATATATATATATATATATATATATATATATATATATATATATATATATATATATATATATGTTATATATTTTTTTTCGTTTTTTTCTTGGGTATAGGTTTTTTTATGTAAAAAATTAAAACAAAATTATTTGCCTGACGTTTCGCTCATCTTGGCGAGCTTTATCAAAGGCTGGAATGTATCTACAATAAAATGTTTCTCATTAGTTTCACAAATCAAATCCTTAAACTTAAAATACAAAAAATATACAAACAATTATTGTCAATAATAATTATTGGTACATACCTCGAAAGTATTACTTGGTTTACATATCAAGACACATTAATTTAGAAATTTGTTCCTTAACGACTAGGAAAAACTGTTGGTATTTTTTTCTGTTTTTTACACATTTTGTGTTTTGTAGAATCAAGCATCTTTTATAATAATATGGTGGTGTAGGATTAATAGTTTAGGTATGAATTAAATTGTGATAAATTTGGCTTAAGTTTATCAAATCTTGTTTGTCATTTACGGCATTTTTTTCTTTCTTTATGTGGACCATCTCTTTAATTACAAGTTTGTGATAATTTCTATCGATGTTCAAGATTTTTGTGTTATTAAAGTTGAATTCGTGTTTAGTCGTTTGTTCGTGTTTATGTAAAGCTGTAGAGGCATAAGACAGAGTAGTTAGTCAGTGCCTCTTCTGGTTCTTGCTAGCCTGTGAAAGTTGGGTATGATATTATTGTTGTTGCGTGTATCATAGCTGTGAACCCCAAAGTGTGGTGTAAAACTCTGCATATTCGGCTAATGTAGCAAAGGCATTGTAGAATGTATACTGAAGGAAAGGTCAGTAAACCGAGCTCTCTGAAGTGGCTACGACAGCACTCACAATATCCAAGACACACCATGGTGGGTACGCAACTACGTTGAAGCCCAAAAATTCTAGCAGCAGAGGCTGAATGTTCCCAAATGTGGATGCCGTACAGCATGTTAGATCCAAAATACCCATGGTAAGCTGTCATCAATACCTCCAATGATACACTCCTTGCAAGATTTCTGATTAAACATGTTATCTTAGATAGCTTTTTACTCAGCTGGGTGAGATGCTCTGAACAGGTTAAACTGGGATCAAGAAAAACATCGAGGAATTTAACCATATTCGGAAGGTGGTAGAGGGATTCTTCCTCGACCGAGGTGGTACCACCCCACACATCCTCTTAAAGGGCTGGTGAAATCCCTAGGGATGTTTCCAGCTCTGGATGTGTGAGTCGATCCCCCAGTACACCCACGATACATAGTACTTAGACTTCGGTCTTCGTGGGCTGTCTGAAGATAAATATACATATATATATATATATATATATATATATATATATATATATATATATATATATATATATATATGGATGTGTGAGTCGTATACCCAAGAAAAAAACGAAAAAAAATATATAACATATATATATATATATATATATATATATATATATATATATATATATATATATATATATTATATATTTTTTTTCGTTTTTTTCTTGGGTATAGGTTTTTTTATGTAAAAAATTAAAACAAAATTATTTGCCTGACGTTTCGCTCATCTTGGCGAGCTTTATCAAAGGCTGGAATGTATCTACAATAAAATGTTTCTCATTAGTTTCACAAATCAAATCCTTAAACTTAAAATACAAAAAATATACAAACAATTATTGTCAATAATAATTATTGGTACATACCTCGAAAGTATTACTTGGTTTACATATCAAGACACATTAATTTAGAAATTTGTTCCTTAACGACTAGGAAAAACTGTTGGTATTTTTTTCTGTTTTTTACACATTTTGTGTTGTGTAGAATCAAGCATCTTTTATAATAATATGGTGGTGTAGGATTAATAGTTTAGGTATGAATTAAATTGTGATAAATTTGGCTTAAGTTTATCAAATCTTGTTTGTCATTTACGGCATTTTTTTCTTTCTTTATGTGGACCATCTCTTTAATTACAAGTTTGTGATAATTTCTATCGATGTTCAAGATTTTTGTGTTATTAAAGTTGAATTCGTGTTTAGGCGTTTGTTCGTGTTTATGTAAAGCTGTAGAGGCATTTTTTGTGTATTTGTGTCCGTTGATTCTATTTTCCAGGTATTGGGTTGTCATTCCTATGTATTTCTTGGGACAATTGTGGCAAGGAATTGAGTATATAATACCTATTTGATTTTTTCTTTGTAGGAATTTTACTTTTTAGATTTGTGTATAAGGAGGACAATAAATTATTCGCTGTGTGGCATACCACTATATTCTGTTTTGACAAGATGTATTTAATTTTTTCGGATAGACGATGAATGTATGGTAGAGCTATGTAGGTTTTTTGAGGTGTTGTGTCTTTATTTTGATTATTTGTTTCCCTTCTATGTTTATTGTAATGCATGTATATTCTTTGTTTAATTATTTTCTTTATCAGATCTCTATATAGGAAAATGATTTGATGTAAGGGTCTTTTCAACCTTTTTAAGGGCTTCAGGTCGATATTCAGGAGAGGTTAGTGCTATGGCTCTATCTGCTAAACCAATTATAACGCTATTTTTTTGGTTATTTGGATGATGTGAATTGAAATTAAGGTACCGACCGGACCATGTATCTTTTGTGTACCATTTTGTTTTAAGATTGTTATTTGTTTTATTTCTATATATGGTGAGATCCAAAAAATTTATTTTTTCATTTATTTCGACTTCAGAGGTGAATTGGAGTTTCGGATGGAATTCATTAAACGCTAGTAATAAATCACTTTCTTTATTTTCTGAGATTGCGGCAAGACAATCGTCTACATATCTTTTGAAAAAAATTACATTGAAATCTAATTTCTCCACAACCTTCTCCTCTAGATATTCCATGACTAATTGTGCAATTGTCGAAATAAATGAAAAAATAAATTTTTTGGATCTCACCATATATAGAAATAAAACAAATAACAATCTTAAAACAAAATGGTACACAAAAGATACATGGTCCGGTCGGTACCTTAATTTCAATTCACATCATCCAAATAACCAAAAAAATAGCGTTATAATTGGTTTAGCAGATAGAGCCATAGCACTAACCTCTCCTGAATATCGACCTGAAGCCCTTAAAAAGGTTGAAAAGACCCTTACATCAAATCATTTTCCTATATAGAGATCTGATAAAGAAAATAATTAAACAAAGAATATACATGCATTACAATAAACATAGAAGGGAAAGAAATAATCAAAATAAAGTCACAACACCTCAAAAAACCTACATAGCTCTACCATACATTCATCGTCTATCCGAAAAAATTAAATACATCTTGTCAAAACAGAATATAGTGGTATGCCACAGAGCGAATAATTTATTGTCCTCCTTATACACAAATCTAAATGTAAAATTCCTACAAAGAAAAAATCAAATATTATATACTCAATTCCTTGCCACAATTGTCCCAAGAAATACATAGGAATGACAACCCAATACCTGGAAAATAGAATCAACGGACACAAATACACAAAAAATGCCTCTACACCTTTACATAAACACGAACAAACGACTAAACATGAATTCAACTTTAATAACACAAAAATCTTGAACATCGATAGAAATTATCACAAACTTGTAATTAAAGAGATGGTCCACATAAAGAAAGAAAAAAATACGGTAAACGACAAACAAGATGTGAAAAACTTAAGCCAAATTTATCAAAATTTAATTCATACCTAAACTATTAATCCTACACCACCATATTATTATAAAAGATGCTTGATTCTACACAACACAAAATGTGTAAAAAAATACCTTTTCCTAGTCGTTAAGGAACAAATTTCTAAATTAATGTGTCTTGATATGTAAACCAAGCAATACTTTCGAGGTATGTACCAATAATTATTATTGACAATAATTGTTTGTATATTTTTTGTATTTTAAGTTTAAGGATTTGATTTGTGAAACTAATGAGAAACATTTTATTGTAGATACATTCCAGCCTTTGCCGTCAGGCAAATAATTTTGTGTTAATTTTTTACATAAAAAAAACTATACCCAAGAAAAAAACGAAAAAAAATATACAGGGTGTTTTCTAATTGAATGTCAATATTTAAGGGGGCGATTTTTGGGTCAATTCTAAAAAGAAAACTTCATATGAACGTATGTCCTAAACGTCTTAACTTTTGAGATACAGGGTGGTAAAGTTATCAAAAATAAATGGTTTTTTATTAAGATCTGTAATACCACTTTAGATATTTTAATTAAATTTGGCATGCATGTACTATGTATCAAGAGACATTATTTAGTGTACCACAATTTTTTTTATTTCCACCAGTGGCGTTCGTACGGAATTTCACCTGCCTATTTGGGCAGACATTGATGGTACGCCACTGATTGCTCGTAAAATTAAAATTATTCCTGAAATCCCCAATCATTTTTAAGCAAATTTGATCTCTTGAATTTTTTCAATCCGATGCGCGGTTTTCGCTTAAAAAAATAAAAACCTTTTCTCTGCATGATCATAACAATATCGTTAATATGACAATATCACCATGCAGAGAAACAGATTTTATTTTTTAGATCAAATTTGCTTAGAAATGAACAAGGGAGTTAATTTTTGAGATCCTGATTCATTTCTAAGCAAATTTGATCTAAAAAATAAAATCTATTTCTCTGCACGGTGATGTTGCCATATTAACGATATTGTTATGATCATGCTGAGAAAAGTTTTTTATTTTTTTAAGCGAAAACCGTGCATCGGATTGAACAAATTCAAGAGATCAAATTTGCTTAGAAATGATTGGGGATTTCAGGAATAATTTTAATTCGACGAGAGATCAGTGGCGTACCATAAATGTCTGCCAAAATAGGCAGGTGAAATTCCGTACGAACGCCACAGGCGGAAATAAAAAAAATTGTGGTACACTGAATAATGCCTCTTGACACATGGTACATGTATGCCAAAATTAATTAAAATATCTAAAGTGGTATTACAGATATTAATAAAAAACCTATCCATTTTTGAAAACTTTACCAGCCTGTATCTCAAAAGTTAAGACGTTTAGGACATACATTCATATGAAGTTTTCTTTTTAAAATGGACCCAAAAATCGTCCCCTTAAATATTGACATTCAATTAGAAAACACCTTGTATAACATAAAATATATGGTTTTAAGAAACAAAAATATAATAAAATATATATATATATATATATATATATATATATATATATATATATATATATATATATATATATATATATATATATATATATATATATATATATATATATATGAAGAAATATTGATCCGGGAGTACATCCGTTCGTTTGTTAAATTCCTATTGGAATCTGGCAGACGTTTCGCCAAGGTCTCACTTGGCATTATCAATGCTTACTCGTTGCTGTCAAGTCGTAAACAACATCAGTTTACGACTTGACAGCAACGAGTAAGCATTGATAATGCCAAGTGAGACCTTGGCGAAACGTCTGCCAGATTCCAATAGGAATTTAACAAACGAACGGATGTACTCCCGGATCAATATTTCTTCACATTTCTCCATCCGTGAAAGTCTACGTTCAAACATATCATCTATATACATAGATATATATATATATATATATATATATATATATATATATATATATATATATATATATATATATAAATGGAAGATTTCTTGGCCTATAGGTAATATAATAAATGTAAATGCGAAGATTTACCTCTTCGCTAGTGCAGCGAAAAGGCCGTGAATGAAAAATAAAAATAATGAGGACTATCTTTGATTCTGGTCTGGGTGACCTCCTGCTATCGATTTCTGGGCCCTTACCCATCAGCGGGCAGGCTTACACCCAGGGTGGCTGAAGAACAGACCACGATTTGACCAGAATCAAAGAGAGTCCTTATATCCAAACTCGGAAAGGATGGGTAAGATGTAGTGGCTCGCGCCAACTAGTTCACCCAGTGTTGCTCCAAAAATGTTTGGCTGCTAACACAATAATACTCGAAAGTATGTCGAATGTCGATTTTCTCGACGTCGACGGTACAAATGCACCATTGTACAACAATAGTAGAAAAATGGAAGATTTCTTGGCCTATAGGTAATATAATAAATGTAAATGCGAAGATTTACTTCTTCGCTAGTGCAGCGAAAAGGCCGTGAATGAAAAATAAAAATAATGAGGACTATCTTTGATTCTGGTCTGGGTGACCTCCTGCTATCGATTTCTGGGCCCTTACCCATCAGCGGGCAGGCTTACACCCAGGGTGGCTGAAGAACAGACCACGATTTGACCAGAATCAAAGAGAGTCCTTATATCCAAAATGCTCGGAAAGGATGGGTAAGATGTAGTGGCTCGCGCCAACTAGTTCACCCAGTGTTGCTCCAAAAATGTTTGGCTGCTAACACAATAATACTCGAAAGTATGTCGAATGTCGATTTTCTCGACGTCGACGGTACAAATGCACCATTGTACAACAATAGTAGAAAAATGGAAGATTTCTTGGCCTATAGGTAATATAATAAATGTAAATGCGAAGATTTACTTCTTCGCTAGTGCAGCGAAAAGGACTCTCTTTGATTCTGGTCAAATCGTGGTCTGTTCTTCAGCCACCCTGGGTGTAAGCCTGCCCGCTGATGGGTAAGGGCCCAGAAATCGATAGCAGGAGGTCACCCAGACCAGAATCAAAGATAGTCCTCATTATTTTTATTTTTCATTCACGGCCTTTTCGCTGCACTAGCGAAGAAGTAAATCTTCGCATTTACATTTATTATATTACCTACAGGCCAAGAAATCTTCCATTTTTCTACTATTGTTGTACAATGGTGCATTTGTACCGTCGACGTCGAGAAAATCGACATTCGACATACTTTCGAGTATTATTGTGTTAGCAGCCAAACATTTTTGGAGCAACACTGGGTGAACTAGTTGGCGCGAGCCACTACATCTTACCCATCCTTTCCGAGCATTTTGGATATAAGGACTCTCTTTGATTCTGGTCAAATCGTGGTCTGTTCTTCAGCCACCCTGGGTGTAAGCCTGCCCGCTGATGGGTAAGGGCCCAGAAATCGATAGCAGGAGGTCACCCAGACCAGAATCAAAGATAGTCCTCATTATTTTTATTTTTCATTCACGGCCTTTTCGCTGCACTAGCGAAGAAGTAAATCTTCGCATTTACATTTATTATATTACCTATAGGCCAAGAAATCTTCCATTTTTCTACTATTGTTGTACAATGGTGCATTTGTACCGTCGACGTCGAGAAAATCGACATTCGACATACTTTCGAGTATTATTGTGTTAGCAGCCAAACATTTTTGGAGCAACACTGGGTGAACTAGTTGGCGCGAGCCACTACATCTTACCCATCCTTTCCGAGCATTTTGGATATAAGGACTCTCTTTGATTCTGGTCAAATCGTGGTCTGTTCTTCAGCCACCCTGGGTGTAAGCCTGCCCGCTGATGGGTAAGGGCCCAGAAATCGATAGCAGGAGGTCACCCAGACCAGAATCAAAGATAGTCCTCATTATTTTTATTTTTCATTCACGGCCTTTTCGCTGCACTAGCGAAGAAGTAAATCTTCGCATTTACATTTATTATATATATATATATATATATATATATATATATATATATATATATATATATATATATATATATATATATATATTATCTCTTCTCATATTGGGATTTAAGGGTCTTAGAGAAATTTAAATTTTGCGTCTTTGATTTATATTAAGGCTCAGGCGATTGGATAGAAACCATCATTCCTCTACATTCGACTGTGCCTCACGGATAATGGTAATGGTCTGTACAGGATCAGAGGGATGGTAGCTTATATAATTTGTCGTACCATCGGCGAAAATAATTAGATTTTTCGGTGAAATTGCTAGGTCATTAATATAAATCAAGATTAGGACTGGGCCTAGTATAGAACCCTGTGGAACTCCATGCATGAGTTTTTGCTCACCAGATTTATTACCACCAATAAAAACAAACTGTTTGCGTTCCGACAAATGTGACTATTCAAGTGATGGATTCTGGGTTAAAATTATATAGTGTGGCAGCTTTTGCAGTAGTATATGATGAGACACAAAGTCAAATGCTTTTGTTAGGTCGAAGAAAGAGGCATAGATATCCAGCCCCCGTTCCATACACTCAGTAAGGGAATTTATGGCAAGAGCAGTTGATTTTTTGTTACGAAAACCATATTGGCTCTGGGAAACATGTTATTAGTTTCAAAATAGTTATTGATTTGATGCTTTAGTGCAGAATTTCTTAGAGAAAACAGGAAGAAGGGCTATCGGCCTATAATTATTTACACCATCAACCGATCCCTTATTTTGAAATATAGGAACTACTTTAGCAATCTAGAGACATGCAGGAAAGACATTATATACATTGATTAAATAGATTGGTAAGGGGAGATATTAAAAGATTTTTTAGACTTTTTAAAATTTTAAGCTGATATCAAAGCAATTTTTATTATTACTGTTCTTTAGCTGGCCTATTTTTTGTATAACAATATTTCGCTCATCCGGAAGAAAAGTGACACAAATCAAAAAATAATGTTTTTGAGTACAGACAAAAGAAGTTTTTTAGATTGTAATTTCCCTCTTACTTATATAAGCAACTATAGATGTTTTTAAATTTAAGACCCATGATACAGTTTACTTTGTGTAAGGTACCTACTATAAAATTCTTAAATATCATGAAATTTCTACCCAAAATTTCGAGTTATGTCACTTTACTTTTAGCTAGTTGTATTCAAAAATATTGAAAAGCGTTACTTCTATAAAATAAACTTTGTTTTTTAAAAACACACACAATTCCAAAGTGACACTTTTCCCAGTAAAAATACTTATAAGTATTTTTTAGTTAATTTATCCAAATACGTGAAATGCTGAATTTTTTGAGTTATGTCACTTTTCTTCCGGATAAGCGAATGTGTCGAAGGTTTAAAAGAAAAACATTCGCTATTAAAAGGTCCGGTTAAATATATATGTACATAATATATTCATTGAAGTGTTTATCTGTGGTTGGTAATTTATTAGTGATTTCTTCAGCAATGCTTACAAAAAAGGTTATTAAAAGTTAGAGCATAAATAGTTCAGATGTTTTGTTATGTGTCTCTGAGTTGCTGTTTATAATGTCCCACATGGCAGACTGGGATCGATCTGTATCTTGTATGTACCGGTCATGTGCACTAAAGTGCCCTGTTTGTTATATTTTAAAATGACCCAGTGATGAGTAAATTAAGAACATGTCACGCATTCTCTACGGATTTCCCCCATATTTCTCTAAATTATTAGTTTAAAATCGTTGACACGAGTTCTGGCACGCGCTAAAAATTAAATATCTCTAAATCATAAAATTACAGCAATTGAGTAGAAATTACACGTTTAGGACAAACGAACTCGTTGTACGCAGAAGGTAACATAACGGTTTTTGACACACAAAAAAACGTTTTGAAAAGATGCGGGGCGTAATAAAGTCTGTTTGAATGCCCTTCTTGGGCTAAGTATCATATAACAGGCTTGTTGAATGCGCGATTTTTTAGCAGCGTTTTGTTACAGCTCGGGTGGGTGTTACCAGCTCCTTCCGGACACCCTGTGCATACCCCTGCTCGACGAATTCAAGTTTCCGAGGCTGATATTTGCAGCCTGTTTTGTGGTGAACCCTTTATCTAGGTTAGTTTTTAGATTTATTGTCGATATACAGACATGTGAGTCTCGTTTTATCAAATGTGCGGACAATTTATGTATGTTAACATCTGAGAATATAATATGTATATAATCTGAGCTTACCATACACTGAAATATAAAGAAATTGTCGCTTAAATGAAAATTATTTATTTTTCAGCGTATAAATAACTTTAAACTGCTTTAGAAACGCTTCGGAATTTCTACAATTTACGGTTTGGTTCCGCAGTTATGTATTTTTCTATTAGTTTTTTTTTAATATTGTTTGATTTCACACTTAACAGTGGACACTGTTAAATTATTATCTCCAACAATTAACTATTCCAAAATAAAACTAAATCAGATTTAACACTAATAGGCGGTTATTATTGTAATAATTCACCTGTTTTCTGACTATTTAAATTTTTTTTTCAAGTAAGGTAAATGCGTTTAAACCATGTGGCTGATCACTTTTAACCACCGCTAGAAAAAGCTCTTTTATCATTGTTATAAAAGTGCACATTAAATATCATAAAGGTTGTACCAAAACGTCTGTACTACCATCATGTGCCCTCTTCGGCTATTTTGTATTCTTGAAAATGAATTTTCAGTTATATTTAATTTTATTGCTTTAGAAGTAAAAAATCAAAACTCTTTGCACGAAATTTCTCTCGCGAATTGAAATTCATTGTAATAAAACTTGAAAATGCACACTATTTGGTTGTGTGTCAATGGTAATCAGTAAGTTATATTGACTAGTCAATTCTAATAACAATTTAAATTGTGGTATATTTAGGTACTATTACCACCGCTTACAGTATAAGCTGTGCTATTAGGTACAATAATGACAATGTAGGTACATTCACACATTAATAGTAAAAATATATAAAAACTGATTTTTAATGTCCTTCTCTGTATACAGATTTTATTTTTCTAATAAAATCCTCGGCTCAATCGAAAATATCTATAATTTTTTTACGCTAATGTTCTAGACTTCCAGCAACACTAAACAGATTTTGTTACCCTGTATTTTGTAAAAAATAAAATAGAAATTGTCTGCCGTTCTGGATACATTCAAAACTTTTTTTTAACTTACATTCCCGATTTATATTGTAAAAATACAAAATTCCGTTTAAAATTGCTCACCCTGTATGAAAGCACAATTTCATAAGTTAGAACAACCTATCTATGCAAGACACAACTAATAAATACGTATTATTTGTATGAGATAAATAGCTTCAGTTAGATGAAAGATCAATAAAACGATTTTTTTAAGTCGCTCACACTATATTTGAGGCATCAAAAGTGCCTTTATTAATATCAACGGTAAAAACCTTCGCTACATAATATACAAAATATAAATCGTTTTTTTGAGATAGAGTAATAAAAATAGGAAATAATTTTTTAAGTGGTCGCTCTGAATATGGTTCACCGGAAGTGTGTTTCTTTGTTTGATTAAGTAGTTTTTAAGTTTAGAAATGAGAAACCATGTTGGTGATCCAAAAACTCAAGAATTAAAAAAAGGTAATTTTTTCACGAATATTTTCTCTAGAGAGAAAAATAAAAATATTATATTTATTCACTGTGCAAATCCACTAAAATCAGACACATCCACAGTAAAAATAAGACAAATTTTTTAAAAGATTTCGACGTGTGTAAAAATTCAGAAGTTTATTTTTTATGTAAAATCTCATGCTGTGTTCACGAATATAATACTCTCTTTCAGGAAGTAAAGGTTTTCAGGGAAGTAAAAACACTAATTTTATGACTGCCTTTTATAAGTGCATGAAGTGTAACCACGATACATTGGAGTACGGACATTACCTACGTGACTTTTCACCACAATACAAAAAAAAATTGCATATGGCTCGAGTTTTTCTAACTACAAAGGTTAACAATGTTAGCATTGTAAGAAGGGCTGATGATTAATCACCGTATCTTTCAAGAACAATCAGAATTATTGTCTTTAATTAAAACTATATTTGTCGCTTTGAACTCAGTTTTTCTATTTCAATTTTTGAACTATACCTTAATAAATACCTAGATATTAATTACAGATTAACTATATTCTCAAAACGGAAAAATCGCTTATTTCATAAGGAAAGTTTTTGTTTTTGCTTTAAATTGATGATTAAAATAATTTAAGTTTATTTTAATTAAAATAAAGTCAAAAATCTGTTTTAAGAAAGTTTTAGCAGAAGATAAGTTCCTTTAGGGGAAGTGTTGTTTTCATGAAAAATCACTATTAACATTTTTTTTCAGATGTTCACGTTTTGGGATCTTCAGACCAGACTACGGAAAAGATAGTTTCACATTTCCGTCGTTCTGTCTGTCTATTTTCCAGATAGTCTATCGGTTCGTCTGTTGGCGCAAAAACAAAAAATACTTGATAAAAACAAATTATTTTCTATTTTTTGCTACTTTAATCTGTTCTCAAAAATGTATGGTTTATAATGTAGCTAAGATTCTTACCGCTAATAATGATTAAAGGACTTTTAGTCCTTCCGGTACAGGGTGATCACTGTAAAGAAATTCCTGTTTTCTTCAGTTGAAGCAGTATTTATCTGAGACATTCGCTAGTCGTATTTCGTATTTACTATAACCAGGTCGGTATTACTTATTAAATTAGGTATGTTATCATACAGGGTATGCTATTTTAAATAGTATTGTTTTGTTCCTTCATTTCAAGAATGTTAATTTGAAGTAAAAAAAATATGTAAGTAGGTACTTAAAATTTTTAGTTTTAATTTAGATTTTTCATGTAATGCAGGGTAAAAATAAGGAAACGTTATGTAATCTTGCTAGAAATCTAGCACTAGTGTAAAAGCAATAACATTTTATGCAGAGCTGAAGATTTTATGTACATAGATATGAACGTTTAAATTTTTCTTTTTCTTCATTTCTTTTGTCTATTTTTACTGCACAAAATTTATTTAGTTAGTTAGTCTTTACTGGCATACAATAGTACATGACAATAAACATTTTTTCATAAAATTAATGACCATGTACAAAATGGCGAGGTTTGGACTCCATTAGTACCAGTGCTACTAATGGTTTCACTCTTAGGTTTGTTAGTGGTACCGTAACACCTAAATAGTGTGCATTCTAAGTGTTCTTAAACTTTGCTTAACTTTATTGCGCATAAGTTCCATGCACCGAGTTTTGCGGTTTTTTGAAATAGAAATTCGTAAATTTTTCAAAGGAGAAGTCTACAGAGTTATTTTATTCTGTAAACTAACAGTAAAATTAATGTACCACGCCCGTATTGTAAATATCATATCGTTGCGTTTACTTGGTATTTACAGCAAATAATAATATGAAGCTGAAAGTAAAGACATTTTAGCAACAACCAGTTCAGCGACAAAATTTGTTCTGCTTTATTTATTATTAAAATAAATAGTAAATAATTTCTATTGAGTGTCGTGCTAGGCATGTTTCTTTTTATTTAGAAGTGAATTTATAATAGGACTTTTATGCAGTTATTGATTTTTAAACAAGTTTATTATTGGTGAATTGTTTTAAACCGAGACGGTAAAATCAAAAAAAAAAAAATTTTTTTAAAACTTAAAAAAATTATTTGACACAAAATGATATATAAAACTTGCTGCCATTATTCATTAAACTACCGGTAGGTTTAAATGAGGGTATTCAACTTGTTAGTCATAAAGTTAGATATCTTCATAAAACTGGAAGTCGATAGTAATAAAATGAAATACCTACCTGTACCTGTACCTATACCTATATCTAGAAGTTAACATAACATTATAATTTATTTTAATTTAGTAAATATCCGTACAAACTTCATATATTATTAAAATTTGCCTTATATGATTTAGCTACCTACAGCTTACATAAAGTTAAAAAATAGGATCCAAAACATTTAAAATTAAAATAGTGTTTTGATGTACCAAATGTTCTAAACCTCCCATAAAACTACAGTTTTAACATTTCTTTATTCTGAAAACCATACTAAAACTTTTTTGCCAGGCATTGGTTGCAATTCAAGGCCGTAGCCGTAGCTAGAAATTTTGAAGTTGTATATATCTGTTGCTACTTACGCTACGGGACCCATGCCAAGTTTAGGGTTTTTAATAGTGAGCCCACTAGGAAGTTGTGGTAAAGAAAAAAAATGTTTTGTAATTTGCGAAAAAAAGTTGAATTTTTGCTGAAACCCCCGAAAAAAAAATGAACACGTTGAGGTATTTATTTATTATTGTTTCTAAGAAAAGTTCATATTATTTGGTCGACGATTCTCCAATTTTAATAGACACAAATACGTTAGTAGAAAAATGTGTTAGTAGAAAGTTATAGTCTCTTGATTTTTTTTTTAAATTATACTTTAGGTTTAAAAAAATTCAAATGACTATAAGTTTTTACTAACACATTTGTGTCTATTAAAATTGAAGAATTGTCGACCAAATAATGTGAACTTTGCTTAGAAAAAATAATAAATAAATACCTCAACGTGTTCATTTTTTCCTCAGTTTTCCGCAAAAATTCAACTTTTTTTCGCAAATTCCAAAATATTTGTTTTCTTTACCAAAACATTCCTAGTAGGCTCACTATTAAAAACCCTAAATTTGGCATGGGTCGCGTAAGTAGCAACAGAGAGCAACAGAGAGCAACAGAACTTCAAAATTTCTAGCTACGGCCTTATACAGCTAAATTTTGGATATACTTCAGACAACGAGAGAAAATAGGAAATCAAAACACAGAAAACAAAATTATACGTGAGCAGAGGATTAAATTAAACCGGATATATTTCGTCATTCTTTATAAACGTCAGATCGAGAAAGATGCAAGTGTAGAATGACATAAAATATAAATTATTCTATTTAATCTTTCACTACCCGTATACAAGCGTATACACAAAACACCACAATGCTAACAGTATTCAACGATTATTAGGTACTACTATTTTGGTTTTTAACATTGTTGTTGCTCAGTTATTGGTTTTAAAAAACAATGGCTTTTCAGTGTTGAAAAAGGCATTCTTATAATATACTAGCGGGTACCCGCGGCTATACTCGCGTTTACTCCATGTATGTGTTACTATAACCAACCGCATTTTTAACAAACACTGTCGCATCTCGGTGACATTCCCTGTATAAAAAGTAATGAAAAGAGATACTAGTTTTCTATAGTTAACCGAAACTCCATCAAACTATCACACTGCTTACATGTTTCGTATCCTACGCGCGAGAGCTTTTGGATCCAAATTGACATAGCCTGTAACCAATACCACAAGCTAACTTATCATATCTAGAAAAACCTGTAAAAACGAGTAACAAATATAGACGTTTTAGAAAGAAGAAATCCGAATTGAATATATTATGAAGAATTTATATGTGTAATGCCTATCAAGCATTAATATGGTATGGTCCGCATGGCAACACTGTGGCGAGCTAGAGTGCTGGTTTAGGGTAGAGGGTACAGTGCGCTGGTTCTGATGAAAGGATTGAAAGGTATCGCATGTTACCGAGAATATTACTCGACAGCGAAATTTTAAAAAATCGCTTTGAACTGGGTTTATTACAACTTATGAATAATGTGTATACATTATGTTAGCGCTAATATTCAAAATACCTTATTATGCATAAGAACTAAGCATTTTAGGAATTATGGGTAATTACTGAAATATTTAGTTAATATCGATATAACCAAACATATTAGGAATTATGCGCAATTACTAAAATGTTTAGTAATTATGCATAGTACCCAAGAATTTAAGTAAACATCGATAATAATAACCGACATTAGAACAGGAATTAGTCATGACTGAAAGTCACACAGTCGTATTCACAGTCGATATCCTGGCGAATCGCCAGCGACTTCTCAACAAGCGCTTCGCCAGCGACTTCTCAACAAGCGCTTCGCCAGCGACGCCGACGCGCCGTTGATGCGTATATCATAGTGAGCGAGGCGCCGTCTATGAAATGCATTACCGGAATATGCGGCGGGATAAAAGCTGGCGAATCTCTGAAGAATGACTATGAATATGAGTGTCACTGCCTCAGTACCTGCCAAATTGTCGTACATCAGCGTTGACGTCAGGTTTGCTCAGGTTTTTGTGTTTCGGGGCTTAAGCCCTTAAGCATCCCCCTTGCCTACGTGCTTGACTTAGATACTATGCATAATAAGGTACCTTATTTCGCCAATGTGCATAGTAGCCAACCTCTTTCATTCTAATCAGTACCTATTACCAAAATCTTTCTGTTCGTATGCATAATTACTAAAGATTTTAATAATTGCGCATAATTCATAATATGTTTGGTTAAAATCGATATAAACTAAAGATTTCAGTAATTATCCATAATTTCTAAAATACACAATAACATATTTTGGGTATTAGAGGTAACATGTATTCCAAATTTAGTGTTTCTGCAATAAACGGATAATCGCTAATCAGAAAGAAAAGTATTTTGCTTCTTCCTCTGCCTTATCCGTTCTGGACGTTGGCGATCATCATGGCTATTCGAACTTTATTGGCCGCTCATCTGAATAGTTTAATGGACGTCACACCATACCATTTCCGAAGGTTTGCCAGCCAGGAAATTCTTCTTCTACCTGGACCTCTTTTACCGTCCACTTTGCCCTGCATGATGTTATGTAGTAGGTAATCTTTACATTCATTTCTCGTTAAGTTGTCCAAGTACTCCAACTTTCCTTTTTTAATTACCAGCATAGACAGGATAGACATAATTATGGACTCTACGCTTATTGAGGTCTAAACTGAGGTATCTGCTTGTGAGCAGTGGTCTCATTCTAATAAAGGTCCTTTGTGCTTTTTCTATCCTGCATTTAATTTTAATAGAATGATCCTAGGTTTGTGATAGTGGCTTCCCAAATACGTAAATTTTGCAACTCTTTCGATGATTTCACCATTAAAGAAGGGGTCTCCGGGTGGTGTGAGAGATTTGCTGATTAACATATACTTCGTCTTTGGGGGATTGAGTTCTAAACCATACTCTGCACTGGCATTATTAACAGAATTTACAAGTCTTGTAAATGTTCCAGACTGTCCGCTATCAATACTGTGTCATCGGCCTAGTGAATGTTGGTAATGTATTCTCCATTTACCTTATTCCATTTCGAATTTCACTTAACACCTTTATGCAAATGCTTTCAGAGTAAAGATTGACACTGTCCTGTCTTACTCTCCGATGAATTTCCACAGTCTCGGAGTATTATACTTCCACCCGCACGTTTGCTCTCTGTGGTCAGTATATATTGCCGATGATCTGCATATCCTCGATATCATTTCCCACTTCGGGTAAGGCTTCCATCATTTTTCCATGTTGACATCTATCGAATGCCTTGGTATAGTCTACAAAACACGCGTATACGGTGCAACTGTCTCTGCATCGAAAGAAAATTATTACAACAACAAATTACATAACTTTTCTAGCACTGCAAAAATTCACTTAAGGACCCTAAACGCTTATCGGCTAGAGTCAACTGTCCACATCAGCGCGTTGGTAAATTTACCAAGGAATAATACCAGCCCTGGCCGCGATGTCTTGTTGGATGTATCGTCTGTATACAGGGTGTTTCGAAAAACATGTGCCATCTCTTAAAGGGAGATTCTTGGAAATAAATTAAAGCAAAAAGTTCATATGAACATGGGTCCTCAGATGCTTTGTTTCAAAGATACAGGATGTTAATTTTTACATGTTAAAACTGATGTGCAATTACCTGTTGGGAATACTAAACCAGGAAGGCGGTTAATAAAATTGGATTTATCTCCTAAACGAAGGGAAAATTGAAAAAATATGAGGAGATAGGTTTTGTTAAGAATTTAACATACTATGTGACCGATATACGAAAATGTGAAAAAATCAGTGGCGTACATGTTTTTATTGGAAAAATGTTATACCGTCTGCTCATATGCACGATCCTGGAGGATCTGTCAAAGTCTTTTCATAGTCAGAATTATGCTTAATTTAAGTACTTTACACAACGGAAATTTCATCAAAATTGATGAAGCCATTTTGAAAATATTTGGAAAAAACAGAAGAAAATTAAAAAATTTAACATCCTGTATCTTTGGAACGAAGCATCTGCGGACCCATGTTCATACAAACTTTTTGCCTTAGTTTCTTACAAAGACTCTCCCTTTAAGCGATGGCACATGTTTTTTGAAACACCCTGTATATGTATTGTAGCAAGACCTCTCTATATATTACCTATAGTTCGTACAAATTAAAAACCGATGCACGTCATCAAACACGTGTTTAAGTTTTGGAGGACACTGTTGCCAGATTGTTATAAATTTATCGAATATTGAGAAATAATTTACCTAGCACATGGATGGGTTTTTTTGAATTATTTACTCATTTATTTTTTGTTAAATGACTTATCTTTTAACATTAAAAAGATGTAGAATAATTTAAAAAGTTTATATCGTTGTAAAAGACATTGATTAGTGTATAAATATGCAAGCACAAAAAAAGAGTACGAAAAATGATATGTAAAACTGGTCACAGACGCAAGGACATGTAGGCGTGCATCAACGCACGTTCATCAATGCCCGTGTGTAAGTATGGAATGACAAACTTTTTTTATCGTGCGTGCCACATTCATACCATACACGGGCGTTGATGCAAGCGCTTTGATGCACTCATACATCTCTCTGTGTCTATGGCCAGCTTAAGTAAAGATATCTTTTAATGGGAGAAAAAAATGGTAGGAAAAAAGTACACTGAATTTTATTAATTTTTTAAAATATATTAAAGAATAAAAAACTTTTTCACAAGCACCATTCAGTTTTTTTATGTTCCGACAAGGCCGAAGTCTAAGTACTATGTACCGTGGGTGTACTGGGGAAATCCCACTCACACATCCAGAGGTGGAAACATCCGTACGGACTTCACCAGCCCTTTAAGAGGATGTGTGGGGTGGTACCACCTCGGTCAAGGAAAGTCTTGTTTTTGTAACGTCATGTCTCCGAGCCCCCTAAATCTAACTATGTACATGCATTGTATTAGGGCTAAAACTTTCTTAGTTCTATGGCCGTAACAAGAGCCGCTACATAAGGTACTTTCCTAAAGTAAATATTCCAACCTAAAAATGCAATGGTATGGGTAGAGACGTAAAACTCAGTGTCCATATTGTTCTGCTAAGTTATTTACTAAATATCTTCGTGCTGGTTTATTTCTAAAAAAATATCTAGTTATCAAATATGTTAACATAATAAATTGTATGTGATACTTACTGTGCTACAGTTCTTAAAAGCTCGCTTTTAAGCATCGGGGCTGCAAATTCTATGTTATTATTTGTTAACCAGTCTTGAATGGCAGCTTTGGTCCATGAGCCGTTTGATATTTTGGTTAATAACATGCTATGATAAGGGGCATTGTCAATAATAATTAAAGGCGGTTCAGTCAATTTCTTTAATAATTGATTTTCAAACCATTTCATGAAATTTTGTTGGTCCATTTCACCATGGTAATCCGCAAGTTGGGTTTTTGAGGAAAATATAAGCTCCACACCCTCGATAAATCGATCTTCATTGCCAGCATAAAGTACGATGTACCTATCTAAAATACATTTGCGTAACTAACCTTTTACCATCAACTTTAGTAGTTTTTACACTTTCTTATTAATATCTTGCCATGAATGATCTATGGTACCATTGTGAAAAATCCAGGTTTCATCTAAGAAAACAAATTTGTACACAGCTTCTTCTTTCTCTTTGATATGAGATCAGTAGAAACATTCAAGTTTAGGGCTGCTGCTACACGCTAAAACAATATATTTGACGGTAATTTTTCCTAAATTTTTTATCATTATATCGGTATAATATTAAAATTACCTCTCTAACAGTTAAGGGTAGCAATGGGCCATTATTGTCTCGTTCTTATTCAAAATAGCGTATCACAGATGCTACTAACTGTTGGCAACGGCTGTTTAACTGCTTCGGCATTTCGCAAACAGGACTCTGACAACTATAACACTATGATTGTTCTAAAAGAACAGTTTTTAAACGCAAGATAAAAGTTTAAAGCTCCAAAAAGACACAAAACAAATAAAACCAATGTGAAGCTCCGACAAACTATCAACCACAGCTGTCAACACACTAGAAATGTCAAGAAATTAAACGGAGCAACGCGGCAACGTCGCATATGCTGCCAACTGCCTAACAACGAATATCAGGCGCGAAATTTAAAATTCAATAAAACACTCCATTACAGTTTTCGTTTTATAATAATTATGCGGTGGTATGACTGCGCTCATTTAATAGCGTCATCGGTGACGTGCATCGGTTTTTATTTTGTATGAACTATATCTACAACTGACGTATAGGTCATACAAAATAAAAACCGATGCACGTCACCGATGACGCTATTAAATGAGCGCAGTCATACCACCGCATAATTATTAATACGAAAACTGTAATGGAGTGTTTTATTGAATTTTAAATTTCGCGCCTGCATGATATTCGTTGTTAGGCAGTTGGCAGCGTACGCGACGATGCCGCGTCGTCGCGTTTAATTTCTTGACATTTCTAGTTTGTTGACAGCTGTGGTTGAGTTTATGTGAGTTTCACAAAGGTTTTATTTGTTTTGTGTCTTTTTGGAGCTTTAAACTTTTATCTTGCGTTTAAAAACTGTTCTTTTTAGAACAATCATAGTGTTATAGTTGTCAGAGTCCATTTTTGCTAAATGCCGAAGCAGTTAAACAGCCGTTGCCAACAGTTAGTAGCATCTGTGATAAGCTATTTTGAACAAGAACGAGACAATACTGGCCCATTGCTACCCTTAACAGCTGTTAGAGAGGTAATTTTAATATTGTACTTATATAATGATAAAAAATTTAGGAAAAATTACCGTCAAATATATTGTTTTAGCGTGTAGCAGCAGCCCTAAACTTGAATGTTTCTACTGTCAGTTCAATTTCACAAAAAGTAAAAAACAATGAGGTTTTAAAATCGCCCAGAAAGCGTAATTCTACCAAGAGGGTTACAAATACTGTAGCGTTGGATACAAGTGCTATACGTAACACTATCTACACCATGTATGAAAGCAGTAAGTATTTGAAATTTCAGATTATACTCTTTCTAATATCTTATGTTCAGACATTTTACAGTTTAATTTTAATTGTCAGGACAGCACATAACTTTGAATTCTCTATGGGAGAAGTTAAACGAGAGGCAACTATTTGACGGATGCCGTATGTCATTGTGCAGCCTATTGAAAGAAATAGGTTTTAAATGGAAAAAAGATGAGCCAAGACGAGGGCTTATGAAACTTCCCAATGTTGCTTTAAAACGGGTCGATTTTTTGAGATCTTATATGAAAGAAAAAGAAAACGCTTTGTACAAATTTGTTTTCTTAGATGAAACCTGGATTTTTCAAAATGGCACCATTATTAATAAGAAGAGTGTAAAAACTACTAAAGTTGATGGTAAAAGGTTAGTTATACAATTACGCAAAAATATGAAAGTGTTTTTAATCAGAATTATTTTAGATATATCGTACTTCATGCTGGCAATGAAGATGGATTTATCGAGGGTGTAGAGCTTATATTTTCCTCAAAAACCCAACTTGCGGATTACCATGGTGAAATGAACCAACAAAATTTCCTGAAATGGTTTGAAAATCAATTATTAAAGAAATTGACTGAACCGTCTTTAATTATTATTGACAATGCCCCTTATCATAGCATGTTATTAACCAAAATACCAAACGGCTCATGGACCAAAGCTGCCATTCAAGACTGGTTAACTAATAATAACATAGAATTTGCAGCCCCGATGCTTAAAAGTGAGCTTTTAAGACTTGTATCGCAGTAAGTATTACATACAATTTATTATGTTAACATATTTGCTAACTAGATATTTTTTTAGAAATAAACCAGCACGAATATATTTAGTAGATAACTTAGCAGAACAATATGGACACAGAGTTTTACGTCTTCCCCCATACCATTGCATTTTTAACCCAATCGAACTTATATGGGGAATTGCAAAATCTTACTACAACAAACACGTTGGTAGAGATGGTAAAACAGAACTAGACTGTTTAAACATATGGCGTGAGGCATTGCAAAGTGTTACTCCTGAGATATGGAAGAATTCAATTAGGCATACAGAAAATGAAATAATAAAATGGTATGACAGAGAGCACATACTTGATCGACAAGAAGTTCTTCCCTTGATAATTAATGTTAGGGATGACAGCAGTGATTCCAGCACTTACGATTCAGAATCCGATTAATGTAGACATCATTTCAGACAGCCCAGACGTTCATAGAGTGATTAGAATTAGACCGGTGACTACGTCATAGTCAGCCCAGACGCTCCGGGAGTGCTTATTAGTCTTAGGTTGAAATATTTACTTTAGGAAAGTACCTTATGTAGCGGCTCTTGTTACGGCCATAGAACGAAGAAAGTTTTAGCCCTAATACTTAGATGTACATAGTTAGATTTAGGGGGTTCGGAGACATGACGTTACAAAAACAAGACTTTCCTTGATAAAAGTAAATTCCAACAACTGACAAAGACTAAGAAAGCAAAATTTGCCCACCGTGCAAAGTCTCAGTTTTGGGTAGTCACGACTACCCAACTTTACAGAAATTGCTGGACATGCCCGTGCCAGCTTTCTCACTTCATAGAAAGTCTCCGGGACACTCCGGGCTTTGTCCCATCCTTGAGATACCTTCTTTAAAAACATTCTTTTTTGAATTTTAAACATTATCGTCACCCATTCCTTGGTGGATCGCTAGCAATTTCCGGCTAGCGGGGTAACAAGGTGGTGGGTCCACCCATGACAAAGACAGACGCGCTGTCTGTCTGTTGTCCAATCGGTACCTAGCGTACCTGGCATCCCTGACAAGACAACTCGGCGACAATCAGATACTTAACAAACTTAGAATAAGGCGCCACGGATTTCTCCGTTTAAGGTGACCTTCATTCAAGAAGTTAAACGTAATCAACGTCGTCTAGTAGTTCAAAAAACAAGGCTGTTTGCGCCTTGGAGAAAGAAATGTAAACAAAATTAAAGTATGCATCTTCAGAGCATACTGAAGCTAAAAACTGGGAGGGGATTCAGAACTCTTGGGACAGAATTCGATCAGGGGACAAAATTAGATGTTCTAGTAAACATTCAGAGGAAATCGGTGATAGACAGGACCGTTTTCCACCCCAACCGCCCTCAGGAACTCCTTGCAGAGGTTTTCTGGGTGTGAGAATGGAAATTTAATGATTTCGAGATTGTAGTCTTTTCGAAACTTCATTTTCGTCTTTCGCAAATTCATGGGGGGGGGGGGGGGTGATTGTGCGAGAGTACAAAGAACTGCACTACAATATGAATGTGTTAGGAAGGGGGTAGAGGATTTCTTCCTCGACCGAGGTGGTACCACCCCACACATCCTCTTAAAGGGCTGGTGAAATCCCTACGGATGTTTCCACCTCTGGATGTGTGAGTGGGATTTCCCCAGTACACCCACGGTACATAGTACTTAGACTTCGGTCTTCGTGGGCTGTCAGAACATAAAAAAAACTGAATGGTGCTTGTGAGAAAGTTTTTTATTCTTTAATATATTTTAAAATATTAATAAAATCCAGTGTACTTTTTTCCTACCATTTTTTTCTCCCATTAAAAGATTTTTACTTAAGCTGGCCACAGACACAGAGAGATGTATGAGTGCATCAACGCCCGTGTATGGTATGAAAGTTCGTCATTTCATACTTACACACGGGCATTGATGAACGTGCGTTGACGCACGCCTACATGTCCTTGCGTCTGTGAGCAGTTTTACATATTTTAATTTTAAATTCTACATCCTTTTAATGTTAAAAGATAAGTCATTTAACAAAAAATAAATGAGTGAATAATTCAAAAAAAATTATCCATGTGCTCTCTAAATTATTTCTCAATATTCGATAATTTGATAACAATCTGGCAACAGTGTACTCTAAAACTTAATCACGTGTTTGATGACGTGCATCGGTTTTTAATTTGTACGAACTATATAATATATTTAATAAATAATTTAATAATTTTATCTTTATACAATTCACAAAAGCAGCAAGCCTAAGTAGGAATGTTCCGTAAGTTGTAAATGTGGAAAGCCGACTCACACACCCAGCGGTGGAAACATCCATAAGGATTTTGCCGAGAGTGTGTGGAGTGTGAGTCTTTTGATGTAGACGGACAGTAAATCACAAATTCAAAAATCATTTAAATGTGTTTTTGTTGTTCCTAATGTTATATAACCCGTTATAAAACTGAATTTTAGTTTTTCTTGCATTTATACTTATTATAATTAACTTTTTCAGTAAACTTTCACTTAAAGGATCAATAAAATTAAGTATAGGAAAATTTATATTATTTAATAGTTAAGATAAGTTGCCCTATAGTTCCATTTAAGGGCAACATTGCCAACTATATTACCGACAAGCCGACAACGTTGCTTTGATTTAAATTGTCGGCACCGATCGGCGCGGCATATTGCTAGGCGCAACTCAGCATTTGTATATTTTTAAGTCAAGTGCTTTCTTTTATATTAGATCGAATGTCTATACTTCGACGAATAAGCAGAAATGTATCAACGTGAGGAACGGCAAATACCATTTGTCTTTCCTTTTTAATTCGCCGCCAAGACATGTGACTACTTTACAAATTTTTAATAAAAGATCAAGTGACCAACGCTTCTCGAACTTGAATTACCGAATGTAGGTCCTGATTTTATTACGAATACAGTCAAAAAAAAATTATCAGTTCTATTCCTATAATTTAACCTCGTCTCCCAGCGCCGCGCCACAATGTCCTTTTTTTCTTGAAAATTTGGTGACCCTAAAATCAGCATAACAAAAATGAGTCTTGTACTGTACAATATATTGAATAAGACAGAAGTCGAACATGGGTACAAACGGCAGCGACAACTAACAAGCGAGTAATATTTGGAATTTCGCGCAATTTTTAACGCGGTACTTCAAAGAGCTGACGACCGCTTAAAAAACCGCTCCAGTTACATATCGATCCCAACCTGAAAACAAAAAATACAGGCGGCGAATACCAGAAGTGCATGCGTACGTATACGAGTGGGAATTTTTGCTAAAAGGAATGAAACATGTAGGATTTCACAATATAACTGCACGACAGCAGGACGCTTTGTCAACGAGGCATTAGTGATGTCTCTAAATACTTCCTCATTTTAGAAGGATTTTTTTTTATTCTGAAAACTAAAATCCGAAAGTAACAGACAACACACTAAAGAAAAAGCCAAAGCGATTAAATGATATAGATAATAATTATACCGTCTGCTTCAGTCGATAAGTCGAAAGCTACCACCAGACACGCTTTAAGTTGCAGAAAATTGAAAATGTGATTTTTTAAAAATAAAAACATTAAACTTGACGAACGAGGCGACGCGAAAACCGAATTCGAAATTTCTGCAGAGGACAGTAACGATCACTTAACGGAAGTACAGATCCGCACCGTCCATAGGGGCAAGTGGGGCAATGCCTAAGGGCGCCAGAGGGCTAGGGGCGCCGCAAGCGTCGTTGTGGCAAAAAACGTCGACATTTAATTCTGGGAGAATTTTCTAAATTGTTAAATTTAATTTTTTAAAATTTTTTAGCGGGAAAAATTAGATGCACGAATGGTATTTTGATATGACTATTTCCTGTGTAATACATACACAGCATACATAGCTACTATTACTTTTCTGTAAGTTTTGTTGATATTGACTTGTAAAATTTTCCGACAAAAAAAAATTTAATAAATTGCTTACAGGGGATGTCCAACAATTTTCTCGTAGGTGTACATCCCATTTTTGCGAGAAAATGAGTTTCTAAGCAATTTTTTTAACAAATGGCATGAATGCTGCTAGGCTGGTAGCTATAAAAATCCACGTCGAAGACGAGGATGTTTGCCACCTGCACGAATGCCATTTGCTATAAGATGTGAGCAAACCTGAGCAACATATTTTTTGGAATTTTTTCTCAGGAGAAATTAGATTCGCGAATTGTATTTGATAAGATTATTTCTTCAGTAAAGCATACACAACATATTATACTATTGTTTTTCTGTAATTTTTGTTGGCATTTTTCCCGCTAGTAAAAAATCACATAATTTGCTGACAGGATCTGTCAAACAATTCTTCCGCCTAAAAATCATTTTTGACTCAACAATTGTCGCTTCTCGGAATTAGAACGAAGGAAATGATCAACTTTATTTATTCAAATTCGTCATTTTGTCGGGTAAGCCATCTGGCCAACTTGTACTGGCTTTGAATAACGTACTTATCCGATTAAAATTAATTACATAAGCAAAGACTAACTATACAGTATACAATACAATATTTATAAAGCCTGATAACGAAAGATCCTAGAAATATGATCGGAAAAATTCTATAATGTTTTTTTATACCACAGAGTGGTGGGTTACTATTTGCTTATACCTTACGGTCACTAACAAGAAATAGGTAGAATAGGGTTTTCTTCGCCTTACATCAATTTTTCTCAGTAACTGTAACTCCTAGAAAAATACCTTATTCATATCGTAGGTTTATATGTTGTCGCTATGTATATGTTGTCGGCAAATTGCGAAATCCGACAATCTGCGAATTGCCTAGCCATTTTGCAAGCCGACCATTTCACCAGGCATAATGCAAATTGACCGAGATCTTCAGATAATTTGAAAAACTGCTAAACACTTCAGGCAATCTGTAAAATTCCTGCTAAAATCGTCAATCTGCGGAATTGTAATCTGAATATCACATATTGGCTAGGCGTTTTGCGAACAGTTGCTGTGCCATCGTCGCCACGAACTAGACCATGGCGGGCGGAGAAAAGAGTTATTTCTCAAGAAGTTAAGTAAATTGTGCATTAAAAAGAATTATAACAACACATTTGTGACATTTGCTGAACGAGAAGACATATGTAATTAACATTCTGAACAGTTAGTCCGAAACAAGCAAATATTACAGATTAAAAACCTATATGTACAAATTTAGGTTTGCTCAGGTTTGTTAAATACATTTCTGGACATTATTAATGCAACACAGCAAAATTTTCCATATATTAAATGGAAAACAATTTATTGAAAGTAACGCATGGCTTAATGCCCTTCCGTCCTCTTCTATAGGAAATCTACTTGACAATAATTCTTTCAGAATTTCAGTTTCTTTAAGACTTGGTCTGCCTGTGTCTGGTGAACACACCTGCATTTGTAGCGAATCTGCTGATATTTATGGCTCCCATGGGTTAAGCTGCAAAAGAAGTGCAGGACGTGCATCGAGACACAGACAAATTAATGACATTCTTAAACGTGCTCTAGTTTCTGCAGAATGTCCTGCTAAACTTGAACCTGCTGGAATATATAGGAATGATGGTAAACGAGTAGACGGAATGACATTAATTTCATGGAAAAGAGGTAAACAACTTTTATGGGACGCCACCTGCAGCCATACTCTAGCAAAATCATATTTGGATAAAACATCAAAATCTTTTGGTTCTGCTGCTCTTATTTCGGAAAACAAAAAACACGTCAAATATAAAGATCTGAAAGACAGATTTTATTTCGTTCCATTTGCTGTTGAGACACTGGGCCCTTGGGGTGAGGAAGCTAAGAGACTTGTTTCTGAAATAAATTTAAGAATTTTTCCTGAACAATCTCGAGGTTTTCTCACCCAAAGAATAAGCCTGGCTATCCAGCGAGGAAACGCGGCGTCAGTGATGGGTACCCTTAAGGAGGATTCTGGTCTTGACGAAATATGGGATATTTAGGTAAAAATTATGTCGATATCTTTTTCTTTTTACTAGTTTTAGTTTTCTTTTTGATTTATATTATTAATAATTATAACAATAAAATTAAAATGTCCAAATTTATTGACTATTATGTATATCTCCTCTAATGCAGTTTACAAAATCATTTAAAAAGTA
Organism: Philopedon plagiatum; assembly: GCA_963971165.1. Classification (NCBI taxonomy): domain Eukaryota; kingdom Metazoa; phylum Arthropoda; class Insecta; order Coleoptera; family Curculionidae; genus Philopedon; species Philopedon plagiatum. The sequence goes on along the minus strand of OZ020195.1, from coordinate 33,413,132 downwards.
AAACGTTAAAAAATGATAATACATTGCAATGGTCCACTTACTTTTCAGAAGTACATGTAAATGTGCAAAAAATGAGAATCATTTCTCTAACCACCTGATGAAATCTTATACCATAAGGATTTGAAACAAATAATGTCAAAACAGCTTTTCTCCGGGATATATGCCCCTCCGAGCGCTGGATTACATATCAAAATTTGCCGTATTTTGACTAACACTGTAGACAACAAAACACTTGGTTTGACTGCAAGAAACTGCCAGGAAGAAGGAAGCTTTTTCTTTAGTTAGAATGTCGTTACCTGCATACCGATTTCGAACTCTTTAGTTCTAGTCAGTACAGGATAAACGAACATACCTACCTTCCGGAACAGCAATCCTTAAAGCTAACCATGTCTGTTGTCTAACAGTGTTAGTCAAAATACGGCAAATTTTGGTATGTAATCCAGCGCTCGGAGGGGCATATAGCCCGGAGAACAGTTTTTTCAAATCCTTATAGTATAAGGTTTCATCAGGTGGTTAGAGAAATGATAATACTAAACTTTAATTTTAATTTCATATTGACTGCTTAAGTACTCCAAAGAGTGTTTTGAATTTCCAGCTCAAAATATTAAATTTTTAAACACCCAGTATTATGCTAAACCTAAATTTTAATTAAATCCTATTAGTATTTTCAGGCAATTATTTTTTTTTTGTTAAGAATGCTGGAAAATCTTAACAAAATTTTGTTTTAGCCAAATACTCTTTGTTTAAAAATTTAACATTTTGAGCTGGAAACACTCTGTGGGATGCTTAAGCAGTGTCAAAATTTGAAATTAAAATTACACTTTGGTTTAATCTTTTTTTAACATTTTACTTTTTAAATGGTTTTATTAAGTGCATTATTAGAGAAGATACACAAAATATACAATAACTTGTTTTCCATTTAATATATGGAAAATTTTGCTGTGTTGCGTTAAATATGTTCCGAAGCGTATATTTCACAATATACTTCCACATAATGAGAATAGGTTCCAGGTAATGAGAATAGGTTCCAGTCAAAAGGGCGTATATAGAAAAACACACTTGGTCACCGGCCTTGGATATGCACAGAGCAACAATTTGGGTAGTAATGTATTGTTTTTTTTTGGGGATAAGCTTTTGTTTTCCTGAATATTTTATAATTTGTTGTTTAAGTTTCTCAATTTCTCTATAACCTTGTAAACAACCAATAAAAGAGAAATATACCTATAAAGAGATAGGGTGTACATGGTACACTCCTCCGTATTAAATAAAAATAAATAAATGGAATACTTCTAAATATTAGATACATAAATATCTTTGCTCCAGCACAAATACAAGTTTTTAAGTACTTTTAACATGTATAGTTAATAATTTGCCAAATTTGCAGCTCTGTGTATTTTGTTCCTTTTTGGAGTTGGGGTATTATGTTAACACGTATTGAAGGAATATTTACGTTAAATAACGAGTCCCTACTCGTACTTAAATTGACAACTAATTTTTATATAATGCAAATACACTAATTAGAAAAATACGCTTTTTGTAGGCCATCGCTTTGCTCTTGATACTAATCATATTTATTAAAACTTAAGTAGGTAATTATTGTCCTACTTTTCAAGCCTATTGTTGTGTCCTACAACATCCTTTTTGACTTCCCAAGACAGAATAGACGTGCGTGTAATTTAAACAACACTATCCTCTATAAACAAAGATTAAGCACTACAAATGATATGACCTCTGCAGCAATTAGACTGACCTGCTAAATTGTATTAAGCCATCATTCACCGTTTATTAAATATATTGGCCACTATCTGCAGGAAAATGGATCTTAAGTGTCTGCTACGTCCTTTTAAGAATTATCTACTTACTGTTTTCTTTAATAATTAATATTTTTGAAGCAAATGTAAAAGAATAAACGTAATTTAGATATTTGGAAACAATATTGTATTAAGAAAATGTATCTTAGAGTGAGCTTGTCATTATTTAATTCACCAACTAGAGAAGAGGGCTTGTTTTATAATGCGTTTTCTACTGGAATTTCTCGTATTGTTTGTCTCGCGTGTTCTGCTTTTCTTGTCGACCATAAAAAACAGAAATCGTGGTGCAGATTCAAGTTAAAAAATTTTGCATGCCGTCTTGTATCAAGTTATAAAGAAATGGTGTAAACATTTCCGAAAATGGACATAGAACAAAATAGGATGATTTATACCAGCTAATTTTAGTTCCATTTCCCCTCTAATTTCTCGAGCAGCACAAGGTTTTTATGGGTACTAGCAACGTATAAGCTAATATTACATCTATGTTATAAGTAAGGCAGACCATTGGCAAAAAGCATTTAAATTGCAGTATTACAAAAGATAGGCGAATGTAAGCTGGACAAAAAGGGTTGTCAATATGTCAATATAATCGTGGAAAATGATACATGGGACATAAAAGATGCATGTATATATTATACGAAGAAGTAGTGAAATATATTATTATACAATATTACCTGGGTAAGATTATAAGCACTAGCTAGCATTCGGTGAGACTGAGTTCCATTGGTCCGGCCATGGCTACTTTCTTGTTGTGTGGTAAATAACTTATGATGTTTTATTATGAGCGCACCTGTTTCTTTTGATGTTGTTGATTCGGGATAAAAACAGACCAGAAACCCTTTAAAAAATATCACCACCAACGCACCTGAATATCGCAAAGAAAAATATCTGGGTCCCACACAAATAAACTTTTATTACATTAATATTTGGTCCACTTTTTACAAATTTTGTACATTTTAACATTTCTACATATTTACACATTAAGGTGTTTAAAAATATCTCAATTGGATTGACTCGTACCATTTGATAGAAACTTTAAGTATAATAAATATTAACTGCTAGTCGATATTCATGAATTCGAATAGGGCGCACATTATTTTAGCTAAAATAGTAATGGTGATCGCAACCAATTTGCCATTACATAATTAATGAAAGAGATTTTGCTTAGATTACCAGATAAAATTGTGAAATTATATGTTTAAATAATTATAAATAAAATGGAACAAACTGGCCTTGACTGTTGTTGTTCTTGATCTGACTGACATCAAAGCACCTCCATGCTGCCTCTTCTTAAAATGGTCTAAAAGGGGTTTATCCCGAGGGTGAATCTTAGCGGCGGATTAAAAGGGGTTAATACCACAGGTGGTGAATCTCACAGGTGGTGAACCAAACAGGTTCTGAATTCAAAGATTCCCGAAGGAGAACTAAATGGGGTGAAACTCACAGGTGGTTCATCCCAAAGGTGATCTATCCCGAGGGTGGTTCGTCCCAAAGGTGATCCCTCTTTGTGAGGGAACCATAAAAAACATAAATCCATACTGGACTTCTAAAGTGCCATTGAAAGCCAAAAAAATATACTTTTCTAACCATCACGCAATCGGGTTCAGTGCTGCCAATGCAATCATCCAATTTCCCACACTTCGAGTGTCGAAAATATCCGCATTGGCCTTAAATTACCCGCGGCACTGAAAAACCTAAATTTTGTCGAAAAGATTAGAAAAAATTAAATTTTATGTTCGAATATTAGGATATAAATTTACAAGTCGAAACTGTAGGCAGAACGTAGAACATTGTTCCACATTTGACAATAATTATTCGTTGTGCATCAAAACCGTGTTTTTTAAATAAAATTCAAGCGTAAGATGTAATAGATTTTATAGCCAAAAAATGAGAAAGCTTCTTAGTTATTTACTATGATTTCAGATTGTGTTTTTATTGTTTAAGGCTAACAGAGTATTCTTCCATTTTTGGGTTTTGTTTGTAAATCATATGAATATATTTATGTTCAGCAAAATATTTACTCTTTTAATTTGAAACGTCTTTAACCCGTTTGTATTTTATGGGAGGCAATCCCAAGAGTCCAAGGATGCCGCGCCGACTGGAGGCCGGTCTAAACTCAGCTCGGTAAAAAAAAATCTGTCAATCCGGCCCTGCCTAAAATATTATAAAAACTAGTTATTCATGAAAATCCTCAAAACAAGTAGGGCAATGCAGGTTTGTGCGTGTGTTCCCCTCGGGGGACACAACACAACTGATCACAATGTAAACTAAATCAGCCGTTACTGCAATAGCAGTAGGCGCGCGCATTTATTCCTTCCATAGCAACACAAACACGTGTCACTAATCAGAACAGTTTCTGCTCTAGAGGGACAGTGCCCAAAGTTTTATAAAGTTGCCGGGGGACAGTAAACATAAATAGATATGGATTACAATGGATAAACACACTGCTATAGCAGAAATGACTTTTTAAGGGGGAAATATAATTACTGCATTAGCAGTAAGTGTCCAGTTAGATCACTTTAAAGTTACTGCTATTGCAGTACTGTCCATCAACGTGTTAAGTTGTTCATAACAATTGATCGCGCTTGAATTTTTCAACCCTGATAATTTTGGCTCAATCTACAACTCTACTAACTCTCAATGTTCACGATTTTTTTCAGATTTTTCTGAGTGATTCTTTTGGTGATGATGGTGGGGGAGGGCAATTTTTAAGCATTTTTCCCGAAAAATGTTTAAAAAATTGCATAAAAAAAACATCATTAAATTCGTGCTTTAGTAAGCTTTCATTTGACAATCTATACGATGCTCTTGAACTTTTTTTTCACTTCTCAATTTACCCCCCAAAATTAACCCCCAGAATCAAAATTAACTTTTTTATATTTCACGTCTACAATTGGGCCACCACACTCTATCTCTGTGATAAATTTCAAATTTTTACGTCGAGTACTTTCGGAGAAAATCGCCTGTGACAGACGGATGGACGGACAAAAATTGCTAATTTTAGCACGGGACACTAAAAAAATATGTTAAAAACTTCTTCATAAAATAAACATGCAAGCTGCAGAAGGTAGTAATTTTGTTCTCCGTTGCATTGAGTTGAGACTGGGTTTAAATAATATTCCTAATCATAGTTGAATTTTTTGTACGTCGCTTTATAAAGATGTTCAAACATCAGAAAAATAGACAATATTTATCATAAAAATAATTGTTTTTATTACAAAAATAATAGATATCGGACAATTCGTCCAATAACAAAAAGTTTGAAGTATGACAAACTCAAAATCTCAGGGGGGGGGCGGACCCCCTGGCCCTCCCCTGCGGGCGCCCATGCATAGAAACCCTAGCCAACATATACAAAGAAGCCAAAGTCAGAGTCATGATTTTATGATATACGAAGGATCTCCGGAATTCCCTGTCAATAAAGGAGTACGTCACGGAGACGCAATATCTCCAAAGCTCTTCACGGCAGCACTTGAAGAAATCTTCCGTAAGCTAGACTAGGACAACAAAGGTATATGCATGGATGGAGAATACAATACCTCAACCACCTAAGATTCGCTGATGGCATTGTACTAATCGCCAAGAACCCTGATGAACTTTAACAGAAAATTGACGAACTAAATACGGCATGCAATAAAGGAGATCTAAAGATGAACCAGCCAAAACGAAGATAATGTACAACGAATTGGTAGACAAACAAGACATACAAGTAAACAAAACCACACTGGAAGTAGTAGAGGAATACATATACCTTGGCCAACTAATACACATCTCGGGATCTCTACTACCAGAAATCAACAGAAGAATAAAACTAGCATGGAGAGCATTCGGTAGAAACTCAATCATATTCAAATCTAGAATGCCACTTCACCTAAAGAAGCGAACGTTTGATCAATGTATATAATACCAGTTATGACATACGGATGTGAAACCTGAATACTAAAAACCGACATACCTAACAAGAAAACTCCAGGTAGCACAAAGGGCTATGGAACGATAATAGGAATATCTAGGAGGGACCGCAACAGAATAGAGTGGATAAGACAGGAAACCCAGGTGATAGACGTCATCCACAGGATCAAGTCCCTAAAATGGCAATGAGCAGGACACTTGACGAGAAGAACTGACAATAGATGGACCACGAGAATTACACCATGGTAGCCCAGAGGCGCGAAAAGACCAAGAAGTCGTCCAAATTTAAGATGGGAGCATGATAATAAAGAAATTATCAGGACTAACCTGGGCCCGCATAGCCAACAATAGACAACAATGGGCCGAAATGAAAAATGAATATGTAAGGGAGGCTTGGGTGTGCAAAATATGTTTTTGAGAAAAAAGCGTTTAAAGTAATTATGTGTATTGCACAAGTTTGTTGGAATCAACCGTATATTATAATCTAAATCTAACCAACACCGTGCACCGGAGTTATAGAGTACCTACCCCTTACTCCCCACCCCCTCACCAATCCTCTCCGATCAAATCGATTGGCAACCGTTGGAAAGTAGTAGTAATTGTCGAATTTGAATTTAAAGTCGCGCTCCGTCGCAGGCAAAATTTAACTGAGCAAATATAGCTGACGATGACCAACTAACATAAGGAATTCGTAGATTCCGAAGAGGAAAACACCGCGCCGCGCCTTCTGCCAGTGAGTTGCCTTCTATAATTCTACCAAAAAGATTAGGTGCCAATTGAATGAAAATGGTATCTTTATGACAACATTCGTATCTTATGCTCCGATATAGATAACAGGACCTTGTAGCGCCAAAATCAGCGGAAAGATCACCCAAAAAGGAAAGAAGGACAAATTAAAAGCATGGTATTATTTTTTGTATGTATGCAGCAAAATATGTTGTTTGGTCATAAAAAGAAGGTTTAAAATATTTTAAGGGATTCCACGTCATTCTGTATGTTTTTAGGTACCCGAATCCATTCTTAACTCAAAAAACATTTTTGACACACTAGGTCCCTTTTATCAGAGACAGTCACACATATTTTTTAAAATTTATAAACAAATATGTATTTGTATTTCTGAGTAATAAATAATCTACTACATATCTCCACCAACAGGTTCCATAATGCCAGAAAACAATTTGGTAACAAACAGATTTTACAAAAAACACCAAAACCAACAAGCCACAGTCGTGAAACAAATCTACCCGAAAACTTTGAGCGAACCTTTAAGGGGAGATTTATTACGTGCTGGTACTTAACTACTGATAGCGGTTCGGGAAATGTATAATTCCGTTGTAATGTGTTCTGACCAGAAATTCTTAAAAATCGCCTGTGGGCAACGCAACGTACGGAAGTGAAGTAAGACTTTTGGAATATATATATATATATATATATATATATATATATATATATATATATATATATATATATATATATATATATATCTATATATATATATATATATATATATATATTTATATATATATATATATATATATATATATATATATATATATATATATATATATATATATATATATATATATATATATATATATATATATATATATATATATAAAATAATTTTAACTCAGAATCCTAGATATTTATTTGAAAAAATTTAATTCAGGAATAATATTCATAATGTTAATACTAGAAATCAGAACGCAATAGAAATACCTAAACATCATACTGAAAAATATAAGTCTTCGTTTAAATATACATCTTCTGTAATTTTTAATAATATTCCTTCTAGTCTAAGGGGCTTAAGCTATATAACTTTCAGGCGCGGCCCGTGAAATTTCAAAGTTGCATATCTCTATTGCTACTTATGGGACCCATACCAAATTCAGGTTTTTTAATAGTGAGCCTACTAGGAATGTATTGGTAAAGAAAAAAAATATTTTGCAATTTGCGAAAAAAAGTTGATTTTTTGAATTGACCCACCTGGGTAAAAAATTAACACGCTTAGATATTTTATTTATTATTTTTTCTAAACAAATTTTACATCATTTTGTCGACAATTCTTAAATTTTAAGAGAAAAAAATGTGTTAGTAGAAAGTTATAGTCATTTGAATTTTTTGCAACCGAAAATTTAAATTATTTTTCGGTTGAAAAAATTCAAATGACTATAACTTTCTACTAACACATTTTTTTCTCTTAAAATTTAAGAATAGTCGACAAAATGATGTAAAATTTGTTTAGAAAAAACAATAAATAAAATATCTAAGCGTGTTAATTTTTTACCATGGTGGGTCAATTCAAAAAATCAACTTTTTTTCGCAAATTGCAAATATTTTTTTCTTTACCAAAACATTCCTAGTAGGCTCACTATTAAAAAACCTGAATTTGGTACGGGTCCCATAAGTAGCAACAGAGATATGCAACTTTGAAATTTCACGGGCCGCGCCTGATAACTTTTAAAAATAATATAAAAAATTAATTAGTAGGGGTAGGATTGGAAGAATGATTTTTTATAAATCAAAATCCTACCTATTTATGCCAACTAGTATACTACTGTCATTTTTTGGTTTTCTTTTTTACTTTTATCAATTTTATATTTATATTTTAAATTGTTTTTATTGGCATAAATAAACATCTTTATTATTATTATTATTACATAGCTTTATAATTATTATAGCATAACTCACCTATGTAACTTGATGTACCTATTAATTTGTTAGTAAGAAGAAATACCAAAAAATTGTAGTAATACTTTTTACAGGTTATACGAAGAATATCATCTCTCGAAATTTTTTTCTGCAAAACCAAGCGGGAAAATAAATCGAATTAATGTCATCCAGTTCATAATCGAGTTATAAACTAGCACTGTTTAATCATTTACATCTCAGTTAATTGTCACATTAGAAACACTTAAGTGTGCAGTTATTTCCCACCTCAGTTTAATAATACAAAAACATTAGCGCTTGTTAGGCACAATATAATTTTCTTTTAATAGCCATTTAACAAGCAACAGGTCAATTGACTATTAATTGACGATTTTACCAGTCAAATAATTATGGTTTATTATTTTTGATTCCCTGTTTAATCCATTTCCATACCCGTTTTAAATCTTTGCAGACAGCGAACAGAAAAGAGAACTTTATAGTATTGGACTTAAATATTTATCGTTATCTAAAGTCTTGTTTTTAATATATTTATACTATTAAATTATATTTTTAAAATTTTTAAACATTTCGTATCTTCCTGACGAGATATATAGACGACTAGACGAGGATGTGTCATTATGTGACATTATAAAAGTTTTATTCAAAAAAAAAATGGTGTAATAGTATATTTTGGCCAAGATTCCCGAGGGAAGTTTCGAGCAAAGGTTTTTGCTGATTATTTACCTTTATGACTAATCATGGTATAATTCTAGCCTTTCAAGCCGTACCCTTTATTGCATTATTTCTGGTTTAATATTAACTTACTTTAGTTGATGTCATTTCTAATGTTATAAATTAAAATCCGTATCAAAGGTATTAAAAGTATGATCTATTTCTTGTAACCATAGGTTTTGTGTACTTTTGACTACTTAAAAATAAGCACTACTGTAACAGACGGATTTTGGTCAATGTGTCAAATTCTAACTATGATTACCGGGATCAAAAATGTCAATCTCTAAACCGAATGATGTTGGCTCATTTTTATATTTGTACCTAATTTAATTATAAATAATTGACAAAATACTTTAAAAATTTATATGCAGAAATTAAACTTTATATTCGTTTAAACTTCCATGGTGTGATTGTGAATACTCTAGGCAGCTTTACATACGGAACATGTACAGCTAGTGCACACTGGGTAGTTTGAAGCGCGCGTTTATCAAAACGCGCATTTCTAGTTTAGAGGAGGCAAATTGGACCTGGAGAGTCGAAATAAGCAAAAAAAAATCATATGGATGAATCCAATTATTGGAATGGGTCCCTAAAGATGCCCAGATGTACGGATGAAACTCTTTATAAAAATATCGTGTTGCTAATTTTTTTGATAACAATTTATTGAAATTTATTAAAATAGCGGAACGCCGCCGTTGGCACCACCGGAAAGATAAGAAAATTCTACACAATTTTTTCCACTGAGGACTTTTTTCTACGACCAATAGATTCGTCAGTATTTAATAAATAAATATGAAGTATATAAGCGCCACGCGCTATCAACAAAATGCTCATAACTTTTGATCAATTAATGATATTTGAATAAAACAAAATTGCACGTATAATCGATCAATTAGTGATATTTAAAAAGTTTTTCCGAATGTCTGAATTTCCGATATTCTTGTTTAAGTGTGAAATTGTCCACTTCGTTGATTCAAGCTCTGTATTTATAAACAAATTTTAAAAAATTAAGAAATAGGTATTGTAATCTCTTCGTGAGACCACTATCTATGAAGTCTGTAAGGGGTGTATCCATAGGCTTCTTATTTTTTTTTCGGCAAATTTTCTGTTGTCTGTTTTACGAAAAATGCATTTTCGCATGTTCGCCGCTTAAGAAAACCAATCAATATTTTTTTGTAATTTCTCAATATTAAAAATAATACAGTAGTTATCAGTAAGGCAAGACATGTACTTTCAGATGGTCTGATTGGTTTTACAAGAACTTTAATTTTTCAGTGAGTTTTATTGACATAGAATTAAAGGTATCTCGAAAAAGATGAAAATATCGCGATAAACAAATTGTTAAAACTCTTGTTTGTTATTTTAAGAATTTTTTTTTAAATTTTAAATTCATTTTTCAGAGTTTGGCGTTTTAGTTAAAATACTTTAGGTAGTACGGGGACATGGAGAAGTCGGAGCAAAGCTGTGAATTTGATTGGCTTTGCTCTGACATCTCAAAATTTTTGTACTGCAACACCGAAGAATGAAGAATTACAGACATAATTAAAATTTATTTTGCTGTTGTTAAAAAATTTACTTTTATCGAGTTTGTGTATAACAGAAAGTGTAGACACAAGAAGTTCTGCCAAAGTATATTTCATAGGCTTTGGTCATCTTCAGATTTTCATATAAAAAATTCGTTTAAATTGTTAAACGTTTTTGTTTATATATAGTTGTTCATATTTTTTCAGGGAGGTGTTTATGTGGTAAGCAACGAGCTACGAGTTGTTATCCTGGGTTTGGATTTTTCACGAATCTATTTAGTTATTAATATCATTGTATGGATACGAGCACCTTTCTGAATATACAGTTAATTTATAGTAATTTAACAACGTAACCTTAAAATACTGTTGTTTGTTCAATTTATTTTAAACTTCATAAAATGGTGTTTTTTAATATATACGCGTTCTATTTATACTTTAGATACCATTTTTAAAATTTAATTGGTGTTTTTATCGTAAAAATATGTGTTAATTAATTTTTGATGACCTTGTCAACAAGATTTTATTAATATTCATTTTCGATAAAACCGACATTAATACTAAAAACCATAATGAATTTTAGTTCACCATGCACCTTCAGTTGGTGGCGCTAGTATTGAAATCTCATTATTGTCTATTTGTCTTGTATCTCATTTTACACCGGAACCGCTCTTCGCTCTATTTGTATTTTTTGCTCTTCTTTGTCTGTATACATTTATGGAATACCTTGTAACTAGACACGCGCGTTTCTGTTAGATAATAGTATATTCTGTAACAAGGTTAGAATGAAAAAACTAGATACGAGTGGAAAATTCCGAACGCGAGCGCTAGCGAGCGTGAGGAACCACGAGTATTGAGTTTTTTCATTCTAACTGAGTAACAGACTATATTTTCTCCACGACCAGAAAGTATGAATCAAATGAATGAATATCAAATTCTATATTTGATTCATTCGATTTTTCACACATTATTTCAATTCGATTGAAGCTTTTCTGACAAAAATTATGACACCGCCACCATTTGCATCTGTCACTGACAATTTTGAAATCCACGGCAATCTATGTCGTTTGGTTCGATTACAGAATATTCATACCGTACCTTGTTATGGAATGAAAATACATGCGAAACACATAAGAAGTAAGTGTTTCAGAATAAATATTCTAACTCAAGAGTAAGAATGTATATGTTCTATTATTAAAAATGATTTCGGAATTTCTACATTCTTTAATGGTTGTGGAGAAAACCTTGCATAAGTCTAATCTGCGGTAGACAATATATATATATATATATATATATATATATATATATATATATATATATATATATATATATATATATATATATATATATATATATATATATATATATATGTCAAATTTAACGAACATTTTATTTAATTTTTTATTATATTTGTCTATCTGATAACGTGATTACTGATTACACTTAAAAGCATACTAATTTTCTTGTAAATAACGACGTAGAAACAAGTACCTCATATTATGTCATTTTGCGCTTTTCCCCTACTCTTTGCTTATACACTATACTCTAACTCTAGACGATTTAATTCCGCAAAAGGGAAAGTTTCCACAGAATACCAAATGCAACGCACAGAACAAGGGAGAGAATATTTTATGATACGAAGTTGAACAAATTATAGGGCGGTAGCATTTTTGAATTAGTCCAACGACTTTTCACCAAAGACGGGTTCATTTTAGTGGAAGAATTCTAAAGTTGTGAGCGGAATATGAAAAATCATTAAACGAGGAAAATGGTAAAACAGAATAGAAGAAGGTTAAAGATTTAATATTTTAAGTAAAATCGACAAACATCCCATCAACACGTTTTCAATGTTTATAAAGAAAAAACGGATATTAAAATCATGGTTTGGTTTATGGAAAAGGTTAAATCGATCTGCTGTTCATCTGCTGCGCAACATAAATTTTCCTATTGTAAGAAATCATTAAGGCTGGAACTTTTGATAATTAAGGAAATATGATCATTGTTTCCAAAACGTCCTGGAAAAACTACGTAAAACTGGGTCAAGGTTTGTTTTGGTTAATAAATCACATAAGAATTCAGGTTAGTATGGTTTCATAAAATAAGGTTTTAATGTATGATCCTATGGTTTAAAAGTCGGCATAATTTGATACATCTCTTCTATTAATAAATGGCTTAACAATAATTACGTTTATGAGATTATTTTGCTTTATGATGTATGATTATTTTCCCCTATATTAACCTTCAGTATAGGCAAAAGTTTTCATTGAATAAACCCAATTTTTTCATGAAGTTTCGGAATGAGAAAAACAAGCTGCATCAATATATTAAATTCATATCGATCGTCTACTGTACTGAAATTTCCTTTATGTTAACAGAGGACAGAAAATTCAGTGATTCGGTCTAGGCTAGCTGTGTAGACGTGCTTTAGTTTCCCGCTTCAGCCACACTTACATACATATGTATATGTGTAGTGACGCCGCGTCGGCGCAACGTCCAGAATTGCAACCAGCAGGAGTCCCTGCATTTTCAATAATAATATGCGGTACATGATTTATAGAGCAATATGCCCCCTCACCCACCCCGACAAAATCAGCCCTTTTCAGGGCTACAAAATATTTGATTGTAGTTTAGATATTCTTTGTCACTTTGTGTTTGACACTGTATTAGTGAAAAAATGCAAAGATGACATATTTTGGACGTGGAAAATGGACGTTCCGATCAACATTTTTCTATAACTTTTTTTCAATTACTTCCCTAGAAGTGTCTAAAACTTATTTTAAGTTCCATTAAAATTGTTATTTTTCTAACTTAAAAATTGTATCCATTTAGTAATTTCCGAGAGGGATATTTTTGATTCTATAAACTTTTTATGAAGTTAAAAAATCGATATTAATGTCCCGAGGTTCGCTTGGTGAAATACAGATGACCCGGAAAGCTATTGCTGTGACGCGCGAACTTAGAAATTTTCGAGATTGATATTTTTGATTTGATAAACTTTTTATGAAGTTTATCAACAGAAATGTCCCGAGGTTTGCTCGGTGAAATACAGACGGCCCGGAAAGCAATTGGGTTGGCGCGCGGAACTCTATCTTTTGTGGGCAAAGTAATGACATGGGCATAATAGTTTTACCATTTCGTAGCCAAGGAGTTTAAAAAAAAGTTGTTGTTAAGGGTAGAACCAATGTTGTAAAGTTTTTAGACACTTCTAATGAAATTAGCAAAATAAGTAATTAGAAAATGTTGTTTGGAATGTCCATTTTTATCGAAATCCACTTTTAAACAGTGAAAAATGATAGAAGGTCCGCGGCTTGCTCGGTAAAATAAGACGGCCCGGAAGTTTTTAGACACTTCCAGTAAAATAATCAAAAAAAGGTATAAGGAAAAGTTGTGCGGAACGATCATTTTTATCTAAATCCACTTTTAAAAATTTAAGAAGGGAAAATTGAAAAAAGATTAGAAAGAAAGGGAGATTGAAAAATTATAGGTTTTTGACGAAATTGCATATTTTATTCAATAAAACCTCGGGCATCAAATCTTAAGGAAATTTTACGTAGAATCCAAAAATTCAAAAAAAAATCAAGAAAGTAGAGGGGGAAGGAAAAAATTTTCAAAAAAATTTAAAAATTCAGGAAAACAGTCATTACACATGTTCCCGCGTTCCAAATGGGGGGAGGGGTGTTACTATGCGGTTTTTTTAGAGTCCCCTGCTCCGCTGCGGTACGCTCCTCCACAACCCCCCCTCCCCCAACTCACAACCACCATCCCTGTAATAAGATATAACCACCATGACCGCTGACCAGACCCTGATAAAAATCCGCCCTTTTCAGGGCGACAGAATATTTTGATCGTAGTTGTAGTTACCTAATGCCACGGCATCTGTGACATTAGATAGAAATTATGTCCAGACGAATCGAGTATAATTTTCTTTGTCGGTTACATTTCCAGAACACAATTAGACCATTTTTGAGAACTAAAAGCAGTTTTTGACAGTGCTTATAAAGGAGAAAAAGTGGCAATGCAACTTTAAAATTTATTTTACATTATCTCTTCAAATAAAATCAGAAAAAATTAAATAGCAAAATGCTGATTTTCGTTTTTACGAAAATCTTCGGATTACTTGGAATTTTTTTAATTTCTCGATAACATTTTATTTGGCACTAAATTTTCTGCAACTTTACCCTAATTGATTTGCTGTATCTCTCACCATTTACGAGGTTCCAGTGGTGAACACCGAATCTATAACATCATGTATGTTTGTTTTCATGGTATTTCTTTTGAGTTAAAAATTTAAAAAGCTTCTAGTTGTGTATTCTTTTGTGTCGCTAAGATGTATGCATTGAAAAAAAAAATCAAAAAGTACCAAGGAATACGTGGAATGATGTCCACGCTTTATCAGTATTACAGAAAAAATAAATACATATTCTGATTACCGAAAAAAAAATAAAGCTGAATAAATGAATCTTAACGGAACATTTTAACTTAAATCCGCTAAAATTACAAAGAAAATGAAGAACTATATCTAATTTTCTTCAAGAAGCCAATAAAATTATTGTGTTAAATAAAGTAGGTAGGTAATCAAATTTATTGTCATCCAAGGAAGTTACTTATATAATATGGTTTATTTAGTCATCTTGCATATACATCAGAGATATAAAAATGTACTACACTCATCCCCTCCCCCTCGCTTACCTCTTAAATTCCCGCCTTGACAAAAGTCAAGTTAGGGTAACCCGCGCCATGCGGTGCGCGAGGTGGGCGATTGGCAAGGGCGACAGGATTAGAGGGCATATGAGTAACTAGAGAGTTGTTTAGAGGGGGGCTATCCTCCCCAAAACTAAAATTAGCCCCCATAAAATGCCAGACACTCTTTGATGATGTAAATATACATACTGTCGACCTAAACAATGTGTACATACAGTAAATAGTAAATATAACTATTACCAAATTTGGAAATTTATTAGTAAGATAAGGAGGTAGCGCGTTTACCAATTACTCTGTACCTGTGTTATAATGTCTTATGCAAACCCACAGGGCCAACATGTCATATAAGAATCGGTTTATCATTGGAAGATTAAACTTGCAGCTCAATAGAAGGTATCATGGCAACACCAAATAGATTCCTTCAATCTGACATTGTTAATAGTAATCTGTTATCAGTGGCGCCCCCGGGGGGGGGGGGGGGGGGGGGGTGCACCCCCCCCCCCACCATCTTAGACACACAAAAATAAAAAAAGTGCACTACTAATTGAAGAAATCCACCGAACTGCACCATTCAGCCCCCCCCAAGACAAAATCCTGGGTGCACCTATATCTGTTATAGCTCTGAGTTTAGTACTTATGCTGGTTGTCCTTTGGATGCCTTTTCGTTGCGAAATATGTTCGTCAGAATTCGGATGAATACTTGCAGACGATTCCATTACAGTGAATCGTATTTAAGGTCGTGCAGTGCGCCCGAAATCATTCGTCCGAATTTGTGCGCGAAATCTAAAGGTGCGTATAGATACGACAAGACGCGCGCGAGACGCGCGTGAGTCGCGCCTGAGTCGCGCTTTTAAACGAACGAGCCTGCCTCGAGGCTCCTGTGAATTGTATCTCATCCGCATGGCAAGTTGAGCGCGCCACGAGTTTCCCACGAACTTTTTAGTTGTACATGGTGAGCGCATGTACCAGGCGATTTTTTCTACAACGTGAAGTATAGAAAGTTAAATTTTAATTCTGTGGATTAATTTCAGGGGGTAAATTGGGAAAAGGAAAAAAAATATTTTCAAGGGCATCGTGTAGAATGTCAAACGAAAGCTTGTTCAAGCACGAATTTCGCGAATCAAGCATGATTTTTTATTCATCTTTTTAGAGAAAAACGGTAAAAAATTGCTGTCCCCCACCCTGATCATCAAAAGGATCGCTCAGAAAAATCTGAAAAAAATCATGAACATTGAAAATTAGCTGTAGATTAAGCGAAAATTATGAGGATTGGAAAATTTTAGCGCGGTCAATTGTTATAACAATTTAATTGTTTATTTCCTTATAACTGCTAAGCATTGGTTTTAGAGAAAAAGTTCTCACGATGTAAGGAACAACTTTTGTCCTTACACGTTTTTCAAAATTTTTAATTTGGTTCACTCAGCTCCGCGCATACGGGATTTGATACGGCCTTGGTGTTGTCGGCGGAGGAAAGCGCGGCAGATGGACGGAGATCGGGCGGCTGAGGTTTCCCCAGGTTAATTGGGGGCTGATGGCACGGAACGCTAATTGTGCAAATAGCTTGCACTTGACCTTGGTGTTTTTAAAGTAATCTTTGTCTTTGGGATCCCACAAATGTTTGAATAACTTGTAAGTCTCCACTGAATTTAGCATACTTTCTTCGGACCACTCCATATTCATCAAAAACAACTATCAGTCTCACTGCAAACTAAATTTCAGCACAAGCCTGCCACAAACCCGTCCCACTAGACGAGCCAATCCCTTTGAAGGCGCGTTGAAAAACCGACAGAAAATGGATCGCTGCGAGCCTCCGTCGCGCGGCGCGTGGTAGACTCGCAAGCCCCGTATAAATATGACGAACTAGGCTCGTTGCTGGCGCGGCTCGCGCGCGTCAAATTCGTCTGAATTCTGACGAAAATATTTCGCACGAAAATACATCCAAAGGACGGCGGGCCTAATACTGAATTTATAAATCGTCAAAGTTAAAAAAGTTGCAAAAAGTGAGACAACAAGAATCATAGACGTAGTAAATACGTAGTGTTTTTTTTTTTGGTCGTCACTTTTAAATGGGGCGGTAAAATTGGGTGCCCCTTTGACCTTTTTTGGTTGTCCTATTTCATGGGTACTAAATTTTTGTAGTAGGTTTAGAATTTTCTTTTAAAAAACTGGTCAAACGAGTAGCCCCGAAGTTGACCTAAAAAAATCAAAGCTAGTTACACCTATGTTAGAGAGGCAACAAATAGTCATTTACAAGTAAACGTCAACCGTTTAGTTCGGGGAAAATTTGCAGATAGATCACAATGTTTATTTTTTCAGTTGGAATTTTTATCTTCGTATAGCTATAAATTTCCCTCCACCCTCCCCTCTCAAAAGGCAGTCCCTCAGTATCGACACCCCTGAACCCGGGCCGGCCAAAAATTAATTTGCTCAGGCTCTGTTTTCACTTGCCCATTATAAGAGTTTCGTTTGAAAAAAAGTGTATTGCAGTGTTTTCTAAAATTACTTAGAAAAATCCTAATTAAAAAATATGTGAAATTATAAAATGCGTACTAATAATAAACCTTGTTAAATACTTGGCTGACACCTGAATGCATTTATTAATATAAAATAGCATTTTAAGATAATTTTACTACTTGTAATTTATAAAAACATTTTAATATGCATCATTTATGACCTGTGTTATATACTTCAGTATAGCGGGTGCTTGTGAAGTAGCGGTTTTCTTTATGACCGCGACTTTCAAATGGCAATAATTTTACAACCTGATTTATTGACACCATAAAGTAGTGGAACGTTTCATCACATTTATAGGTTCTTTAGACAGTGTAGTAGGGGCTAACATAAAATGCGGTATATTATTTATTTTTTATATAAAGTTTCATTACAGTCAGTTAATTAATATTAAGCCTAGATTTACTTTTGTTCTAGGTCTAACTAAGGAAGAGTATAACAGGGACCAGCTAGACAAATACTGCTGTCGATGGCCGACCAACATGTTTTACACGGAAACTAATTAACTTGATGTTAAAAAATTGGATAGTGATTAAACACATACATACCAACTATAGAAGAACGAAAGATTAAATATTAAAGAGAGAACACCAATGTTCACATGAAAAATCAACAAAAATAATACCGTCTACAACAATAATATCGCTCACGAATCATAGTGAGATTTATTATTATTATTACCCATAATAATTGAAGAAGTCAAGACTATACAGGCGTTACCTGATATTCCCTCTTACTAAAATATGTGCTCATTTGCGTCTGCTTGGAGCTGCTGTAATTTTAATTTTACTATTAACATAATTTTTTTGATTTTTAGCGTTATTAACTTATACTACCCTGCTACCATATGCAAGGCATATGGTAGCAGGACACCTCCAGTCTTCATTAGAGGTAACATGACAGCGCGCCGTTACATTCAGGAAGTAGTGGAACCACATGTCCTTCCATATCTGGAAACCCTCCAGAACCCTAGTTTTCAACAAGATAACGCCAGATCGCATGTAGCTAGACAAGCCCTGGACTTCATGAACCAACACCACATTAACCGCTTACCATGGCCACCAAGATCACCTGATCTGTCACCGATCGAACATGTGTGGGACATCATTGGTCGCTAGTTGTTAAACTTACAGCACCCCCCTCAGACTCTAGCAGCACTTAGACATGAGGTAGCCTGGAATGAGATACCCCAAGATAATATAGACCATCTTATCAGAACAATGCCCAGGCGTGTCAATGAGTGTATAAGAAACCGAGGATATTCGACACATTATTGAACTTAATTCCATTGGTGTTTATCGGATTTGGCTGGAAACCTAATCAATTATTAACCATTGTCTACTAAACATGTAAGCCAAAAATTATTAAAATATATTAAATATAAATGGGTGTTTACCTTTCTTTGTCACTTAGTATATCTACCAGTGTGCCTTCGAGTAATAAGCTTATTATTCTCTTGCTTTTATTGTCTTGCTACAGCTTCAGTGGGTGTCATAAACCATTCTAATAAAGAATAACCAGAGTCACCTATCGGAACTCCATTTGGGATTGGACGCCAGCCCCCTTCATTCCTTCATGCATCGAAAAAGGCTGCTGTTCCGCAAAACTCGAGCATCATGTACGCTTCCTGGCCAATTGTCACTGACCATAGTAAATTTCCAAGTTTGCTCACGGTTTCACAAACAATCATTAAAGTGGTTTTCATTCGATCAACAAAAACAGGCTCATTTTCGACTGTGGCTTCTATTTGTACTAGTGCCGATCAACAAACACACCCAATAACTTCAGGAAATCCAGCAGAAACATTTAGAATATTTTTGGGTCGCATAACAAATTGGCGAAATTTGATTGGGTTAACTGCGTGTACAACGTTTCAAGCACAACGTATCACAGTGGAATTACTCTATGCGCATCTCCTATACCATTCCATTACCTAGTGTAATACACAGCTGTATTTTTGTTTATACTGCATGAGATCCGTCAACTGAATAAAGTAACATGGGCAAAAGGGTCTCAATTGGGCAGAAGACTGAAACAATTTTTTTTTGAAAGATTAGTAAAAGCATATTGTTAGGCTTACTATTAACTTACAAAATTTGAGGAAACTCGTTAGAACCATTTTGGAGAGAATGAATTTTTAAAATTTTTTATTGTTAGTAAACTATACCAATTTGGGGGCGTAGAAAGAATGGGATAAAAAACGAGGTTCGAGATATTTATAAGAGGATCCTAAATATATATAACGAGATGGGTTAATTGGTTTTGGCGCTATACTAAGTGAGGGACATTCATAGACAAAGAGATACACACACAGACATTTTTTCCAAAACCTCTTTTTCGGTATATGGGAGTAATAAAGATCTAAAATCTATTGGATCTCGAAAGCGAATTTTTGGACGATTAAAATACTGTCTTCATGACTAGTGTCGCTCGAAAGTAAAAGGATTAACAACCGCAGTGATTAAACCATAAAACCGCCATTATACCCCAGGAAGTACACAGTTTCGACTGTCATCACTCAGCCATCAGCATGATCAATGTAATGATTAACCTAGTGACTGACCTTAATTAAACCATGTTTTAACTGGAACCGAGTAATATGTGCAGTATGCAGTCCAACATGGAAAATAATTTTATTTTTGATTATTTTTCTGGGATTATTTTTCCGTTCAATTCCACAAATTTGCTGAAACTTGTATCTAATAAAGGTTCTATTGTGCAAGAAAATATATCTTTTTTGTATAATAAATTTTTATAACTCTTGTTGAGAGGCGCTGTTTTCGTTTCACTGTATTTCATTTTCATAGGGTTTTTGGGGTGTCCGGATCAGGGTTGGAAGTCAAGGGTGTAAATAGTAGTGAGATTGGTGGCAAATATCACCACATTTTCATTTAAACTTACTCATAGTTCTAGTACAATGGTTTTTTCATATTTCTACACATACGTTGTCAGTAAATTTACAGCAAGATTCTGTTCCACTATTTAAACAGTCATAAATTTTGATAAAAAATGTGAAGTGCGGCCCTGACCAAAGCTCAAGTTGTGTAAACAGAATGTTACTGGAAATGACATGTGTCAACGGCCGCCATTAAAATCTTACATGATATTGAGTATAGCCGCCATGTTAGTATTACCATACACCGTGTTTACCGCCGCTCGAGTAGAGGGATAGTAAACTGATATCTTTTCTTTTCAGGTTGAAAAAGTTAATTTTTTTGTTATAAGAAAAGTAGGTGGTGCAAAATTAGTCATGTAGAAAGGTAAGTGTTTAGCCACAAGTTATTAGTTTTCTTATGTGTTTCTAAATAATTTGGAGATGAAAATTCTTATGAGAGAAAAAATGGCGTTTAAACACCTATGCTGCTGGTGCTAGAAGTATTTTTGGTCATGGTTATGTTAGGTTTTTCACATTACTTGATGCAAAATTAAAGGTGGTTATATTTTCTTTTTTATGTGGATTTTTATCATTGTTATATTAATAATTTATTTAAAAAGAAACGCTTAAAGGAAAGAAATATGACAAACTAAATTCAGCTGATGACGATCACTTGAAAAACATAGTATACTGGTTATTTTGTAAATTTTGTAAAAAAAAGTCCCTTTTATTGCTCTCTGCATTTTCTTCTGTCTTAAATCACATTTTCATGTTCTTTTTAGTTTTGTGCTGTTTAATTTAAATTTACTTATTTCAAAAGTTATTGCTATTCAAATATTTTGTCATTTAGCGAAAATGTTCCTTATTTGCCATGCAATAATTTCTTGTTGAATCGATAAATGCAGCGAAACAATAAATTCGATTTTGACATTTTAGTCGTGTGGTTGTTTATAAATCGACATAGAAAGTCTCGGTTCCATATTTCATTGGGAGAAAACTAATAACAAAGTTACAAATTTTCCAAAATATACCGTAAGCAAAGCAGCCATTGACATGTTGGTCTACAAAGCACACAATGTCAATTTTTGACATTTTATATGTACTGTAAATTTTCTCTAGAATTTATCATTTTTGTTGTAACCACTGTACTGATTATTTTAAAATAATTTGAGTTTGCCAAGACTTCCAGAAATCATAATTTTTTTATATTGATATTTATTTTCAGTAACAGTATCCTTTGTCAAGAAATAATGCAAAGAAACAAAGTGTGGACCAGGTAACAAAATTATTGTTGGGAAGCTCAGACGACATAGAGGGAGTAAGAGGGAAAAGGCCGCTTAAACTTTAATATTATTTGTATAAAATTTAATTACCTATATAGTATTACATAATCCTAAAAGAATATCATATTTGTTTGCAAAAACAGTTATGAATAATAAAATTTTATAGTTATTTATATCTCCGAATTTTATTGGTATAAGTAGTTATGTGATGGATATGATTAATTTGTAACTAAGTAGTAGTATAATTATTACAGATGGGTTATCAGTGTTTTGTTAATAATGTTAATGTACGTATTTCAACTACGAAAGCATTAAGTCCGTTTTCTTGATTATGCTTCCATTTTACGATACTGTTTCAAACATAAATTCCCTTAAGACAGGATCAGTAATAAATGCATTCGCATTTTAATTCTTTGTTACATTACACATTTTTCTTGTTATGTCCAAAATCCGACTCCATATGTAGCATCATTTCTGATCCAGTAAAGTATATTATGTTATATAATTAGGTATAAATCAAATATAATTAGGTACCTATAATTCAAAAAATTAAACCGAATCTATGACAATATTGAATAGGTTTAATTTTTTAGTTTAACACATATACCTAAATGGATTTAGAATGGCGCTATAGCCGCAGATTTTGAATAAAACAAACAGAAACTATTATACTAAGCACAACCAAAAAAATTAAATAGCGAATGGAATACCGATGGTAAAATGTAAATTATTACACCTCATTATATAGGCTATAAAGCTCGTAAGACACGACACGGTGCTAATTTTTACAGGAATTCTACAAGTAAAAATTGCTGCTAAAAATCCTTGAAAATATGGCAACGTGTTAGACACAAATTGCACAAGAAATAGTATAGGAGTGTTAATTTTTATAGTGTAAAATATTTTCTGTACAATTTCCGTCTGACACGTTGCGGTATCGTCAAGGATTTTTAGCAGCGATTTTTAGTGGTAGAATTTCTGTAAAAAATAGCACCGTATTATAAGCGCTTAAGTAGATACTGTCAAAGCACTTGCAAAAAGTGCATTATATGCGCTTGAGCCAAATGTAAATATAACGTAATATAATTATAGTCCGTCTAGAAAGTATCGGGAATTTTATGTTTTTCCTAATTTTAATATATTTCTTTTTTGTAACATTCTTAGACAAAACCAATGCATCAAGTAGGTTGTGCCGATAGTGGGCTATGGCTAAAATCGCATCACAACACCATCTGTCAAATATTGTTGATTGTAAACAGGCTTAAGATTTGTGAAATAATGTCGCAAGCAGAAAAAGGTGGAATTTTTGTATAGAAAAGGGGTTTGAAACGTTAAAAAATTAGGGCAATTGACTGAACTCGGAAAAAGTGCAGTATATGAGACAGTAAAGAGGATAAAAAAAGGCGCAGATTTGAGGCATAGACCAGTTTCGGGAAGACCCCATAAGATTCGCAGAAACAATTTAAACGCTTTAGTAACCTTAGGACGTCAAAATCCGCGCCTAGGGTTTCGAAAATTGGATAATAGATTTGGAAATCAACGAAGAATAAAAGTGTGTCCAGGAACTGTCCGCATGTCACTGAAAAGACAAGGCTCCATGTCAAGGAAACCAAAAAAAAATCCCTGCAAATGACACCTCTACAAAGGCAACGAAGACTAGATTTTTGTCGACGTTTTTGAGAAGATAATTTTAGGAATATATCTGATGAAAGGTGTTTTCATCTTAGTTCAAATCACCTAAAAATCATATCAAGGGAAAATGTTACCGTTCAATTTTCCAAATTTCCCACTAAAATAGTGCTTTGGGGAGCAATATCTCAGATGGCACCGTTAATAGTGCAAAATATTGTGACATTCTAAATGCTTTCCTTCTTGAAACGGCTCACGTTTTATATCCAGATGGGTGGTTTTCAGCAGGATAATGCAAGATAGCATTCTTCTGCCTGTACTCAAGCTTGGATGCAAGAACACCAATTGGCAACAATTCCATGGCCACCAGCTTCACCATATCTTAGTCCCATTGAAAACATATTGGGACTAATGAAGATGGAAGTGGAATGAACAGCACCACGAAATAAAGAAGGTTTGATCCGGTCAGATTTTCAGGCCTGGACCACCATCACCGAATATTATGGCGGTGACCTAGTTTCGGGTGTACCTGTATGTTTAGTTAAGCGTTTTGAGTTAAATGGAGGTTGTATAAGTAAATGAGATGAACTATTTGTTGTAATTTTATGATTCAAGTAATAAAAATATATACCGAACAATTATAATTGTGCTTTCTTTTTTCCGGGTACTTTCTAGACTCTAGACGGACTCTATCATGTGCTTTGTAGAAGCGTGTATAATGCACTTCAGCTGCATTAGTAAACCGCTGATTTCATCTGCTTCTAGACTGCCGCTTAAAACACAATGGCCGTAGGGACGCCGACGCCCATGCGAAAAATCGATAAAGTTGGCATAAACTATGAAAAAAAAACAATACATAGTCGGTTCTAATTGTTACAAGCCATTTTGTAAAAAATCGCCCCATCCCGCCCTAGCTACGTGCCCTTGCTCTCCTTCACTTTGAGGCATGTAAACCATCACGAGGCGCGTAATAATGAGATGCGACCGAAAGCGACACTTTAACAAAAAGTGCGTTTTTGTGAAAAAAATTGAGAATCTCTTGTGTGTGTTTTATTCACAAACTTTCTTATTTTTAGGTTCAACCAGTAATGACGTATCTATTATATTAACAGAAGGAATCTCGTAGGCTATTACCGAGAGTGTACCTCAAAAAAGGACACCGATACAATGATGTGCTTTGTTTAAAAAGTACAAAATGATCTGAGACTGACAGAGCTTTCAAGTGTTGTGAAGATCGCTTTTATCAATTAAACACGGCAATCTTTTAGCTTTTGCAGATGATACTCAAATATACCACTCAATCAAATACACAGATTTGAAAAATAGTATTTCTTTAATCAATAAGGATCTTTTAAATATTTCAAAAACTATAACTGATCATGGATTAAAAATAAATGAAAATAAAACTAACTTAATTTTAACTGGTCCTAAAACACTAATCACTAAAATAAAAAATAATTCTGATTTCAAAATTATTCTTAACAATAATTTTAAGATAACTTCAGTCGAATATGGTAAAAATATTGGAGTAATTTTTGATCAGTATCTAAATTTTAATGAACATATAAAAAATATAATTAAAAAAGCATACTACAAACTAAGAATTTTATATAAATTTAAGGACTACTTAAATACCGATACTAAACTTAGGCTGGTTGATTCAATTATTCTAAGTGGATTAGATTACTGTGATATAATTTATCACAAAAATATCAGTAACGAAGATAAACAGAAATTACAAATTCTTCAAAATAACTGTGTTCGTTTTTCAACAGGACTAAAAAAATATGATCACGTATCACCTACCTTTGGCAAACATAATTTAATTAAATTAGAAAAAAGACGCGAAATCCACTTATCCTGTTTTATATATAAAATAATTTTAACTCAGAAACCTAGATATTTATTTGAAAAAATTGAATTCAGGAATAATATTCATAATGTTAATACTAGAAATCAGAAAGCAATAGAAATACCTAAACATCATACTGAAAAATATAAGTCTTCGTTTAAATATACATCTTCTGTAATTTTTAATAATATTCCTTCTAGTCTAAAGGGCTTAAGCTACATAACTTTTAAAAATAATATAAAAAATTATTTAGTAGGGGTAGGATTGGAAGAATGATTTTTTATAAATCAAAATTCTACCTATTTATGCCCAACTAGTATACTACTGTCATTTTTTGGTTTTCTTTTTATTGTTATCAATTTTATATTTATATTTTAAATTGTTTTTATTGGCATAAATAAACTTCTTTATTATTATTATTAAAAAGCAAATAACACTTACAAAGACACTCCTGCAGAAACTTAGAACGCTGTATAAACGCGAACAAAGATTGGTTTGACGCCTATATTTTATTCCTTGTCCAGTGCATTAAGAGAAAATGGAGCATTGGATCGGGTGGTCGTCCCAGCAAGGACTTTGAAGATTGCGCCGAACGTACCAAACGAAAAAAAAACAAACGAAAAAAGGTGCGAAAGCACTTGACTCCTGCAGAATTGGCTTTTGCTGCATCAGTGAAATATTGTGCATGTTATGAAATACCAAAATTCTCAAGAAAACTTTTAAGATAAATGGCCATAGAAGACACTTTCCACAGACTGATGATCTCATCAGATCCGCACATTTTTAGACTAAGAAAATTATTCCCCAAGAAACATATGGCATTATCTGCTGAAATTAATTTATTAGAAGACAATTTTTCTATAAGCAGGATGATTAAAACTTATGAAAATTTGTTTTACTATATTACATAATACATCTGGACGTAAATAAATTGTCAAATGTACGGACGAAAATTATTTATTAAGTAAATAAAAAAAATGTAATAAAAGATTCATTTTTTATTAATATCATTCAAATATATGCCAAAGATATCGTTAATTACCAACTTCTATCGATTTTTCGCCTGTGTGCGCCGGTACGGTTAAATTAAATCAAGTTTGCCACCATGGACGCCATCGGCAAATCCCAAAAAATAATTGCAAGAATAAAAGATTTTTCTACTTAAAAAATAAAATATCCGATTTGATTCAGTTTCCGCGTTTTCTGCATTTTTGTGATTACTAATATTGATTTGATAACTAAAAGAAAGAAGGAATTTAAAAACACTGAAACCTTCCTCTTAAGTAGAATCAGGGATTAAAGCAAAAAATAAAATATTCCATTTAAGAAAACACAACTTTGATCCGTCACAACTTTTTGATCAACCCTGTACCTATATTTCAACTAATTTGTAAATTATAGATTTTATAAACTCTGGTTTTTAAAATAATCAGCCCGCCCGGTACGGTTTACATGCAGATATAGATGTCATGTGTTTTTTATTTATGGTAAACCCGCACCAACAATAAAACTTTATTGAGGAGAAACAGATGAATTGGCCTGAGGGTAAAACAATTAAATTTTTCTGGTTATGCTAGGTTTGGGACTGAACTTTAATTAAGAACGTGGCATCCTCTTTAGCCGATTTGCTAACTACTATATCGGGGAAGGTTTTCGTTTCGTCTTTGTCTTCATTATTGTGTTATTTGGCATATTTGTCAATTTTGTCGTCTAGTGAGCCGTTCTTACCTGTTAAAAATCATCTGATGGCGGTTAGCTTCCTTAATTTAATTCGCCGATGGTGTAATGTGAAGTTGTAGTTACAAATTCTAGCACAATTTGGTACCTAACTCTAACGTTATTAATTCCGGAGATATTGATTCCTTTTCTTGCCGTTCCAGTAACTCTGTGGCTTTTTCTTTATTGTTGTGTCAGTAGCGGATTAACTATTAGGCACACTAGGCTTGTAGCCTAAGAGGGCCCTGCTTCTAAGGGGACCCCAAAGGGGTCCCATTTTTTATTAATTAGATTCGAAGGGCGTTCATCTAAATTTTAGTTATGATACCCTAATGTTTTAGATATGATGCCCTAATATTTTTAACTGTGATATTCAAGTAGACTTGCCATATTTAACTAAGAGAACATGGGGATCTTTTGCAAATTATAGGAACTCCTCTAGAACTTTAAAGATTCATCTCAAAAATTTTGACTTGTCCTTAATGTCTTTACATAAGGATATACAAATTTCACATGGAACAACGAAAGAAATTTGATATTTTAACCTACTCGTTCCGTTAATGTGAATATAAGGTTATGGAACCTGGGTAGGTTTAAAAAGAGGACAAAATAACAAAAACTGTAACAACAAACAACAAAACGGGGTATTTAAAAGGAGGACATGTTCGGTTAAAAAGAACGGATGTCCACTCTAGTCATAGGCATATTTTATAGTATTGCGATAACGCCAGAGGGATATTTTTTAACATTTTTATTTAATTTTTAACATGTGTGAAATTGATTCACATTTACACCGATTTTACTCTTTTTTCGTATTTTTTCATTTCTTATTCCATCACGAAAGATTGTAAGTTTTTGTTCACAGAAAGAAAATGAAATTAAAAATAAAATGTGGCTCTTATGTATATTTTATACCATATTATAATAAATATGTGCAGGTATGTAAAAGTCAGATCTTTTTGTGGGAAAAATAATACAGTAGGCAGGAGATATTTAGAGAAGTGATTAAGAGGGCTCCGTCTGACCAGGTGTGCCTTGGGCCCCCAAATATTTTAAAACTCCATTGCCTTTTGCATTGTTCTTCAACTTTTATTCATTATTTTGATTTGTAATGAGCTTAATTTTCTATATAAAAACTCAGTTGAAATTTTTTTTTATTTTGCTCAGTTGAAACACATTTCTTTCCTCACTATTGAGTTGTTTAATAGAAAAACTTTGTATGCAAATCATACACTTGTCACAACAAAATGATAAATGATCTTTGACGCTCCTAAACAACCTGCTAACCAATCAAAAAATAAAACCAAGGAAGCCTTTTTTCCCTGTTTAGTTTATTTGATGTACCTACATTCTCAATGCCACTTTTCCACAAAATATCAGATATCTGTAGATTGTCTCCTAAATTACTATGTACCAGGGCTGCTGATTTTTTTGGTTTCTTTGGAATAAATCCAAAAAATCCGATTTTTTTTATTTAAATCGGATTTTTATGATTTAAATTTGTATTTTTTTCTGACACATTTATTTTTCAAACATTTAACATTATACATAACATGTAACATAATCAACTTACATTCGGAAATAAAACCAAATAACTAAAAGTAAGAAAGGGGCTTAGATGCGAATGAAAAATAACGATTAAAACATTTTAGCATAACACGAATTTTGTAAATTATTCAGTATCTAACTTGTTACGCAGTTTACTGTGTACTAAATTAAAAGTTGAAAATATTCGTTTTACTCCTGCCGAAGACGAAGTTGCCGTATGCAGTTGTTTGATTATTTTTGTTTCTTTTTCAGTAACAAAACCTTTTTATTTTAGGATTTGCTGTCCACCAATCAATTATTACATATGTAGTTTCTAAAATTTCATCAGAAAATAGTGTGCCGCTGAACTGAGTTGCTTTAGCATATAACTTTATTACAATTTGTAACAAATTAGTGTTTTTTAAGTTATTGTAGTGCATGTTAATTATATGCCAAAGCTTTTTCTTCTTGAGATAGCTGATCTCGAGGCATTTTTGGGTTAAGCATGCAGACAAGAAAATGTTCGGCAATCAGCGTCAGTAGCGTAAGTAAATTTGATAAATTTTCTAACGTCCTTGTGGCAGAGACACATTTATGACAAAACATTTTGATTTTTATGAAAAAAACATGTGATTTAAATCGCGATTTAATTATTTAAAATTCAAATTAAAATAGTTTTTTCCAACAAATTTAGTAAACTCGTTTTGCATCCGGATATACGAACCCCTGCTGATGCAATTTTTTGCCATGTTATTACAGAAAGTCCCGACTTAAGCATAATCCCTCTTTGTCCTTCATTGGTCTTAAAAATGCAAAAACTACTGGTATAATAACAAGGTAACAAATTTTAAATATCACGGATTATAATACCTACTAGTTTAGGTTATTGTTGTTGTCTTAGATTGGCTATTAAGACCAGTATCTATACCAATATACAGTAGGCCCCTACATACATTTTAAAATGATTCTTGTTTATTTACCACTGGTGAAAAAGAATTCTTAACTGATTCGCTGAAACGTTTAGCGAAATGTAAACAAGTCCTGCTGACAAAAAATTAGACGGCGGTGGCCATGCCATAATATTTGTAAGTTATGGAAACTTACTGTAGAAGGCAGGGGCGGATGGGGAAGGGTAAACCGGCCCGGGAAACAATTAGCACCGGCACGGCCCGATTTTGAATAATTGAATGTAACTTTCGAAAAGATAGGTACCTACCTGCAAAAATGATTTTTAAAATCTGGTTGAACAAATAAAAATATCTGTATTTTTGTTTAAGCTTTTAATATAAATCCTTTTTAAAAAAGTACATATCCAGAATCAAGGGTTCCCTCCGTCCGCCGTCGCCTTTTACAAATACAAAGCGATGACTGCTTTCGCGCATTGATTGCCTACCGGTTCTATTGATAGGCCGTGATTCGTGTCGACCGCGCAGAAATGTAACAATTCCAGTTTTGTAGGGGAAATTTTAATTTTTGTATAAAATTACCAATGAAATTGATACAGCAGAACATCCCTATAAATAAACACTTCCTGCGCTCATGTTCGTGTTGCAGGAGGCAACATTATAGTGGCTTTGTATCTGCCACTTGTCTTAGCTGAGCTAAGGTAGTCAGAGAGAGATAGTATGATAAATTCAGTGAGAAAAAAAAGAGACAAATATCTGACTATCTTAGCAAAGACTAACGGCAAATAAACTGGTCAACGAAAAAACCGGAAAAAGCGATATTTTATTCGACTTTTCAAACTGTTATAACTTTTTAAAAACTTAAATTTTTTGAAAGCGGTTTTCGGATATCGATAGCTTTCGATCTTTTGCAAATTAAGCATCAAGAAGTGATTTTGCCATGAAAATGACATTTTCATGCTATGAGGTAATGTAAAACTACTAAAAGTTTAAGTATGTGCCATATTGCAAATACATTTTTGTTGGTCTTTCCGACATAGCACGTTAGTAAGCTGATATCAATATCTCCAGACGTGTTCGCCGGGATTTCGATTAATGGTCTTTGGCGGAAAATACAGGAGGAAACAAAAAAGCACCCAAATTTTGTTAGCGTCATTTTTAAAACGATGTAGCTCGAAAACGGAATGATAGACTTTGTCGGCCTTTTTAGATATTGAAAGTGAAAGCCCTTTTCGTGTACAGTTTTACATAATAAACTGATTTTTTTTCAAGGTCAAAATGTTTGCGTTGTATAGGAGTGAGCTAAAAAGTGAATGAAAAGTATTGTTAAAAAGAGATTTTTTAAATTTGTGCAAATTGAGCAGTATGCGTTTATTTTCTTCCAGAACTAGGGCGTTTTGTCCAATTTTCGAATAGTTATATAAAGTGTATGGCAAAAAAATGTCTAGAGGTGCATATTGGAAAATTGTGTGATTACACTGAGAAAAAAGCTAATTATTCCTTATAAGAATTCTTAAACTCTTTATGTAACTGTTTAATACTATATGGGACAGCAACGCGCTTTGCTGCTTCAATACAACAAAAATTGCTAGACCGTCTTACTGTGGTAGCAATATGGTGACTTAGTCAGTAAAAAATTGAAAGCATAACCAAAATACAGCTTTTTAATAGGCATTAATCCCCTAGACTTTTATAGTAACCAACCAGTAATATTGGGACTATTATGTAGTTTTATAACTGTAATAATATAACTTACAGTTGTAATAAAACTGGACAACAATCATAATAACCCTTTTTTCGTACCGTTATTAACCAGTACAATAGCCACTAAAATTCCGTTGTATAGTCGTTATAATACGAAATAGCAGCTTGTATAACCCAATTTTTTTGGGCTAACGAAACTGTGTCGTATGCTGTATGCATCTATCTTATTGCCTGTAAAATTTGAGACTGGTACCCTTAACATTCAGTTGTATTAGGACCGCTTGTCTTATTGCTGGGGTTATTTAATATTTCGAATTGCAGTTATAGAACTGTTTCATTAGAGTAGCAAGATTTTCTCATAGGTATACAGGGTGTTATTAGTGGATTTCTGTTAGGTGCAAATTATTGGAAAAAACTTTTTATGCAAGAAGTTCTTATAATAATAAATATAGCATATTTTAGAAATACTCTTAACTATATAGGATCTATTAAAAAAGCGTGATAATAAAAAAATCATTTATATTATTAAATTTTTGGTTTCCTCTTAACATTTCAAATTAATTTTGTGAAGTGTCCAATGCTTATGTAAGTTCACTTGTTTTCAAAATGTAGTCAGTTGATAATTAATGTGTTTTAGCTTTGAAGTTTCGAAAACGGTTTGAGATGTCAATCAATTACTTCCCTCTCAGTTTCAATACTGTAATTTAGTACTGTATTGTCTTACTTAGTACTGACTCTACATAGTACCAGTAGTATCACAAATAGAAAAGAACTTGATACTAGTGGTGTGAAACTTCAATTCGTTTTCCGATAACTAAGTCCGTTTTCAGATCTCGAGCTGTAGGATATCAAAGTTAATTTAAATTTAAGACATTATTCACAAAATTAATTCGGATTTTTTCATAGACCTCGTATAATTGAGAGTATTTTTAAAATATGGAACACTGATAATTAATACCTTGGAAAAAGATTTCTCTTGTTCCAAAGATTTGCACAAACAACTAAGACAACAACAAAAAACACAAACCCACTAAGAACATCACATCACGACATCCCCAATCTGTCGAAATTTTAATTTTGAAAAGATCAAATAGGGACACACCGAAACGCAAAAAGCTCATACTTGGTCTTCTCCTAGAACCATACTAAAAGATAAACCGCCGATGGGCAATGATATTGTGCGGAAATGGTAATCCCGCCCTCTTTTGGGATTTTAAATAATAACAGATACAAAAAGATTTTTTACAGTTGCATGACAATTTTGCGAAGGTAATAAAGCGTTGTATTATACTTATTAACGTGTTGTAGTAAGAAATGAAATTTTTACCCTTATATGAAAATTGTATTAGGACTGGACGGCATAAGACAGAATTGTATTGGTAATGTTATTAATGCATACTGTTTATAAATGCCGTTCTAGCAATTTAGGGATTGCTGTAGTTGTTAACCTGTGTTACTACACCAATAGTTCAAATAATACTGGTTAATAAAAAAATTGTTATCCGTACAAAATAATTCTTAGCAGTACTGTTTTATTAGATCATTTTCCTCAGTGTAGTTATTTTTAATTGCTTTCATTGATTTAAGTTACTAGATGTTGCTAGATCGACCTTGCACTATGCTGATTTAAAATTGAATATACAGGGTATCTTAAAAGTATATATTATATATTGAACGAATGCAGTGGCCTGCAAAATCACCAGATATGAATGTAATTGAGCAAGTGTGGAGCACGATAAAAGAGACTGAATGACGGTGAGAATGATTTTAATAATTTGGATGAGCTGGCAAATGCAGTTCGGGCTGAGTGGGAAGCTATTCCTCAGGATTTAATTATGAACTTGGTGAGCAGTAGATAATGCCAAGAAGGGTAGCGGATGTGCAGCGTTGCAATGGTGGATCAACTAGATATTAAAAATAATTTTTTGTGTTATGTTTTCTTTTTGTAAATGCTTGTGCTTAAAAATATTGTTGATGTCAAATTCGTTTGTATCTTATTAATGAATTTTTTATTTCCATAACGAATTGTCAGTCAAAAACCCCTTTAAATGTATTTATTTTTTCTTCCTTCAGATAGTACCCAATATATTGTATTCAAATTAATTTGTTCAAGAACAAATGTCAAAATTTTTGTATGTAAAATCGCAATTCGCTCCTTTTAAGATACCCTGTATATTCAATTTTAAATCAGCCCAGTGCAAAGTCGATCTTGCAACATCTAGTAACTTAAATCAATAAAAACCATTAAAAATAACTAATCACAAAATTTTCCAATATGTAGACAATTTTTTGCCATACACTGTATATGACTAATTTAAAATTGGACAAAACGCCCTAGTTCTGAGAGAAAATGAACGCATACAATTTATAGATACAAATTAAAAAAAAACTTATTTTTAGCAATAATGTTTAGTTCACCCCTATACAACGGAAACATTTTGATCTTGAAAAAACAATTTATTAGGTAAAACTCTACAGGAAAAGGACTTTCAATATCTAAAGAGCCCGACAAAGTCTATCAATTCGTTTTCGAGCTACAGCGTTTTAAAAATGACGCTACCAAAATGTGTGAGCTTTTTTGTTTCCTCCTGTATTTTCCACCAAAGACTATTAATCGAAATTCCGGCGAACACATTTGGAGATACTGATATCAGCTTACTAACCTGCTATGTCGGAATAGCCAAAAGAATTATTGGTAATATGACACACACCTAAACTTTTAGTAGTTTTACATTTCCTTATTAATCACCCTGTACAGCATGAAAATGTCGTCTCCATTGCAAAATCACTTTTTGATACTTAATCTGGGAAAGACGGGCTATCAATATCCGAAAACCGCTTTCAAAAGAGCTAAGCTTTTAAAAAGTTATAGCAGTTCAAAATGTCGAGTAGAAATCGCTTTTGCCGATTTTTTTGTTGACCATGATCAGTTTAATAAGCAGCTATTGCCATCAGCTCTAAATTGAGGCTTTCTTTGATTTGTCGGTAGCTCCACAGATTATCGATAACTCTTTCTTAAATGCGATTCCTAAATAAATATGGCATGTCAAAGGTAGGGTCTACTACCTCTTGAATGCTGTGATCCAAAGAATAATGTCTGTGTGAGCTTTTTTTGTTTCCTCCTATATTTTCCACCAAAGACTATTAATCAAAGTTCCGGCGAACACATTTGGAGATACTGATATCAGCTTACTAACCTGCTATGTCGGAATAGCCAAAAGAATTATTGGCAATATGACACACACCTAAACTTTCAGTAGTTTTACATTTCCTTATTAATCACCCTGTACAGCATGAAAATGTCGTCTCCATTGCAAAATCACTTTTTGATACTTAATCTGGGAAAGACGGGCTATCAATATCCGAAAACCGCTTTCAAAAGAGTTAAGCTTTTAAAAAGTTATAGCAGTTCAAAATGTCGAGTAGAAATCGCTTTTGCCGATTTTTTTGTTGACCTTGATCAGTTTAATAAGCAGCTATTGCCATCAGCTCTAGATTGAGACTTTCTTTGATTTGTCGGTAGCTCCACAGATTATCGATAACTCTTTCTTAAATGCGATTCCTAAATAAATATGGCATGTCAAAGGTAGGGTCTACTACCTCTTGAATGCTGTGATCCAAAGAATAATGTCTGTGTGAGCTTTTTTTGTTTCCTCCTGTATTTTCCACCAAAGACTATTAATCGAAATTCCGGCGAACACCTTTGGAGATACTGATATCAGCTTACTAACCTGCTATGTCGGAATAGCCAAAAGAATTATTGGCAATATGACACACATCTAAACTTTTAGTAGTTTTACATTTCCTTATTAATCACCCTGTACAGCATGAAAATGTCGTCTCCATTGCAAAATCACTTTTTGATACTTAATCTGGGAAAGACGGGCTATCAATATCCGAAAACCGCTTTCAAAAGAGTTAAGCTTTTAAAAAGTTATAGCAGTTCAAAATGTCGAGTAGAAATCGCTTTTGCCGATTTTTTTGTTGACCATGATCAGTTTAATAAGCAGCTATTGCCATCAGCTCTAAATTGAGGCTCTCTTTGATTTGTCGGTAGCTCCACAGATTATCGATAACTCTTTCTTAAATGCGATTCCTAAATAAATATGGCATGTCAAAGGTAGGGTCTACTACCTCTTGAATGCTGTGATCCAAAGAATAATGTAGGTTAAAGCAGCGTCGAGCGACACAAGCAAACAAACCTCAAGTTACATTAGTAGTTGCTTATTATTTGCCACTTGTCTTAGCTGAGCTGAGATAGCTTTGTGTCTCTTTTGGCTCCATCAAATATACCATACTATCCCTTAGACTAACTCAGCTCAGCTAAAACAAGTGGCAAATAAAACGCAACTACTGTTAAATTGACTTTTTTTTAGGATAATTGGTTATATAGGCTAATTAATTAATTGGCACTATTTTTGTAATAAATTGGCGACTTAAATTAAGCCAAACAGCTTTGTCACAGCCGCAAACAGCTGATTTTTAGTGGTCAGAAAGGGCTTACTAGGCAGCAAAATTAATAAAGATACAATAATGAAGACAAAGACGAAACGAAAGCATTCCCCACTGTGGTAGTTAGCAAATTGGCCGATGAGGATGTAACGTTCTTAATTTCAATCATCAATAGCAACGACATTTGAAAATTCAAAAATTTAGCAGTGATTTTAATTAATGTACGTATCAAGTCACCGTAGGCGTAGGGAGATATTGGGTTGGGGAACCGTATACAGTCTTTTGTCCGTATACGGTGGTTGGGGACAGTTTACGGTAGGGAAATTGTTTTTAAAAGGTTAACATCACTGGCCATATAGCAAATTATTACACCGTTGATTGAACAAAATAGCAGTGACGGCTCGTGGATATCTTTAACGGTGGAGCAAAACAATAATATGTGGTGAAAAGCGCAGCTGAAAAAATTTTTACGGTTCATTCACCATTTTGTAATAATAATTTATTGTTTTTAGGGCGGCTATATCCAAATGTTACCAGCAAGATTAATGACAATGATGCCTCTAGAAGTAGAATTAGCAAGAACAAGATGGACATACAATTTATCTTTCTAGTAACTTTGCCAGCACTTGGATATAGCCGCCCTTAGTATTATAAATTATTAAATAAGAACTGCCTAGCTTACACACATTCTGCACTTGTTAATTCAAGAATATAATCACGAAAAGTCGACGATGCTCTAAAAACAGAATTAAACTGAACAATACGAGGTCGCAGTATTAAACTAACTACAATGTTTGCTTCATGACGGGGTAAATGTCCTGTCCCACACGACTCAATCGCCGACGCTCGAGATGAAGACACAAACACTCGATCGGGCCTACCGAGCAAGCAAATTGATACCAAAGAAAATAAAAGGGTTTGAGAAAAGACGCAACAGTGTATTTCCGTCGAAACACGAATATCAGCTGTTTTCAAGTGGGCTGAATTGCAACACTGTTTATTAACCAAAATGACAGATCTGTGACAGATCCTTGTGTCAAAAACTGTTGGCAAAACAGCTAACCTCTTTACCAACTGAGATAACTTTGCGCGGAAAACCCATTCAAAATTTTCTTAAAATTTACTAAAGGTAACGCTTAAGCAACGCACAAAAAAATAGTATTGTTCTCAAAAGTCGTATTGTGTTCTAAAGACCTACTTAAACATTTGACTTATTCATAGTAATCTATACCAGGGATAATTAGCAAGTAGTTTGACTTACCCGATAAAACAATTTCCCAAAGTTAAGAGAAAAATAGGTAATGTTTATTTTTGTCAATGTTTTTCCTACTTATACCTGTTATTCAGTAACATACAATGAGTAATACATTTAAAAGACCTTTAGAACTCATTAAGAATTTCGAGAACCACACTAAATTTCAGTACGATGCTTAAAGCGTTACCTTATATTTAATTTAGAATCTTTTCAGCTTAACATTTTGAACGATGTTTCAACCCTAATTATTACATTTTAACGTTAATTAAACATATGACTTAATTAAAAATCTTGATCTGTAACATGTTTCTCAAAATTTTTAATCCAGTACTAAATTTAATTGACATTTAGGCAGCGACATCAACATGAGTGCTGTCACATTAGTCTAATTACTTTAATTCTTGATCAAATTGTCTGTGCAACTGAACTAAGACTCTTTAAATGAAGAAAGGGCAAATAAAATCCAAAAGTTATAAAAAAGTAAAATTTATTTAAAACAAGCTAAAATTGGAAATCATAAACACAAATCCAATTGAATAATAATAATAAATGCTTTTGTTTTTGGTAACAATTACATATACATTTTGTTTTCGATAAGTACCAAATATTAATATTATATCTATACGAGTACATATTTTGCGCAGCAGCATCTTCAAGTGGCCTTTTTTCATCTTTAGTAGTTCTTCAAATTTTTGGTTACGTGGTACAAAATTATAAAAAATTGGTACAATACAGTGCTAAATAATAAAATATTGCTCTCAAATTCAAAAACTAGTTTCCTTCATCCCAATAGCAATTTAAATACAACAAATAATGCTAACCTCAAACTCCACATAATATGAAATAATAAGTTTGGTAATTTAATGCCAAAAATTAGTTTTTTAAAAAAATTTCTTACCTTAAGGCACAAATTATGAATATGAGGTTTTTAGGTTATTTCTATTAGACCCTTAGAACACTACAGCTTGCTAACACAATAAATGCAAATTTTAAAATGTCAATAATCCACATGTGCAGAAAAACCACCTCGTGTGGGTAAAACAAAAGTTGTTTCTTTTATTACTTACATAAAACATAAACATTTTTTTCTACTTCTAAAATAAAGTGGTACAGGGTCTCGACTAAAAATATTTGAATATTAAAATCTTACTTGTACCGTTAAAATATCAATTAGGTACATTATATCACTTTTTAAATAATTCTATGTTAAGAAATTTTTCAAATAATGTGGTGCCCCACTTGTCTACCAGTTTATTTACCACTATTAATATTCCACTTGTATGTTTAAGGTACAAAACTTTAAAAATGGCAGCAACTCAGTGTGAAAAAACAAATATTAGCCCCATTATCAGAATCCTCATTGATTGAAAAGTCTCTAACCCGAACAATTTTAAATAATAATATGTTCATAAAACAATGGAATTATACTGAAAAAAATTCACATTCATAACCTGCATCTCAAAGAGGATTTCATTAAAAAATCATTGTTTGATGTAGGTATTCCAAAAAATTTTACCAATCTTTTTGTTTAGGAAAGCTCGTATACCTATACAAGATTTAATAATATACAACGTTCAACGTAAAAACTTGAAATGATGGAACTCTATCTCTGAAAATTCTCAATAATTGATGATCAAACCCAAGTAATAAATTCACAATTTACACTTATATTACCTGCCTGCAGTCCTCCCTCACGAAATCCTTAACCAAAACGAAGGCCCGCGTGGAGGTGGACTAAATTTTAAACTTCTAGGATAAAATCAAATTCCAGTCAAACAAATGTGTTATCAATTATTATCTAACTTACCTGATGGATAGGAAGAATCCCTTTTAACTTTAAAAAGGCCAAAGAAATTTTAAAGATTCACGAAAAGGCACTTTAGGCTTACTAATTAAACATTAAAATGAACAATGGCGGTTTGAGAGCGTTTGAGATGGTCTCAAGTGGGAGCAGTGCCACCAAGATTAAAACTTCTTTGAAAATATCTACATAATTTTGATATTTCAAACAGTTTCTTAATTAATAAAATTAGTATCCTGACGGTAAAATTTGTACAAGTGTTTTTAAAAATTGAATAAATCCAATTAAACTTTTAAACTTAGTCCGAAAAGAAAAACCCCAAAAATCTAGTGTCAAATAGGCGGGTTTGGATATTCATCAGTGAGCGTCTAGATGACACTAATGACAGCCGGTCACGGGATTACTTATCAAATGATTGGTAGTAATCCACGTGACCATATCTGGATAGTGTCATCCAAACGCTCGCTGATGAGTTTGCCGAACTGGCATAATCTCAAGTGGGCGACGTTGACAGCTTGTGCGATTTTTCTGGGTTTTCGTGTTGCCATTTTCCCCATTTAACTGACATGGCCCTGATTGATACTGGAGTTTAATTCTGCTTCACTCATATAATGTGGCGGCGCGACTAAAAACAACAGGGTTGGAGCGCGGGATTTTTAAGGTATCTTGTTATAATAAATTGTGAAATGTGGATGTTAATAAGATGCAACAATTTATATCATAATACCATAGGAGAAAATTTAATGAAATGATTGAGTTTGCTGTCTAGTATTTTTACTACAATATTTTAGGTGAAAGTTTGCTTTACCTGCTTTACCTGGCAGTGGCCGCCACTGAAAAACAGTCGCAGGGTCGGCGGCTGGCACGACTGCATGCGCACGACGTTCATTGTTTTCACCATCATCGTCCAGGACGGGACTGCCAGCCCGTTCCGGGCCGAAGGCATCCGGCCCTTCGGGAAATCTCCCAAAGTCCCAGCCGGTCCATCCGCCCCTAGTAAAAGGTAGTTATTCGATTGTTCATTTTGTAAGCTAAAATTTAATAGATTCATATGGGAAAACGGGTAGATAGGACGTAATCGGAAGATATGGTTATCAAACGAAGTATAACTACAAGTAATAGTTTTATTCGTACAAGTTATAATGGCACGGCAGATTACAAAACAAGTAAACAACCAATAAACAAAATGTACAATACAATCATTTCAAAATATTCACTATAGTAATACCACTAGAGGTCAAATTATTTCCGGAAATTTTTTCGAGCTCATGAATATTTTGAAAATTTCCCGAGTCGCAGACGAGGGAAATTTTCTAAAAATATTCATGAGCGAGAAAAAATTTTCCGGATTTTAATTTGACCTCGAGTGGTATTCGGTAAGAAAATTCCACACCGAATTGTGGTTGAAAATCAAATATTTTTAAAATTTATTTTTATTTATTTTTTATAAACTGTTGATTTCTACTGATTGTTGTAGCTCAAAAGAGCCATTTAGGAACAAAAAAAATATTATTCTTTCATTTTATGGTTACTTGAGCTTACTACAAGTGGTAGAAAATTATAATTTTAGAGGTTTTTCGGAAAGCTGCATGAACAGATTCACAAGCGCGTTATAGCTTTGGCAGGAATTATATAGGCCTTCAAATTGGTAACTTCTTCTTATTGTAGTTGAATGGGAATACTATTTCAAGATAGAAAATAGTATATTCGTCAATTTTACATAAGTTTTGAGTAACTACAAGTGATAGAAAATTGTTTTTTTTGCGTTTTTATTAACGTGCGTTATGCGCGCTTTAATGGCATAGAATTCATAATCAGTGTCAGCAAGCATCAATCATAGGAGGCTGTGATCATTGTATTTTGACATTTCAAAACATTAAAAAAATTCGCGTTTTGTTTCAATAAAGAATATTGCACAGCCAGTAAAACCAACAAAATTCATTGTTTAAAAAATGAATAGATTTGAAAATTATACTATATGCAACATATGCGTGAAATTGTCTGATGTAATGATCAATCATCGTACCATGACTTATTTACTTGCATTAATAGAGGATTGTGGCTCCAATTTCAAGAAAGAAAATTTGTTCCGAATTGTTCACGAATATTTGCATCTAAACTACGCAAAATTCAAAGTGTTGAATGGGAAAAAGGTGAATAAATTAGTTTCTAAATATTATATATATTTTATTAGACATAGACACTTAATTGAAAATATTCAAAGTCCTGCATTTTCGCTATTAAGAAGAGAGGAGGTTTCCGAAGAATATAGAAAACATCTTAGCTTTGTAATTAAAATGTATCAAAACTAAATATTATGTGAAAAAATAAAAACCAGTTTGTCAAAAATGGTCAGTTATTGTAAACGTCAAAAAATTTCCAGTATAATTCGCTGTTGGGTACCCCAGGAGAAAAAAATTTTCACTAAAATACCTCCGTTGCTATGGTGATCTGTCAAAATAACGTATTTTGATTGGTTTAAAATTATAGGTGTGGAATTTTCACTTATAATCTCCCTAGCGCTCGAATTATTTCCGGAAATTTTTCCGAAGGAACGCATTTTTTGAAAATTTTCCAAAAATATTTAGCCTTAATTAAAGAAATATTTGGTAAATAAACATTTGTATTTATTTAATAGTATAAAATGAATAAAAACATTAAATACCAAAATTTGATCCTGAATACTGATTTTCGGATCATATGATAGCTGTCAAGAAAAAATTTCCACTTATTAATTTTGTTCGCCTAGCTTGGCAGGAGGAGAAAAATTTCCGAAAAATTTGAAGGTTGTCATTGGTAACTGTCGAAATGAAAGTGTGAGATTGGCTTAGAATGACAGGTGTGAAATTTTCAACGTAAAACACTTAATTTAAATAAGAAAAAAAAACAAGTGATCCAGAGCCAGTGCTTTTACTCTAAACTCTCGCTAATAACTAATTGACTGCTCTTCCTTCCAAATCTTATCCCACCAGC
The DNA here is from genome assembly GCA_963971165.1 of Philopedon plagiatum. Taxonomy (NCBI): domain Eukaryota; kingdom Metazoa; phylum Arthropoda; class Insecta; order Coleoptera; family Curculionidae; genus Philopedon; species Philopedon plagiatum. The sequence continues at coordinate 33,371,324 of OZ020195.1, read as the reverse complement.
TCCGTTACACTTAACTCGACATGTTTCCCAATAGTAAGTTCTTCCTTTATCTTAGACCAAACTTAGCAAATCAAACCCAAGCAAACCCAAGAAATAATGGGTCGCCTGTAAGTCAATCTCGAAACGCCAAACACAAACAAGTAACATGAAATGTAACAAATTAATAAGAGTTTTTTTAAAGTAATAGTTTAATTCAAACGACGCGACGTCGACATATATTTTCAGAAGAATTAATCTTCTTCAATTAACTTACTATTATAAAGAAAATTGTATAAAACACGAATTCACCTTCAACAACTATACTCTGTCTATAGACGAAACGGCGACCGGAAGAAGTCTTACGTCATCGAATACAAACATAACAGTATATTATTCAAAATAAAGAATATGTAGAAGAATACATCGCCCTTATGTTGCCTAGCCAGAGTTGGCCTCAATATGTCAAAATTACGTCACTTCCGGTCTGTTTTTAAACGTTTTTTTAACCTCATAATATATGTAGGTAGTAACGTAAGATAAAAAAAAACTCCTCAAAGTATGCCGTGGAATCAAACACGCATGTCTTGAATTATTACTCTTGAAACGTAACATAGGTTAAAGGTATAGGTGAATGAAAACTAAAACTGTCAAGTTCTGAAATCTTTATTTTTAAGAAAATTCCACACCTATAATTTTAAACCAATCAAAATACGTTATTTTGACAGATCACCATAGCAACGGAGGTATTTTAGTGAAAATTTTTTTCTCCTGGGGTACCCAACAGCGAATTATACTGGAAATTTTTTGACGTTTACAATAACTGGCCATTTTTGACAAACTGGTTATAAAAACGCAAACAAAAACAATTTTCTACCACTTGTAGTTACTCAAAACTTATGTAAAATTGAAGAATATACTATTTTCTATCTTGAAATAGTATTCCCATTCAACTACAATAAGAAGTTACCAATTTGAAGGCCTATATAATTGCTGCCAAAGCTATAACGCGCTTGTGAATCTGTTCATGCAGCTTCCCGAAAAACCTCTAAAATTATAATTTTCTACCACTTGTAGTAAGCTCAAGTAACACAAAATGAAAGAATATTATTTTTTTTGTTCCTAAATGGCACTTTTGAGCTACTACAATCAGTAGAAATCAACAGTTTATAAAAAATAAATAAAAATAAATTTTAAAAATATTTGATTTCCAACCACAATTCGGTGTGGAATTTTCTTACCGAATACCACTCGAGGTCAAATTAAAATCCGGAAAAATTTTTCTCGCTCATGAATATTTTTAGAAAATTGCCCTCGTCTGCGACTCGGGAAATTTTCAAAATATTCATGAGCTCGAAAAAATTTCCGGAAATAATTTGACCTCTAGTGGTATTACTAGTGAAAATTACATTATTGTCATTGTCATTGCACAATACAGAATTTAAAAAAATATATATCCAACAAAGAACCTAAAAATTATGAATTTAAACTAAATAAGAGACGTGTCCACCTTCTACTTCCAAACATGTTCTCATTCTTTTTACAGCATCAAAAACATTGGTAAGCACTTGGGGGAGTTGTTAGTCTCTTAAAATTTATTTGTAATTGTAGTCCGTAGGTCCTCTAAATTTTCACAAGGGTTTTGAAAACCGATTTTTTAATGTGTGGCCATAAAAAAAAGTCGCACAACATGAGATCGCATCAGGTTTGTTGGCCATGCCTCGTCAGTAAAAAAGGTTTTTTCAAATAAGTTTTCATTATTATGCAAATTACCAATAAATCACTCTGAAAATTGCATTCGCTGCGGCTTGCGGTTTTGTAACAATTCCTGGACTGAGCCTAGACGATAAGCGTGCATAATATGCAGGTCACATTTCAGGATTGTATTGCAGGTTTCGTAGGATACATTTACTTGTTTGTTTAAACGCCGAATGGGGGTTTGTGGGTGTTCATTAACAATTTGCCTCAATTCTTCTAATTTTTGTGCAGTGCGAACTTCGGGTCTCCCACTGCCTTCCTTTCTATTCACAGTTCCTGTTTCTCTAAAAAAGGTCTTTCTCTCTCTAGTCTAGTCAAAACTTGGCGAAACTGGTCGAAATCCATGACTATGTGATTCGACCATAAAAGCTTTTTGTTCTGCAGTGATTGCCATATTTAATGTTCTTACAAATAAAAACTTCAGAACTTGACAGTTCTATTTTGCATTCACCTATACCTTTTACCTATGTTAACTTTCAAGAGTAATAATTCAAGACATGCCTGATTGATTCCACGGCATACTTTGAGGACGTTTTTTGTCGATGTTATGTTACATTAAAAGTAAAGCGCCAACATAATAATATAGTGATTACATTTTATGGGGAAACCACAGACAAAAATTTAATTTATTGGGACAAGAAAAGTGTCACCCCATGACTGAAATAAAATTGAACCAACGACCTCTGGTCTGACAGTCAAACACCACTGAAGTATCGTCATCATGTGATTCCATTAATTAATTCGATGTTAAGTAAACAGTCGGAGTCCTGAAAATTCTTCTTAGGATTGCCAGGAGTGGCACTCTGCATGAAAAATAGAGATAGCGATCGGGCTCTCTTTGCCAATTCCTACTCTGTATCACCGTTCGGTATGTTTCGAAGTGGGTCGATATAGCACGAACTTACGTAGCGAAAGCAATAGCTCGAGAGGTGTCGCCTTGAAAGCGACGTAGTTTTTTCTCTTTTTACCTTTAGCTAAAAAGTCATTTTGTCTCCCTTGTGCAATAAATATAAACATAACCTAAAGCTATTTGAAGTTTATTGTTATTGTTATTAGTGATGTAAAAAGTATATTTACTATGGAAAAACTTGCTAATCTTTCTAGGATTAGGGGACGAAAAACCAATAGAGCTTAGTGGGCTTTTTTAATTAATTTTTTAATTGCTCATCCCGAATTGGTAACGCACAATTTCACAGGAATTAGTGGAAGAGAAAATACCATGAGATTGTAGGATGAAATATCTTCCCAATTAAACAACATGGGTATTCTATTTAACTTTATTTCTGCCTGTAAATGGTCCACTAAATTATCGACTAGATAATGATAATAGATTTACCACTAGGTCCTTGTTAAGACGGAATAACTCGATAAATCTTCTCTCGTGTAGTGAAAAGGGACCACTTTCGTGTCTCATTACAAGCTTTTGAACCCGATTTTCGTATATTCGTTCATCGTTTTCAAAATTATTAATTAAAATCCTTTATGCAGGGAACATATTACAATAATAGAAATCAAATATTAATGAAAATAATTTTATTTTTGATACTAGAAACAATAAACAATTGCGGTTAGGACCTGAAATCAAAGAATAAAAAAGGGTATGAAATCTCTTCTTTTTGTTAAAAATGTATGTTTTTAGAACGAACTATACAGTATTCTTTATCATGTTTATCTCTATTTTGCCTATAAAGAAATGCTTATAGAGTACTTAGTATCAAAGCGATCGCTTTCTCTTCGCTTCTTTATCCCTTTCGCTATCGCTATTTTAAAAAAGTTACCGAGTCCCACTCCAGGGGTTGCGGCCAGATGGGACAAGGCCGAGTAGTAGGTACTCGTTAATAATTATATTTTTACGATTTCCTTTTAAATGTACCCTATTATGACGTAAGTTAACCGTTGAAAAAAGTGACATAATTTCGTGTTATCATAGGCGCTGTATTCTTATATTATTCTTTATTGTGAATATACATTTATGCTTGTACTCGATGACGTAAGACTTCTTGCGTTCGCCGCTGAGACTATAATGTCAGTATCATCTAAATCACCTGAGAATTCGTTACACGTTACACGCTAATACCGCGATACCCTTTTCTTCCTTAACTTACGTCAGGCGGTATAAGGAATATTTTTTACTTCTTATTAAAAGGGATTTTCCATAGGTACTTTTTGGGATTGTTGATTAATCATCAGTATCAAAAAGTTAAGAATGTCATTTCAAACCACGTTGGCTGTACTATTGAAATCTGCCTAAAAATATACTAATAAAATAAAGGTTTCTAGATAAAAAAAACTCCATATTAAAGTTCGTTATTTACTTTATTTTATACATTTAGAAATATCGTTTCCTTTGTCAATATTTATAATTTTCTTCTAGACTTAAGACAGCATCTTTATTAAAACTACTTTACATAAGGTACATAATCTGTCTTACGCTCAGCCACAATCATCAACAAATATTTTTGTATTATATAATAATATATTACAGGAATCACTAAAAAAGTTTCTTGGTGACCTTGTCACTAATGACAAAATCTCGAGTTTATTCTTTACAAAATATTTATAATTCCATTACCACATTTACCTTCATTCATTCTACGGTAATTTAAAAGTGTATAATAACAAAAACGTACCAAAAAAAAAACACGGAAAATTAGATAAAATCTATTGCAAGATATAATAATTTACACATATACATACATTTAGTTTTTTCTTGTAAATTAAACAATAAACAGTATATCTACTCTGTTATTCCTATTTTTAGATTCTATACATAACATTTACTATACGTAGAACAATAATTTGTTTGTAACTCAATATTTCTTTCAACCTCAAATGAGCCAGTGTACTGGAATTTTCTCCATTTAGAAAAGAAGCTGCTTGTTTCAGTCGAGAGATATCTATACGAATGTCCTGAGATTCTCTGTTGCTAAGATCGGTCTAATTACAATCAGGGTTTAAACTTAAACTGACAAGTGTAAGAACAAGAAATATATTATGAATCTTTAAGTCTTCTTCCATAAAGAAAATGACAATTTAAATGTGTATTCTCCACACTAATAGGACTAAATTCATTTTAGCAACAAGTTCCAGGATACCAGTATTTGGAAACCAAGCAAATCGCTGAAATATCAGAATAACTCATTTTAATGACCACTTATTAAGAGTGTCAGGACAAAAACTTGTCAAAACCTTACTGATCAGCTAGATCTTAATTTAATTAATTAACTAACGCAGATGATTTGAATTTCATTCGTGTGGTCCATGACAGAACACGACGGTCAAAAACACAACAAATAAATTCAGCACAAACAAAGTTTATTGTGTATTTGATCCATAGGAAATTTGACGGTCAGCTTCTCCGACTATGATCTCAAAAACTGAAATATTATTAGCTAGAAAACAGTATGTTCCATATGTATTAAATATTTATAGGGAAATAACAGTAGCTCACAGGTACTCAAATTGGAAAAGTAATTAGAATACGAGATTGTAGGCGACTTTCTTTGCACAAAAGTCAATCATTTACAACAAAAAAATCAAGCAAAAGGGTCGACCACTTACAAAAAAATGTCTAGTATAGTTCGGGGAAAATTTGCAAAAAATCGACACCTTTTGTTTTTTGGGAAGCATTTGCAAAGAAAATTGAATTTTTTTTTAAGTTGTGATTATTTTTGTCTTCGTATAGTTGAAAATTTTTTACTCCACTCCCCCTCCCCCAACATAGCGATTTCCATAGGCCTCTGTCAGTATTATCAAAAACGAGACGACTCATAGATTATGGTAAGCTTACAGGTTTTATTTTTGTAACAAATATGGGCTGCATTAAACCGTAAAACATATTTGAGAAATGTATAAGAAACAAACTTCCACCCAACAACAGAAAATGTATTGTGTTTATTAAATAAAAAATGGATCATCGATATAAAACAGAAAAAAAGGTGATCAAATGATGTAAAATAGTTATATTTTCCTTAAGTTAAAATAAACATATGAAACAGAGCTGGGCAAAGTACTTAGTAAAAGTGTTTCAAGCACCAGATCCTAAGCTTTTACCTGAAGTAGTTTCATTTTGCAAGCACTAATTACTTTTTTTTTGTTAAAAACTTTAAATTACCAATCACTTTTAAAAGTTATCCTCCAGGGACCTTCTTTTCTTTTTAAAACATTTATTGAGATAATCTATATTTTACAAGTCATTTTGCCCTACTTAGCCTAATATATCAAGGAACTAAATATGTGGTGCAATTTAAGGTTTACGTAGACTTGTTGCTAAGAATCCCTGTGTACGAACTATGCCAGTACGCCGGGAGCTGGTGTTAGCTCTAGTAGAGGCCGAAATAACTGCAGTTTTGTTTATTTACCAATGTTCGGCGAGTCCATACATGGTGTAAGAGAATTGCAATACCAGTGTTTAAAAGTTGATTTGTTTTATATAGTTTTTGATTTATTTATTGTTGTTTTTGGTTACTTATTAATGGACAAATTGAACAAAAAAACATCTTAAACCAAGAACCAAGCCTTCGAAAGGTACTTCAAGCCATCAAAAAGTGCTTCAAGCCAAGAAACCAATTACTTTAAAAAGTAGTTATCGTTTAAATACCAAGCACTTTACAAAAGTGCTTCAAGCCCTCGAAAAGTGCTTCGAGCTATCAAAAAGTGTTCCAAGCTATTGAAAACTGCTTTTTGGCTCCAAAAGTGCTTCAAGCTTTCAAAAGTGCTTAATCTTCTGAAAAGGGCTTCAAGTCCTCAAGAAGTGCTTTAACCCTCAAATAGTTCAGAGTATCAGAAGCTTTTTGGTATTTACATTGGCGGCTATAAAAATTCCCAAATTTTCGCGAATTTGCTGAATATTTCGTTAACGTTACGAAACTAAAAACATTTTTAATTTAGTTTGGTTAACGTTGTCGACATGCTCAAAAAATATTTTCAGATATTCAAATTCCCAACAAACAAGGACAGATAGAAATTAAGTGAGATCTTTGTAAAAACTATTTTATTATTTAATTTTCAAATGGAAAAACTTGATATGATTAAACTGTCTGAAAGGAACAGAATATATATTTTTATTAATATTGTTTGAATAAGAACTTGTACGAGCAAATGAACTGCCGACTGACATCATTCGAAATTATGCAAATGACTGTCCTTGGTCTGTTATGTAAGTGCCGATGCTGAGCCGGTAGCTTGATTTATTGTCGAACCAGTGCCGGCTTATGAAATTTCAAAGTTGTATATCTCTGTTCCTACTTACATGACCCGTACCAAATTTAGGGGTTTTAATAGTGAGACCCCTGTGAATATTTTGGTAAAGAAAAAAACATTTTGTAATTTTCGAAAAAAGTTGAATTGTTTGGCAAAGAATTATCGCATTTAGGTATTTTATTTATTATTTTTTCTAAACAAATTATCATTTTGTCGAGAATTTTTAAATTTTAAAAGAAAAAAACATGTTCGTAGAAAGTTATAGTCATTTCAATTTTTTAAACCTAATACCTATATGTATAATTAAAAAAAATTCAAATGACTATAACTTTCTACTAACACATTTTGTTCTCTTAAAATTCAAAAATTCTCGACAAAATGATGTAAAATTTGTTTAGAAAAAATAATAAATAAAATACCTAAACGCGTTCAAGCTAAAAAAAACATTCCCAGGGGGCTCACTATTAAAACCCCTAAATTTGGTACGGGTCCTGTAAGTAAGAACAGAGATATACGACTTTGAAATTTCATAAGCCGCCACTGGGTACTACAAACAACGATTTATTTCCACCGACATCCCTAACAGCCGCATAGTTTTTTGAGTTTGAGCTAGAATCAGCTAGATGATTCAAAAGTACTTGAAAAATTAAAGAGTTTCCAAGACCCCAAATGCGCTTAAAGCACTTTTAAACTGCTTGAAACACTGTTAAAGGGCTTGAAAGACTTTGAAAGGGGTTGAAGCATTTTAAAAGAGCTTCCCAGGCCTTTATTCAATTGCCTTTACAAAGCAATTATACAAAGTAAGTCAATTACCAAGCTCCAATTATGTGTTTAAAGATTTGGAGCACAGTGCTTGCAAGCACTTAAAGGTCTTAGAGCACCGAGAGGGCTTACCAGCTCTTAAGCTCTGCCTCGCTCTGATCTGAACCAGTGGCGGCTGGTGAAATTTCGAAGTTGTATATCTCTGTTCCTACTTACAGTACCCGTACCAAATTTAGGAGTTTTAATAGTGAGCCCACTGGGAATGTTTTGGTAAAGGAAAATAACATTTTGTAATTTGCGAAAAAAGTTGAATTTTTGGTGTGCTCCTAAGAAAAAAATGAACACGTCTAGGTATTTTATTTATTATTTTTTTACACAAATTTTACATCATTTTGTCGACAGTTTTTAAATTTTGATGGAAAAAATGTGTTAGTAGAAAGTTATAGGCATTTGAATTTTTTTAAGCCTAAAATATAATTTAAAAAAAAAATTCAAATGACTATAACTTTGTAATAACACATTTTTTCTCTTAAAATTTAAAAACTGTCGACAGAATGATGTAGAATTTGTTTCGAAAAAATAATAAATAAAATACCTAGACGTGTTCATTTTTTTCTTAGGAGGGGCACACCCAAAATTCAACTTTTTTTGCAAATTACAAAATGTTATTTTCTCTACCAAAACATTCCCAGTGGGCTCACTATTAAAACCCCTAAATTTGGTACGGGTCCTGTAAGTAGGAACAGAGATATACAACTTTGAAATTTCACCAGCCGCCACTGATCTGAACTAATTTATTATGTAAGTGACTAAAAGTTAAATACAGTTTTAGAGTAGAATTTTGATTTCCTACATATCTTGATATTATTTGTATAGATTAAAAAATAATTATGTTATTAAACATCAAGATTTCCCTAACTGCCAGAAATCAAGAAATAAAAATGATTAATTTTAGCACCTCTTCCATAAACTAATGGATTTGGGACTTGAACAGGTTTCGTTGCATATTAGTGTGTACCTACATATGTTTCCAAATTATTGTTGGAAAATGTATCAAAAATATTTAAATTTAATTTTTAAGTAAATTTACAAAATTATTTTATCTTGCAATAAATTATTCACATAAAAAATATTTTCGTCAGTACGTTACTGTTTTTTTTTTAAATAGGTATCTTACATTCTTTATGAAAATTATAAGAGTATTAGGAAAATATCTGGCAGACATTCTTATTAACTACTTTTTCTCATAAAGTGTATAGCTGATCACTTTGTCAAACGGTGACAAATGCAGACGACAAAGGGGAATATCTCAGAACAATAAGTTTTCAGAAAAACTACTTTAAAGTTAAATAAGTGTTATATGCGTTTAATAACTATGCCCCAAAAGAGACATAACATTGTATTAAGGTTTTATTAAAATTAAGAAAAAAAACATTGATCATTGCAAGTATACATATGATTTTCATAGCAAATAATTTTTTATGCAAAAACAAATTCTTTAATATTTTCTGTATTTCAATATTTACTTTAAAAATTTTCGAATTAGGCGTGTCAAATTTCAGATGTTTCATCATAGCTACACAAGGCAGTTGCAATGGTATTTAATCTACACGATCAAGACACTAAAACGGGTTTCTAAAACTTGTTAACAATTGGATATGGAATCCGAAATCTAAAGTTAGTGAGTCAGTTTTTCTTGATACGCGTTACTATTTTTTAGCAAATTCGGAACTTTTTAAAATTGTAAGTTATGATACAATCTTGTCATCCTTGATAGTTTTAGCCCCCGAGCTACACTATTTGCACTCATTGCAACTGCACTAGTCAAAACAAACAGCGCGCAAACTTCTACATTTCGGTAACGAACGCCAGGGTGACAAGTCGTCCCTTTAATGCAGAGCTAGCCTAAGTCTAATTTTGGAAAAAAAAACAAATTCTGCGCAAATGATAACCTAAGACATTATTTATTGTATGCAGGAGGAATATAATGTCCTAATGGCAATATTCAGCTCGTAGGAACAAAATATCAATTAGCCTATGTCCTGGCGCTAGATATTTATTTCAAGAAGCCCAAATTCGAAGTCAAGTCTACAGAGTTCTAACAGAACAAATTTTTTGATCACCACCGATTTTTGTTAAATTATTTTAAGGAATAATTATTGTGTGTAGTAGTAAAAAAAACTGTCTGTAAAATTTAGTTTTTGGACTAGTTTTGCATTAACGGGTTATATACAGTCAGGAGGCCTAAAAAAAGCGATTTTTCAAGAATTTTTCCTGAGAAGACTTTTAAATTTATTAATGTAAAAATTTGTTCACATATTATGGTAACTTTTAGCTATATTTTAAGATTTTTGTATTTGTAAAAATAATAATTTTGAAAGCTGCTATAGCTGATCTCCAGAAGTTCCTCTCAAAAAAGGCATCTTGCGGTGACAACGATATCTCTGGACTGGATCATCTAATATGAAAAAACCAAACGGATTTCGTTAAAGTAATGTATAATCTTCTAATTAATTGAAGGAATAAGCAAAATACAATTTTTTTGACAAAATGGCGGCTTCTCAAGGAAAAAACGATTTTTGACCAAAATTTTGGCCTTAAATTGTTTATAAAAAAATATTTATCGGTGAGAAAACCCTTCGATTAATTACTAAAACATATACTTAAGAAGCTTGTGTTAAAATTTGAGACTGATCGGTTCAGCCGTTTCCGAGAACTCTGCGTCACATACTTTAAAAACACAGTTTTGAGAAAAACGCGTTTAAAGTTTCAAAAGTACTTTACATGGCGTACAATCGCTCTGACACGTCTTTACAAATATGCGTGTAACTTCGAAAATAATCGTCGAATTGTCTTGAAATTTTCTGTGTGTGTACTTCAATATACCTATGTACATCACGAAAATGAAATTTAAAAAAAAATCGATTTTTTGAAAATTCTAACTGTATATAACCCCTTAAAGGGACGAAGTTGTAAGTAGGGAAGAACTTTAGATATAATATATTTATTTATTGTGCGCTAATGAAACAAAAAGTTTAAAATATTCACGACACAAAATTTTAAAATATCGAAATATAGTTCCATATTTAATATTACATTTTTTCATTGAAGAGCTAATTTTGATAGTAATTTTAAATGTATTTAATGCAGAATGTCTACCATGTACATACATGTGTCATTCAGAATGAATATTTAAAATAATTATATTGCACCAAATTAATTACAATTATTATATCAATTCTTTCTCTATTTTGTTTTTAGCAGCTGGAGAAGAAAGGTTGGTCAGTTGGAATTTTTGAATTCACAATAACTGCTAAGAGCAAAATTAAATGATATCCTCTGAGATCTACAATCCATTAATATTTTACAAAAGGAATGGAATGAAAACAACGAAAGTTAACAACAATAAAAATAAAATATACACAATCACTGGTCACAGTATCTTCTTTGTTAATAGAGTTTTATAAATTTCTAATTAGTAACTAATCACGGGAGGTTTATTAAACGGCTGGCCATACCCTGCAACAAAAGAAAAAAATCTTGTAGAAACTAAATAAAATTCTAGTTGTAAGTATATGCATATGTAATATGAAGGGTGCACTATACAGGTCACTTTTTTAATGAAATATGTTATACATATAAGTGTGTATGTTATAAAAAAATAGCCAAAGGTGAATAAAATATTATGATACATTCATATAGTTGAACGTAACATAGTAAACGAACTCAAAATAATGAATCACTGGTCAACAAAATATTAACTTTTGTTTGTCCATGAAATGATTTATACAATTTTGGTAACAGCATCTATAAATACTTTTTAGTACTAATTGATCTCATGCCCAACTTAGCTGTAGTTTATTGTGGATTTAAACAAGATTCTGGGACTTCATTCTTCTCTTTTGTAGTGAAATTACTACATACGTAACAAAAATTGTTCGCATCGCTTTCACTAGCGCGAAATCAATAAAAAAATGTTGGATCTTCTATTGGTTAACAAACTACTAGTGCACTATTGATATTGCTCAGTTGTTACCCGCTAGGATCTACAGGTTTCAGCACACTTGGTGCGTTTGTCATGTGTACATGTCACACTCGCTAGAGAAAGACCCCACTACAAGCCCAGACAAGAAACAAAGGTCAAGCTCAACGCGAACCCAAAACAAGTGTCAACCTAACCTAAGTCAGTTGTGATACTTTTATCATTGATGGTTATTTACTGCGTACTTCTTACTCATCTAACTAATTACTCATGGGCACACACCTGGTTGACCAGTGTCATCATAATCAGTACGACGTAAATTATTGTTTGAGCATATTATGTCAAAGAACCATCTTTCCGCGGCGTCTATAAAAAAAAGGATAATGATGACTCTTAAGTAAAGTCTGATTCCTGTTTTAAAAATGCTGCCGTCTCCGCAATTGGGAATTCCAACACAATTTCTATACAATCCTTTGAAGAATTTATAATGTGGTTTCGGAACGCCAGAATTCTTAGAGCCCCAAGGGTTTTTTTCATGCTGTGAGTAGGATTGTCTGTAACCCCAGGTTTTTATTTTAATGAAAGGGATTAAGATGATATTGTAAGTTCCTTACATATTAAGTTGATATTGTAAGTTCCGCATGAGTGCAAAGGACTATTAAATGATATTGAAACGAATATTTAACCATCTCACGGAAGCTAAAAAACTGTCTTCTGACATCTTGGCACAGATCAGAAAATAATGTGTAACGTATATCCTTTTATAATATCTACTTTAACCACCTTAACAGCAGTTTTCTTTGACTACGTTTCGTCACTGTGAGAAATCAATACCCAAGACTACAGCTTCTTTCTTCCTATTTAAGCATCTCGCAGGAATTTGTATGAAGTTCTTTTGAGATTTCAAAATCGGATTCCAGAGTGCGATTTAAGATCTTATAATAGAATAATTCTAAAAAGCGTTGGCATAATATCCAAATTTTGTAACTAAAAGCATTTGTGGTATTTTTGGTATGCCATGTGTCGGCATTTGTCGTGTACTCTTTATAATTTGATCTGGATTTTGAATATTAAAAATATCAACTTTCACGGTGATACACTTCTCGCAACAAAGATCCATGAAATTATTTTAACGTCTTAGGGTCAAATTATCCAAGTGCTGGGAAGTTCCAACAAAATAAATGACAATGATGCTAATAAAAATAGAATAAGACAGACATGCCATTTATATTGCTGGTCACCTTGTTAGCACTTGGATAATTTGACTCAAGGGGATAAAATTATATATACAGGGTGTACGGGAAAATGTGGGAAATTTCCCGGATATGAAAAAAACACGTGAAAAGAATACTACAAGTTCATATAAAGTTTTTTCGTATAGGCCTCCTCTTCGTAGATATGGGCTCCCAAAGAGGTCCAATGAAATCACGGTTTTTACATATAATTATTGAACCACCAGGTATATTCCAATTTTTTTTTAATATGATGTATACCAGGTTATACCCTTCAAATTACTATCCAAGAAAGTGTTGTGAAGTACTGACAGCTGCAGGGACGGACTAGCTGTGACACTCCTGACCCCATTTTTTTACGCCCTGTATGATAAGAACTTTGGACGACGTTTTTTACATACCTCTATTGACTAAAAATTAAGTACTCTTCATTCATGTCGTTAATCCTAACCGTTTTCGAAAAACAAACGTCATTTTATTTACACTGTTAGTCCCCTAACTTCTGTCGGGTTGAATATGAAAAAGAGGAATTTTTCCCTGTCGCCAACATAGTTTCAATAAAACGTTAAACTTTAACTGCTTAGTTAAAAACTTCGTAAGAGGGTTCAACATGGGCTCCGTGAAGTCTTATACACTCGCGGGCACGACGAATTGAGGCCTGCTGTACCCGCCACAATAACCCAGCATTGTTCCTTATTTGATGACAATGAAACGTGATTCTCCGTAGAAGTTCCTCCCTACTATCGACCGGAGTAGAATACACCAAGGTTTTGTGGTGTCCCACAGGTAAAAATCCAACGGCGTTAGGTCGGGAAATCGAGGAGGCCAGGCAATAGGTCCTCCCCTACCTATCTAACGGTTTGGGTAGACGTTATTCAGGTGCTCCCGCACAGCAACGCTGAAATGAGGTGGTGCTCCATCGTGCATGTAGTACATGTTTCGGCGGATTTCAAGTGGTAAGTGCTCTACTAAATCGTGAAAAGCGTTCTGGAGGAATTCCAAATAAAGTTCATTCATTCGTATTACTCAGTCCATTCAGTCGTACCGGCAATACGAATGGTCCAATCAAAAAATTGCCAATGATTCCTGCCCAGACATTAATTGATTGGAACTGATGATGATGCGAAACAATAGTTGCATGAGGATTTTCATCAGCCCATACATGTGAGTTGTGTAAATTCATGATACCATTTTTGGTAAACCCTGCTTCGTCCGTGAAGAGAATAGTGCTAATGAAGTTTACATTATTTCGTTGCTGACCCAATGGCCCGTTTGCAAACTGCATTCTACGGGGAAAATCTTCAGGAATCAGTTTATGAACTTTTTGCAAATGATATGGATATAACAGCTGTTCTTGACGAACTTCATGTACTATTGTTTTCGACGTATTAAACTGCGCTGATAATTTTCGAATGCTCGTTGAAGGAGTGTCATATACAGTATTTAAAATACTTTCCTCTAACTGCGGCGTACGTACTGTTCTTCCCCGACCAGCATCAGTACTTCTTTTCCCAAAATTTCCTAAAATTATGAAGAAATTTAATAAGGTCGAACTGCAATTCACAGAATTAGACGTATCTGATATCGAAATACGCCAAATACATGATGTAAATAATATGATGTTTTTTGGAAAACGATTAGGATTAACGACATGAATGAAGAGTACTTAATTTTTAGTCAATAGTTAAAGGTATGTAAAAAACGTCGTCCAAAGTTCTTATCATACAGGGCGTAAAAAAAATGGGGTCAGGAGTGTCACAGCTAGTCCGTCTCTGCAGCTGTCAGTACTTCACAACACTTTCTTGGATAGCAATTTGAAGGGTCTAACCTGGTATATATCATATTAAAAAAAAATTGGAATATACCTGGTGGTTCAATAATTATGTGTAAAAACCGTGATTTCATTGGAGCTCTTTGGGAGCCCATATCTCCGAAGAGGAGGCCCATACGGAAAAAGTTTATATGAACTTGTAGTATTCTTTTCACGTGTTTTTTTCATATCCGGGAGATTTCCCACATTTTCCCGGACACCCTGTATATATATATATATATATATATATATATATATATATATATATATATATATATATATATATATATATATATATATATATATCTATATATATATATATATCGCTTTAAAATGTGATGCCTGTTTGCAAAACAATAAACTTAAAATCACCCGTATCATTTTTGCAGTGAATAGTGGAAAAGATTTAAAATTTGTCCTATGCATTATCATCAATAACACAAATAGCTTGGGACCTAAATATTAATTGACTTTCAAGGGTCGAATCAAAATGTTAATAAAAATTCCTAATTCACAAAAGACTTGAATGATAATAAATCTTTGAAATATAAATTTATAACGAAAGCTCATACATTTTGCGCGATCAACATCCTCTAGAGGTTATAAACCCGAGCCAGCTGTTGATCTTCCATTATCCCGCCCTACGTATTGCAAAGTCTCGTCATCAACGACGAGCTCTAGTTATTTAAACCCTTCAGGATCTTCATGACACAAGCACTAATGTTTAAATAACGAAAGTAGTAATTACAGTCACCGCGAAACGTCACGACTCTTGAAATGGTTTACTTTTTTATTTTATTTATGCATACTAATTATTCGTTATTTAATTAAAAAACCATTCGTCAACACAGGTCTTCGTTTTTTAGGTTAATATGGAAAAAGCGTAACTTTTCGTTTAACCTTAATTAAAGAAAAGTAACGTTACTTATAACCGCGTGTGGCTCCATCAACACTTAACAAGTCTAGTCTATTAGTTCAGTTTGTACCGTTTAACTATGCGCCAAATTAAAAGTAACCAATTTTTAAGTAAGTCTTTAATCCAGATCTAATTAGATCTATAACTATAATTCACTAATTAAATATTAAGGCACATATACAGCGTGCTTATTATTTGTGGTACATAACTTTGGAAGGAGATTATTCTCAGAATAATAAGAATAAAATTGTATTTATCCATAGGCATCCACAAAGCCTGTACTTCGTGAAGACAGCATTCTGGAGGATATCCAAAAAATGATTGATAGATTGTTTCAAAAATAATTTCGAAATGAGTGTTATAAATCATAATTAAATAAAATTGTATGATTGTTTTTAGGTACAAGATGCAAAATAGGGATTTTTTATATGTTAAATTTATCCAATGGTGGAGATTTGGAAATCGTCACTACTTTTTTGATCAAATTTTTCGCATCTTGGAAATTTACAAAAAAATGTACACGTTTTTGGAATTGGCTTGGGTTTTCATGGCAAGTACTACATTATATTATTTAATCGCATTTTGTGCATAATCTTTGTTAATTAATATAACTGTTATTTTTTTAATTAATTACTTTATTATCTTCTAAGGAATTTTGATATTAGAAAAGATACTTGTATATTATGCGTATTTAATTTTTACTTCAGAAGCTTTGTAAAAATAATTACTTTTTGACCAGTTACAATATTTCTTATTTTTATGAGAGGAACTTCCTCCCCATGTCCTGTAGAATTAATTCATTCTTTGCATATATGTAAACAGCCAACCAACGTATAAGTAGAGACTAATGGTCTTTGGTTTAAGTGAAACTTTTTTGTCCGTACATATCCATTCATCTCCAACATAGGTCAAAAACTATTAGACCGACTAAGGTAAAGTTTGGAACACAAAACATTTACCCTATTCAGCTTACCTATAAACACTGACATGTCGTCAGGGTTGGCATCTGATCATCTAAATCTCAATAAGGCATTACTTTCATCGATACCGCACCGAGAATTAAACATTCATGAAATACTCCACATCCGGGATCCGGGATACCTAAACTGAGCATTATTTTCATATCCAGTGGACATTTACGCCTTCCTCGCATATTATACATTTGCGATGCAGGGCGAAACTTTCTGACTCGGTATAGTAACACTGAAAAGAATGTTTTATGTATCTGTATACACTTCAGAGCACAAAATCGAAGTTCATTTCGGGAAAAATACACAAATCTTGAGAAATAATTGTTATTCAGCAAAAGCTTTTGTAAACATAAAAATCTGTGGATGTGTAAAAAGGTAGGCTATTAAATCTAAACTAAACGTATCTAAACGTTAGGGAACTGGCGCATAAACTATGAATTTTTTGTCCACGGATGTACATGATATACTTAAAGAAAATAATAAAATCATTAGAAAATGATAAAAACTGTACAAACTACAAGAAAACAAAGGGGACTTAAAAAATTGAAGAAGTCGCAGGATCGCAGAAACCTAAAACGCAAAAGAAAAATATCTGACAGTTCAGAAGATAAAGATCTCATGCATTGGGAAGATGAAGAAGAGGTAATCTTTTAAAGTGATTTAAAAATGATCAGAATATGTCTAGTTTCCAAAAATATTTTAGGACAGAGATGAAGATTACGAAGTTTGTGTTAGTTGTGAGAAACCTTACCTAAACCTAACAATCTTAACTAAGAAATCTGTGGACTGGATACAATGTATTATGTCATTGTGTAAACGGTGCGCATACGGCTAAACAACCTATTTACGACGACAAAACACCTTTAAAACATCTAAATTCATCTTTAGCAAGCATTAAATACACTATTTAAATAATTTTATTTCATTGGTATTTTTGTTGTCGTAAATAGGCTGTTTTGCCGTGTATGCGGTGGTTCCGTGACGACTGCAGCAACTTCTACAACATTAAATTGCATAGATTTTTTTACTGGTGGATAACTTGGACTGTACATAGACTGTACTGGGTGCCACAGGCTACCCAAAATTTTAGCCTAGGGGTTTGCTTCCGTAGACTAATTTTGATTTAAATTACCATAAAGTTATTGTACGTTATTCAGGAATTTTACCTACAAAAATCGTCTTCCAATAAAGTTAGCTAATCTTCGCTTTATATCAAATATTTTTGTTAATCCCAAGGGGAAATTCGCCTCAGACTGTTGATTACGTAATGCTCTATTGTAGAATTCTTATGATTAATATTTTCTTTTGCCATAAAATACCAAATACATAAAAATTACGAGTAAATGATTAAACAGTTAAAAGTCCCATAGCAAAATACTTACAGTGTTACTAAAGGATATTAATATAATAAAAAGGTCGTAAAAGTAAAATTAACCCGTAAATATCGCATAAATTAACCGTATACAATGCTGATACCTTGTGTATAAGCAAAGTTGCAAAGAACTGTTATATAAAACTACGTAGAGTCCTGCTTTTTTCATTATTATGATCGGCAAGACAAACAGACAGAAATACATGTTGCGGTCAAGCGGATACCGAATGTTATTTAAGCCGCGACCAGACAGCTAATGTAAATGCAATATGTAGTGTGAAGTAGAGTAGTCATTTGTTCCCACTCAATATCCTATTGTATTCTAAAAGCAGTCAACACTTTTCGGTAGTTTAGGTGTTATTTCTTACATCACAGCTTACAAGGATACCTACGAGTTTTAGATTTTACAAAAAATGAGTTAGGAACTCAATACTCTGGATGGTTATGATTTTTAGAGCACATATAGTGCACAAATGTATATTTTTACAAGAAGATAACGTGAAGTTGCACTTCAATACTAGTTACAACCTAATTGACGATAGATCAATATACTACCCAAGCAAACCCAAAAAAATCTCGGTATATTCATTAGGGTTTCAGTTCTCATCGACTGTTAAAGTCATTTTCCCGAAATTAAAACAAAACCATTGTAATTTTTTTAAATCACTATGCCACGAGTTTAAAAAAATATAATGCAATTTTTCTTTTCATTTATATAACATATCACATACGAGGTCTGTCCGAAAATATGAATTTTACCCTACAGTAAAATAATTTTATTTTTGACAATATCGAAAACTTTTATGAAGAAAATTTATTTAGAATTGTGAACTAATTTCTAATTAAAAATTTGATAACCTCTGTGTTGTAGTATTTTGATGATGCATTAAAATAATAAATTGATACATAAAATAATTTATTTTACTATTATCAAGTTGAATACAGTACTAATATTGTAATAATTACCTACGTAATAAGTTAATAATATTTGACATTTAATGGCAGATATGTAAATATCATGGCAACCTAATTAGAAACGCATTCATATCAATGTGTTCACTGTTGTAGGGTACAGAATGGGAAAATATACAAAATCATAATAATTTTTATTTTTATCAAATTTTTAATGAATAAAGAGATAACTGTTTATTAGAAATTAGTTTACAATTCTAAATAAATTTTCTTCATAAAAGTTTTCGATATATCAAAAATAAAAGTATTTTTACAGTAGGGTAAAATTCATATTTTCTGACAGACCTCGTATATGACTGGGAAATTTCGATATCTGATTTTAGGTTTTGGATCATGCAAAACTTTTTATGAAGATTAACTTTTGTTCGTAAAATTAATAATAAAAAAGTTTCCCATATGCTGCTACTTCTACTACTTAAGTAGATACACTATATATGTATATATATATATATATATATATATATATATATATATATATATATATATATATATATATATGTATATATATATATATATATATATATATATATATATATATATATATATATATATATATATATATATATATATATATATATTTATGAGAAACCATGTTGGTATGTCGCAATTTCCAGTTTTATATAATTTATGACATAAATGCAGCGTTCATAGACCTAAAGACAATTAAATAATATGGTGTCGATTTGTTTTCGCTATTACAGAAATTAAAATTGCTTACAGTTATATGGTGATTGGAGTATTTAAATTTTATATTATAGCAATATACACTTACTACAGTCTACTAAAGTATATTAGCTACTAACTGTTTTTATTCATAGTCGTAACATAGGGCTGTTAAATGATTTACTTCTTTATTGGCATAAAATTCAGAAACAATAATAACAAACATAAGAAAATGCAACAGTGGGCCTGCTTACTTAGTTATATTAAGCTACTATTTGTTCCTGCGCCGACCCCCTTTTGGCCTTTGGTTAATGCGCTGATTTTAGTTTCAGGTTGAAAAATTTAGAGTTTCCGAACCGAGATCGGGGTTAGGGCCTCTTGATACTTTAATTGGGACTGGACAAAATATACATAATTTATGAAAATGTGAAAATTTTTCGTTAAGTCTACATCGATTAAGAATAGTGATAAAGAAATTTAAAAATTCGCTAGATTTTACATCAATAGATTATGATGTGTATTTTTGTCTAGGTTTCAACATCACTAAAAGTCAGAAATTTTCCTTGAGGGCGTTTCAAATTGAGTAATTTATTTTAATAACATTCTTATTCCATTTATATTATTTAGTAGTTATCGCAAAAAGGGTGTGCAGTGAGATAACGTCGATTTCTTCGAATTTCAATATAATTCCATTTATTCTTGAAATACGTTGTTTTTACTTCTTAGGCGAATATAAGTAAATAATAGTTATTTATGATATAAGTGTTAAAAGTACAATTTTACGACACGAATTTGAAAGTTTGCAGAATGAGCGAAGCGAATTCTGCAATTCAAATGAGTGCCTTAAAAGTACTTTTATCACAAATATCATACAAAATTTTTTCTACAAACGCCAATAAAAAACAAAAACACAATTACAATTTTTAGAAAGTTTAACATATTGGAAACACATAGTTTTAAGTAGCATCGTAGATATAATATAAATTATTATGAAGTTGACATTTGTCAAAAAATCTAACAACCATTGTTGGCGTCGTAGTTGCCATAGTATTACTTTTAACACTAGTGCTATAAAGTACTTTTAACACTAGTGCCATAAAGTAACATTTTTAAGGCCTCTGCGGTGTGTTAAAAAATGCATTTTTAACACGTTTGTAGAAAAAAGATTTTTTTATTATTTTTAAGCTACAACTTGTGTACTTGTAAAACTTGCAGTCAAATCGCATATAAAAAACACAGGCCATACTGTCAAATCACAAAGTGATCTGCTGAAACTGCTGACACAGCAGCTCTCGTGTGATGTAACATTCCTAAAAAATCTAAATCTATATGGATTTTTGGTCATTTCTAGCGCTAAAAGATGCGATAAAATTGTTTGCATTTTAACTGCAGCTCCTAGGAAGCTAACAAAAAAATTGTCAAAAATAGGTACCCATTAGAAATTTGTACTACTCAGTTAAATATACATAAATAAGTATAATAAACAGGATAGTGAAAACAAGCAAAAATTGCTTTTCATACTCACGTTAGTAGGCCTGGATTATCCGTCGGATACCACGAATATTGTGGGAGGTAGTTGTGTGGCGGTGGATGCGGATGAGGCGCGGGATGTGGCGCATGTGCGTGAACCGGTTGCTGGGGTTTTACATCCCAACCCCCACTGGGGCTAGGGGCAGGTTGACCCGACATATCAGAGCCGGGGGTAGAACTGGGTGCGGGACTAGGATGTTGCATGTAACCCCCTGTCGCTGGTGAGCCACTAGATGAGCCACCTCCTCCTGAAACAAAAAGAAAACTTTTTAATCCTTTATGCACCTATTTCTCGCTAGAAATCGAAATCCTGCATTGCATTCGGTGCTGAGCAGTAACTTACTACTTTCGTAAAGTCAGGTAAGTATTAACTACTTTATATCACAAAGTAATTGTAATTAAACTACTTTTGACTGTCAAAAAGTTATACCCCATTGATTTTATCTTTCCCCAAAATAATAATTCAAGTAAGTACTTGAAAAAGTAGTTAACACAGAGTAGTTAATACAACTACTTATAACAAAGTACCTTAAACTACATACAAAAGCTAGCAAAATAACAATATCCAATTTTATTTGCCCTGCTAACGATTACTGACTTAATGGTGGTATGTAAGGTATGCAAAGTCCACTTGAGTGTGCGAAAGTTATTTTTATTTATAAACTGTTCTAAAAAGAAAGGGCCAATAATAACCAACAAAAATGAGTGAAATTAATTGGCATATTAAAATATTTATTACAACTTTTTTTTTAAATGACTTTCGCACAATCCTCAATATTTACAGAATCGAAATTAAAAAAGGTTTTTTATTTAGTTCATAAACGTGGTGAGGAACTGGGTTAATAGATATATGATTATGTTTTTCGATCGAAAAGATTTTGTTTTTGTTTAACATTCGCAGCCTCTATACCTATTTAATCTTTTTTCGCAAAAATTAATTTAAAAATATTGAAATATTTCTCGCCCAGGGTGAGTTGTACTTATAAAGGCAGTCCTGAAGTAGTCAGAACTTCCTAAATTCTCCTCTGTTGCATTTACTCGTATTAGCAACAACGTTCCGATACATTTCATATCATGCTACCCTGGAATATATAGGTAGGGGAAAGTCGGGGAATACCGATCATGAGGATAATACCGATCACTCAATTTTTCCTTGAGCAACATTACCGAACGCACCCTAATTCTATTTTTCCGGTTAAATAACAGATGGCGCAAATTGTGTATTCGAATGAATAGCGCACAACAGTTTCAGTAATGCGAGTAAATCAGCGAGACCTGTTTTTGCGGTTCTTGTTATAAGAACAATTTTATTAACAAACCGTAAGTAAATCAATATTTTTAAAACTTACAAGCTTAACTTACATTCCTTCTTCTACTGTAATATGTCTAGATTAATTATTTATTTTTAGTTATTTGATAAAATTTCTGCAAACATAGCTATAATCAAACAAGCATGGCTGCGTTAAGTCGGGTAAATTCGATCAGTTGATCGGTATTATCCGTCTAGTTGATCGATATTAACCGACATAATTTTTTTAGATAAAAATGTCTTACAAGTATAAAAGGAGGACCAACAGAGCCTCATGGTCTGAGGAAATGATGCTGAATGCCATTAGAGCAGTACAGAATGGTCTTGGCATTAGAAAAGCAGCCAGACTATACGAAGTACCTCAGTATTAATGACAGAATCAAGAAAAATGTGCCTGACAGTACAAAGAAATTGGGACGGTACCCAGTGTTTACAGCTGACCAGGAAAAAGAACTAGCGGAACACATTATAAAAATGTCGAAATTATTTTTCGGTCTCAGCCGTATGCACGTAAGAAAAATAGCGTTTGAATATGCAGAAAAAAACAAAATACCAAATAATTTTAATAAAGAGAAGAGACTTTGTGGCAAGGACTGGTATTACGGATTTATTAAACGGCATGGTGGTTTGGCGCTACGAAAGCCAGAAGCCACATCCTTAAATCGTGTTATGGCCTTCAATGCTGTGGAAGTCACCAAGTTTTTTGACAACTTGGAGTCTGTATATGAAAAATACAATTATGATCCGAAACGAATTTTTAACGTAGATGAGACTGGCATCACACCAGTTCATTGTCCAGGACGAATTTTGGCATTAAAGGGCCAAAAACAAGTAGGAGCTGTGACAAGTGGTGAGCGAGGAAAACTAATTACCGTAATTTGCGCTATGAATGCTGCAGGGGATTATATTCCTCCGATGTTTATTTTTGCTAGAATGCGCATGAACCCAAAATTAACAAAAAATGGTCCAACCAATGCTTTATATAAAATTTCAAAAAATGGCTGGGTTACTGATAATCTCTTTTTTGAGTGGCTCCAACATTTTGCCAAAAATATAAAAGCATCCTTAGAAGATAGAACACTACTAATGTTAGACAATCACTCCAGTCATTGTACACTGAGGACTTATAATTTTTGTAGGGAACACGGAATATCTATCGTAACCTTGCCTCCGCACACTTCGCACAGATTACAGCCGTTAGATGTGTGTTTTTTTGGGCCTCTGAAAACGGCATATAACTTAGAGTGTGACAATATTTTGAGGTCAAATAATTATGAAAAAATTCGTCAATCGGATGTAGCTGAATTATTTAAAAAAGCCTATAATAGGACAGCAACTATAGAAAAAGCAGTAAGAGCTTTTGAATCTACTGGAATCTATCCACTGAACCGACATGTAATTGCTGAGGAGGAATTAGGGCCCCATAAAGATTTTCAAGTTTCTATTGAACAATCGATTCCAACTAGTGCTGCTAAACCTCAAGAGCCCGTGGCTGGACCATCTGGTATCGGATCTAAAAAGAACACCACCTTAAATAAATCGAAGACAACAAAGTGTGACAGTGACTCGGACTCGACTTCCACTGAATTTATTCTACTTAGAAATAGTTCTGCTAAATCAACTCGAAATAACAAAATAATTAAGATAAATTCAGATTCAGATAAATATTCCGATATCATAGACTATGTAACAGATTCCGACGATACTGACAATCAAGACAAAATTGTTAAAGCAAATATATCGTTTGAAGATATTTCTCCAACCCCTCTTCTACTGAGATCAAGCAAGCAAGGGAAGAAAAAGCACTCTGAGATCTTTACAACAACACCTAACAAGGATGTGCTCGAAGCAAAAGAATCTGCAAAGAAAAGAAAAATTGCGTTGAAGGAAAATAAAATAGTGAAGAAAACAATTTCAGGGACCTCTAGCAGTGTCATAAAGTCGACTACTGTACAGATTGCTGATGTGCCTTGCATTATCTGCAACGAATATGGTAAAGACAAGGAATGGTGGGTAACATGTGCGTGCGGGAAATCTTCACATGCAGAATGTGCTGGGATAAATGTTAGAAAAGACAAATATGTGTGCCATTTTTGCGAATAGTGGAGTGATTTTGTTATTTAAAAGTTACTATTTTTATTTCTGTTTTTATTTTAAGGAACTGTCTTTTATTTTGTATGTTTTATTTTGTTAAATAAATGTAATTCCCAATTAAAAAATTTTGATCAGTATTACCCGACACTATGATCAGGGTTAAACGACTAGTCGGGTTATACCGATCAATATTCCAATTTTACTTTTTTCTAATATCGAAAAAACTTTAAAACATATTAAACTCTAGTAAGTTATTTTTGATAGCCAACCATATTTGACACACATTTACACAACACGAACATTTGATATCACAATAACAACGGTACGAAAAAAATAGTTTCTTAGGTGGTCGGTATTCCCCGACTTTCCCCTAATCAGGGCCATGCCAAACTTTTGCTGCGCCCTGGGGCAAAATTACAATCGGGCGCTTTCCGACGCTCCTATAATTGTCGTCAATTTTTGCAAATCCTTCAATTGTTAATGTTTTTTTTTGCAAACGATCGGCATTTTTTGGAAACGCCTCCTGGAATTAATTAAACTATTGACCATTTGGCAAATTCTTTCGCTACTAAACTGTCGCCGTTCTTTTTTAGTAGAAAGTTCATTTCGGCGCCTTCAGGTCTCTGGCACTTAGGGCACTGTCCCATTTGTCCTTAGGGACAGCGCGGGCCTAAATATAAGATAATCATAATTTCATTCACTTCAAATTACGTTATCGTACAAAAACTGAGTTTACTTGTCTTGTAGGTTTGTTCTGCAGGGTGAGTTTCTTAAAGTGTTACAAGGCGATATCTCGAAAATGGTTTAAATTATTTACATGAAATTTTGGTGAGATAATAAGGAGAAGTGATCATATTTAAACATTTTTAACATTTGCCCCCTCTCTCTATTTTGAGGGGTGGGGGTAACTTTAAAATTTTAAATGGGATGATGTACTTCTGTTTATAAAATTCGAATCTACCTAAAAAACTACGTGTGTCCAATTTTTTTTATTTGCTCTTTCTGTAACGGAATTACGACTTATTAGGCTACAAAATAAAAAAAATTACCATTTAATTTTCACTTATTTATCATCTGTCAGCAGTCCCGGATCTATGGGCGGCAAGTTGACGACCACTGCCACCAATATAAAAGTATAATATGTACAGTTACCGTTCATAAAATTCTATTTCTGTATATAAAGATTAAGGCAAAAACATAAGAGAGGTACTTCATAGAATAAATATGTTCTTGATCTTTTAAACTTAATTCATTAAAGGTGTCTTATGGATGTATTTTCTGATGTACATGGTAATACAGAATTTAGATAATTCAGCAACATCTCTTGGTAGCCAATTGTAGTGTCGTAGCTTAGGCAATCCACTATACCTTATGTTTGGTTGGTTGTCTATAAGTAGTTTTAAGGTGTTATAAAAATGTACATGAAAACGAATAAGCAAGAGGAGGTTATGTTACTTTTTACTTTTGAAATGTTCTGGAAACAGGTGTGTTCTTCATTTGTAAAACGGGCATTGTAATAAACTACATCCACGATCATCGGTGTTTTATTTAAGTATATTACACCAATATAGTTTTAATATACCGAAAATAATCAATACCTTCATTCAACTAAGAGAGACTATTGACTATATTATCCATTGAGAGTGAAGCAGCCAACACGATCAATTATCATAAAGCAATTATTGTAAAAAAGCACAAAATTTATTTTTAAATCTTTTACGTCATAATGAAACTAAATAAAACGGTATTTGTAAATAAGCTTAGTTTAACAAAACCTACTGGCAACGACTTCTAACAATGAAAATGAAAGAATGGTGCAATAAAAGTAAAGCAACATCCTAAATATTTTTGTGAAATCATAGCCTGAAGGATTTTGGTAGATTTTGGTAGATTTTACTTGATTATCAGTAAATAATTCTACACTGAGTTTTTATTCTGCAATTTGGTATTTTCTCACTCTGTATGAGGTTGCCGAGGAATTCTGGTTGGAAGGTGGTAGAGGAACTCTTCCTCGGCCGACGTGGTACCACCCCAAACTTCCTCTTAAAGGGCTGGTGAAATCCATAAGGATGTTTCCAGCTATGAATGTGCGAGTCGGATTTCCCCAGTAAACCCACGGTACATAGTACTTAGGCTTCGATCTTCGTGGGCGATCAGAAGACAAAAAGATAGTAGACGTTCCTGGTTAATTATCTCCACAACCTTTAGTTCTCAGTTTTTCAACTCTTAAACCTGCTTTTCTTTAGCCTTCTTTTCTTTAATCCATCTCTGCTTTCATCTTTCCTGAGCAAATCGACAACATCATTCACTTCTACCAGACCTTTTTCCAGCATCTTCTTAGATATATCCACAACCCCGGCATTCTTATTTTTTATTTCAAACTAGGTCACTTTCTGTTGCTCCACACATCCACCTTAATATCCCTATTCATGTCACGCCTAAAAACATTCCTTAATTTCTTATTGGCCATGTTTTCGCTCCATACATCACAACAGGTCTGACCACTGTTTTATAGACTACTCTTCTCGCGCTGATTCTATAGTCACATGACATACCTGAGACTTTTTTCCAATTCTCCCATCCTGCTTACACTCTGTGTTTAATTCTATACGAGTTCATTCTAATTTAAATGTAATTAAAGCGGAGGGGAGTGGTTGAGAAAGAGCAATAATTAGTCGTTTGATGGAAATTTGTTTTACCCAACTACAGTTTCTCGAAAATAACTTTACCTTGTAACGAAAGAGAACATAAAGTAAATGTATGAAAATTGAAACGACAGAAAAAGCAGATGAACATACAAATTAAAAAAAAATTCATTGCTACCCTGGGAATTTGCATCTAGAATCTGCTGAAATTCCAGCAATTATGACTAATCCAAGGATAATTTGATCTATTTAGTAAATATCCATAAACACACAGCCTTTAGTCTGGATGGTAGATCACTGAAACAACTTCATATTGAAAAGCATACAGGATTAATTTCAATATTAATTTCAAGTACGCTAAAGCCAAAAACGTGATCGAGAAAGCCTTTTCGAGAATTTTTTGCATTTCATGATATGACGTGGATTCCTTACACATTAGGACTATGCAATAAGTATTACATATTACCCTATGCAAAGTGGGAAATTGTATTGCGTTTAATGTTTCAACAGGTTCAAAACATTTTTAATGATAGACAATTTTAGCCAAATTTCCACTTTTACAGAAGTGGAAATTTGGCTAAAATTGTCTATCACTATGTGTATAATGGATTTCCATCAAGTAAAGGCCGACACCATTCAACATTTTTAATGATTTGTTCAAGAATGACTTGACGAAAATACCATTTTGGATGCATTTTGGATATCCTCTGATCAGCACACTCCCCAGACCGTAATTCCATTAAAAATCTGTTGTACAAGATAAAACATTGTAGCTATTTGCACAAATATTTTAGAATAACCATTTATTTTAATTCAATTAATTTTGCAAATTTTTTCCCAAAAATGTTCAAATCTTGGTTGCTTTAATGCCGCTATATGGTCCGTGAACGATTAATAAAAATACATATTATGTCAAATTAAGATAATATTTCTAGCTACAGCAGTTCTTAAATGGGATTCATGTCATATTCATTAAAAATACGTTCAATACCGCTTTATTTTGGTCGCCTTCTTTTGTCTTATTTTTTAATTTTAAAAGCAAATCTAGGTAAACTTATTAGATTTATGGGCGGCAAAATTTAGTTTTGCACGAAAACGAATAATAATTCCGAAATAAGTGAACTTCATTTATTGGTAAAATTTAATTATTTTTTAAATTAAATCAAAATTTAGCTAATTATAATTCCATAACCGAAAGAGCAAATCAAAAAAAAAAAAAAGATGGATACATACGTAGTTTTTTACGTAGATTAAAATTTTATAAACAAAAGTACATCATCCCATTTAAAATTCCAAAGTTATCCCCCGCCCCTTAAAATAGAGAGCGGGAGTAAATGTCAAAAGTACGTTTAAATATGCCACATCTACCTATTAACTCACCAAAATTACCTGAAAATATTTTAAACCGTTTTCGAGATATCGCCTTGTAATACTTTTAAAAAAAATCACCCTGTATATTAGGTATTCATAATATGAGTGA
The DNA here is from genome assembly GCA_963971165.1 of Philopedon plagiatum. NCBI lineage: Eukaryota > Metazoa > Arthropoda > Insecta > Coleoptera > Curculionidae > Philopedon > Philopedon plagiatum. The sequence goes on along the minus strand of OZ020195.1, from coordinate 33,342,650 downwards.
CAATTAATAAGTAACGACCAATATTCAGTGTTTTACCTCTCCAACATATTCAAGTGCAGTGTTGCCAGAGTAACAAAGCAAAAAGTCGCCATCGATCAGTATGAAAAGTCGCCACTTTGTCGCTACAGCTTTTTTGAGATATTGGGGTTAGAAAACTGTCAATACTAAATAAAAAAAATGTTTTTGTGGAACAAGTTTGGTGGAATCCAACAGTGGCACTCTGTAAGAAAAATAGCGATAGCGACCGGTGTCTCTTCGAAACATACCGAACGGTGATACATAGTAAGAATTTGCAAAGAGACCCCGATCGCTTTCGCTATTTTTCATACAGAGTACCACTGCAAGGGTACTAAACTACTCTAGTTTAGTACCCTTGGGTGGAATCCCCAAAATTTGACGTACAATTCGTGGCGCGTTCAGATATTCTCTTTGAGAAATCCCTCGGCCCAATAATGATTATTATTGTGACGTTGTTTCTTCCTACGTATTGTATACAACGTGTATATTCAATTTTTTCACCTGTAAAAAGTCGCCAAAAATAAGCTTTTTATTGAAAATCGCCGACACACTCTCATAGAGACAAAAAGTCGTCATTTTGGCGACTTGTCGCCCCAAATGGCAACACTGTTCAAGTGGCCAATATTTGGTACATCCAATCATAGAGAAAATATATAATAGAGAAATAATGTCATTTGCGAATGTGGCAAATTTACCAAGCTGAATCCGTAAACACAGACGGTCTTCTGCGGGCTTGCGCCTTGTCGAACGTTTGCCTTGTGATAGACAGGACCGTACTTCAAAATTTATTTCACATGACGTGAATCTTTTATCGAGTAATAAATGCTAAATATATTACTTGTAATTGAGCCGTTCAGAGGAAAAGTGGTATAATGCACAAGCAAACCGCCATGCAGTTAGACCACTTTTCCTCTGACCGGTTCAATTATTCTTTTTATAAATGATAAAAATGTAACCATTAGTGAGATTTTAACAAAAATTGTATAGTTTGTTGGCTTAAATCTGAGTTTTCTTGCTATACAAAACTGTCGATAATTCCTCGAAAATAGCTCAGTTTATAGATATACAGTACGTCTCTTTAATGTCCCCCCTCTTAATTTTTTAAACGTTATATTTACAAAATTGAAAGTTGAAATAAAATATAAACATAGTATTCTAAACAATAGAAACAAAATATGCAACTGTTTGAAGAAGTAAAATAGTAAATAAAAAAATTACCAAAACTATGTGTATATTTTATTGGATTGGCATCCCATCCTGTATAATTATTGAACAAACCAAGTTCTATGGTAAGATGTAAATATTTTTACACCTATTTAGAGTGTGTGCACTTGATACTTTGGTGAAAGCGCTACTTACTTATGGCCCCATGTCAATCTAATCCACTGATATCTTAGCGATCCTTTGGCGAAAGCACTTTTTTCTTTCGCCATCCCTTTTAAAATACTCCCCTCTACCCTAATCCACTAGTATTTTTAGTGCCCCTTTGGCAAAAGCGCAAATATGCCTTTTGGACACTCACCCTTCTAATCCACTGATATCTTAGCGATCCTTTGGCGAAAGAGCTTTTTTCTTTCGCCATCCCTTTTAAAATACTCCCCTCTACCCTAATCCACTAGTATTTTTAGTGCCCCTATGGCGAAAGCGCAAATATGCCTTTTGGACACTCACCCTTCTAATCCACTGATATCTTAGCGATCCTTTGGCGAAAGAGCTTTTTTCTTTCGCCATCCCTTTTCAAATACTCCCCTCTACCCTAATCCACTAGTATTTTTAGTGCCCCTTTGGCGAAAGCGCTAATATGCCTTTTAGACCCTCACCTTCTAATCCACTGATATCTTAGCGATCCTTTGGCGAAAGAGCTTTTTTCTTTCGCCATCCCTTTTCAAATCCTCCCCTCTGCCCTTATCCACTAGTATTTTTAGTGTCCCTTTGGCAAAAGCGCAAATATGCCTTTTGGACACTCACTCACCCTTATGCAATAAAGGAGAAGGAGGCATTGACACTATATATGACCTTCTTACACCATTTTACCCTTTATACAATGCCCCTAATACACACACACCCCATCAGTGCCTTTCTGAGACCTTGACCACACCCAATATACGTCACTGATAAATATTTCTACTTCTCCGTGTGTGTGTTCACTTCAACACCGGAGTGCATTTAAGATAAAAGTTAGAAAACTTATTTGGTTAGAGTTAATCTTAATAACCCAAAACTTAAAAGTATTTTTGCAAATGGAAATAGCAACTTCAGCATTTACAACAGCTGTATTCCATGCGTTTCCTTCAGTGATTATCACTGGGTCCGGTTCTGATCGCCGAGTTGCGTCATTGAGTTCAACAACCACTTTTGCTAGACGTCCCGAGTGCGCATGCCTCGAGAGGACCGTCGTTTAAAAATTTGACTGGCGCCCAATGCGTACAAACGCACTTTTTCGCCCATACATTGGACGGATTCAGCTGGTGTCGCGAATACGTTGTGATGGTCTAAATATATTTTGTCTATGGTGTTATCGCTCGAAGTGTGCGGCCACCAGCGTTGCCGATTTTCCAGTAATTACTGGCATTTGCCAGTAATTTAGGGCTCTGCCAGTATTAAGATAATGCCAGTAATCTTTTTTTTTTCATAAGAATGCATATTTACATACGATATTATTTAAATGTTAATTAAAAATGATTCATTATCGATTCAAATTCTGTCAATTTATATTACCATCTCTCTTCAGTTTTAGTCCGTACCGTCGGGGACTGAACTTGTAATAATAATTATTATTATTCACAAATATAAATACTTATTTAAAGGGCGTGCTGGTTTTTTTTTTTTTAGCAATAACATTCCATTATCAATGAAATAGATTGCAAAAATGTCCTATTTTTTTTTAAAATGGATTTATTTCAACATTAATATACTACTAATTTTACACTGCACAACATATAAATATATCTAAGACAAAAAAAATCAAAAATGATGTTTATTCCAGTCTGACGTTAAGGGTATACATATATTATTATTTTTTATGGATGTTTTTAATAAAATAATAATATTTCTTTAGTTCTGACATAATTTGGGTCTCCTTTTCGATCTTTGTATAAAACAGTATCGTTGAATAACAATTAATTTATTAATCGTTTGCCGTATCTATTCTCAGTATAAATAGTTTCGTATAAATCCTATTTACCAAATTACTAATATAAAATGTTTAATTGAAAAACAATTAAAACGCCTGTTATATTACTTGAATGAGAATGCCTAAAAGTCGAATTTTTGTATTGTTTTTTTTTTAATTATTTTGGAGGCCAGCCTAATAATTACTCATTTAAATTTCAACTGATTTTCTTCAAAATACATGACTCACAGTTTACTAAATAAATCAATGAACTAGATGAACTAAACGAACTAATCTTTTGTACTATTCATTTTACTGAGCGACATCAGCAAAGTGAACTAAAGTTCCCAGCTCTAATTCCAATCCATGCCATAGAGCAAATTCCATTGGCGAAAAAAGTCCAATAAAAATCTATATCTCTCCTATTCTTGTGCTTATTCTTACTGTTAAAAAAATATACAAATAATATACTCAGTGCGCACTGAAATTACCAAAGCCAATGGATTTCGCTATAAGCTTATGCTTATGTCATTATCGACATTTTTCCAAAAGGTAGCTACACACGTAACGGTAGACTTGACAAGTATGCTTGTACAAGTTTTTTGTACATGTTTCGTAAAAACCGCATCGGCTCCGCACGGTACAAGTATACGTACTTGAACTTGATCACTTTTAACTGTGCAGTTCAAGTACAATGGACGACGCGCTCGCTTTAGCTGTTTTCGTTTGGATTCTCAAAAAAAAACAGCGAAAAAAACGTAACATGTGGTGTAATGGTCTACTCACATATGAACCTTCTGAAGGAATTAAAAATATACCCTCGTGATTAGCACAATTATCTACGAATGGACGAAGAAACCTACCTAAAACTAAAACGAGGGATAATACCCTCGTCACCCCTTAAATTAAAAAAAGCACAGTCATGAGAGAGGTATAATAATCCCACATGAAAGATTAACAGCATCTTTGCGATTTCTTGCAACAGGAAGAAGCTATGAGGATCTAAAGTACTCAACCATTATTCACCACTGGCAATAAGCTACATATTTCCTAAAACATGCCAAGCAATCTATAATGTGCTCGCCATATTTATAGTCACATAGAGAAAATAATGTTCGGAATCCCTTTTTTGCTCTAGGTATTTTTATATACACAAGTCTGTCCAGCGACCATACACACACTCATATCACTTGCACCAGCCCAGCTTGTACAAGTATACAGTATAGAAATTCAAACATTTTCATGTGACTTGTACATGGAAAGACTTGTGCAAGGTTTTTCATACACACATTCATGTATACTTGCACAAAAAACTTGTACAAGCATGCTTGTCAAGTATACAGTTACGTGTGTAGCTGCCTTAACCAATTCAATAGCTCAAATTCATGGATGATATTAGTGGCTTCGTGGTTGGTAGCATCCATATCCCCGGATTTTTATATTTTTATTTTTATGCTTTATATTTGTGATTTTCTGATATTGATCCGATTAATCAGATCATCAGCTATTATCTTTTGTCTCTTTTTAATAGGATCAAACAAAAAGGATACGAGATGGTAAGGGTTGATCAGATTAATCGTTTCCCGAAAACGCTTATTATTGCAATATGCTTCCATTTAACCTAACAAAAGGGCCAGTAATCGCAGAAAAAAATGCCATTAAATGCCAGTTAGGTCTTCAGAATATAAAAATGAATTGCGAGTTATTAATAAGTAAAGTTTTTTCACGGCGACCCCCTTGGGATGTTTCACACCCATATCACCACAATTTATTTTGTATTTTGGATAAATTATTGAAAAAAACATCCCAATGTATGAATATTTCTGGTAAATATTTAAAACATTTTTCAAAGGTTTTATTTAATTTATATATTTTACACACAAATAGACATTTTTTGCGATCTTGCACACATGCACACTACTGTTCGCGTCGAGTATACTGATTATTTGCATTACTTTCAAAATAAGAACGCGGTTACGATTTTGGCAGCCCAGTTGCGAAAATCAGCTTTCGCATCGCATTCGATTCTTAAGCGGCTGACCCTTCTTTTTGTTACCGCGATCATTCCGCTTGGCTTGTTCTGCCGTTTTACTACTTTCCTAACTACTTTTATAAACTAGCTTAAAGTGATGAGATAAAATTTACTATTTATACCGAGGTATCTCTTCCAACAAAAATGAGCAAAGTTTGTTAATCTGCAAGTAGTTATTTAAATACTGGGAGCAGAGATGTTCAGCACGTTTTCATAAATAACAAAATGAACGTATATTCAAATGTATATAATTTAAGAGGGTTAACAGTTTAACAGTGGTTATTCTAGGAACATTTTTACAGAAAAAAGTTAAAATTTCCAAAAATAATTGCAATTTAGCCCGGCATACCCCAAGTTTAGGGACACAAATTTTGAATTCATAAAATTTCTTGTCTAGAATTGATATAACAGCAAATGCAAATTATTTTTGTTCATTTCCAGTGTCTATATTGCTGTAAAAGTCTTTCTAAAATGGCCAATGCGGACCATCTTAAATTTGTATTAAAACCACGCATTACGGCACCTAGCCGTGGGCGGGCCATCCACTGTACTTGGCTCTTCCGCCAGTAGACGGACAGGGGATCTCCAACGGTACTGCGCCCTGTACTGTAATGCCGCTCACGGCCCACGAGCGGCATTACATTCCATGGGCCGCCGTGGCAAAGAGGACATGCCCGGATTGCCCGGTCTACAATCCGCTGGGTTCGAGCTTTCGGCAATGCGGTTTCTGTCCGCTTCCGGAGCAGCCACCTTGTGTTTACTGGGTTAGGTCTGGCAGCGATTCATTTTCAGGATACAGGGTGATAAAATTTCATTTTATTTTGGTTTTCCTTTTTAATTATACACATTATTAAAGACAATTTATTCAAATTATATACATACAATACTTATTTGAGCACCTATAAAGTATCCTTGTGTATTCGAGATAATCCACAGAGTGGCATTTTTTTTTGGTAGTCACGATCTTTGTGATCCCACCGAACACGGACTATTTTTTTAAACATACAGCATTCGTTTATTCTTTAACTTTTTGGTCTGTTAGATCTTTTGATATTTTGTATTTAGGGATTGCAATTCCGCAAAGTGGAATCCCGCAATCCCGCGGGATCCCGCATCATTTGGCGGCCTGCGGGATCCCGCACCAGCTATGCGTATCCGCATAGCCATGAAAAAGCCGTAAACTCTTAAAACATAACGCGAAAACGTTTATCTGCCAAATATCCGTGGTATTATAACATGAAAATTAATGAGACTGCTTAGGTATTATAAGTAGATATACTATTTACCTTACAATCAAACTTATGTGATTTACTATAAAAACTAGTATCTACGACTTACTATCTCAGGTAGAAAAATAATAAGCATTTAAAGTTCATTTGCCCAAAGTTACTTGCTAATTTAATTGATAAGAAGCTTGACTGATGTATAGTCATAGTAATATAGTTAAGAGAGGCTAGACTTTAAATTACATAATTTTGTTGACTGGCATACTGTTAATTTTTGATACCTATAATAAAAAATTAAAGTTGGTTTACTAAAACTAATTAAATAAACGTTAATTTATCGAATTCTATAAAATTAGAAAACCTATCGGGATCAAGCATATAAACATTTGAAGTTCATTTGCCAAAAGTTACTTGTTACTTTAATTGATAAGAAATTTGACTGATTTATAGTCATAGTAGTATAGTTAAGAGAGACTAGAGTTTAAATTACAGAATTTTGTTACTTGTTACTTTAATTGATAAGAAATTTGACTGATTTATGGTCATAGTAGTATAGTTAAGAGAAGCTAGAGTATAAATTACAGAATTTTATTGACTGACATACTGTTAATTATTAATTTTTATAATTAAAAATTAAAGTTGGTTTAATAATAATTAATTAAATAAACGTTAATTTATCGAATTTTATAAAATTAAAAAACCTATGCGGGATCCCGCGTATAAACATTTGAAGTTCATTTGCCCAAAGTTACTTGTTACTTTAATTAAGAAGAAATTTGATTGATTTATAGTCATAGTAGTGTTAAGAGAGACTAGGCTTTAAATTACATAATTTTGTTGACTGACATACTGTTAATTTTTGATATTTATAATAAAAAATTAAAGTTGGTTTAATAATTATATAAACGTTAATTTATGGAATTCTATAAAATTAGAAAACCTATCGGGATCAAGCATATAAACATTTGAAGTTCATTTGCCCAAAGTTACTTGTTAACTTAATTGATAAGAAATTTGACTGATTTATAGTCATAGTACCTAGTATAGTTAAGAGAGGCTAGAGTCTAAATTACCGAATTTTGTAACTTGTTACTTTAATTGATAAGAAATTTGACTGATTTATGGTCATAGTAGTATAGTTAAGAGAGGCTAGAGTTTAAATTACAGAATTTTGTTGGCTGACATACTGTTAATTTTTAATTTTTATAATTAAAAATTAAAGTTGGTTTAATAATAATTAATTAAATAAACGTTGGTTTATCGAATTTTATAAAATTAAAAAACCTATGCGGGATCCCGCGTATAAACATTTGAAGTTCATTTGCCCAAAGTTACTTGTTACTTTAATTAAGAAGAAATTTGATTGATTTATAGTCATAGTAGTGTTAAGAGAGACTAGGCTTTAAATTACATAATTTTGTTGACTGACATACTGTTAATTTTTGATATTTATAATAAAAAATTAAAGTTGGTTTAATAATTATATAAACGTTAATTTATGGAATTCTATAAAATTAAAAACCCATCGGGATCCCGCGTATAAACATTTGAAGTTCATTTGCCCAAAGTTACTTGTGACTTTAATTGATAAGAAATTTGACTGCTTTATAGTCATAGTACCTAGTATAGTTAAGAGAGGCTAGAGTCTAAATTACCGAATTTTGTAACTTGTTACTTTAATTGATAAGAAATTTGACTGATTTATGGTCATAGTAGTATAGTTAAGAGAGGCTAGAGTTTAAATTACAGAATTTTGTTGCCTGACATACTGTTAATTTTTAATTTTTATAATTAAAAATTAAAGTTGGTTTAATAATAATTAATTAAATAAACGTTGGTTTATCGAATTTTATAAAATTAAAAAACCTATGCGGGATCCCGCGTATAAACATTTGAAGTTCATTTGCCCAAAGGTACTTGTTACTTTAATTGATAAGAAATTTAACCGATTTATAGTCATAGTAGTATAGTTAAGATGAGCTAGGCTTTAAATTACATAATTTTGTTGACTGGCATACTGTTAATTTTTGATATCTATAATAAAAAATTAAAGTTGGTTTAATAACTAATTGAATAAACGTTAATTTATCGAATTCTATAAAATTAGAAAACCTATCGGGATCGAGCATATAAACATTTGAAGTTCACTTGCCCAAAGTTACTTGTTACTTTAATTGATAAGAAATTTGACTGATTTATAGTCATAGTAGTATAGTTAAGAGAGGCTAGGCTATAAATTACATAATTTTGTTGACTGACATACTGTTACTTTCTGATATTTATAATACAAAATTAAAGTTGGTTTATATTTAATTAAATAAACGTTTATTTATCGAATTCTATAAAATTAAAAAACCTATCGGGATCCCGCGTATAAACCTTTGAAGTTCATTTGCCCAAAGTTACTTGTTACTTTAATTGATAAGAAATTTGACCGATTTGTAGCCATAGTAGTATAGTTAAGAGCGGCTAGAGTTTAAATTACAGAATTTTGTTGACTGACATACTGTTAATTTTTAATTTTTATAATTAAAAATTAAAGTTGGTTTAATAATAATTAATTAAATAAAGGTTAATTTATCGAATTTTATAAAATTAAAAACCTATGCGGGATCCCGCGTATAAACATTTGAAGTTCATTTGCCCAAAGTTACTTGTAACTTTAATTAAGAAGAAATTTGATTGATTTATAGTCATAGTAGTATAGCTAAGAGATGCTAGACTTTAAATTATATAATTTTTTAAACTGAAATACAGTTATTTCTTGATTTTTATAATACAAAATTAAAGTTGGTTCAATAATTAATTAAATAAACATTAATTTATCGAATTTTATTAAGTTAAAAAACCTTTGCGGGATACCGCGGGATCCCGCGGGATTAGAACCAATCCCGCAAATGCCCTGCGGGATTTAAAACACTGCGGGATTGCAATCACTATTTGTATTGTTTAGGTGATATTTGGCAAAGTATGACTTTCACCAGGGCTAAATTTATTGCTATTATTAATATTATGGCCTATATGGGGAAAAAGCATACAAAGAAATCTTTAAAAATTACAGAGCAATAACGGTATTAAATGTAGTATACAAAATCCTAGCACATTTAATAAACAAAAAACTAAAAATTTAATATTGGGTGATTACCAGAACGGCTTTAGACCTGGCAAATTAACAATAGATGCAATACATCTAAAACATGGGAGTAAAACGGAGAACATCACGTGATTTTTATTGATTTTAGAAGTGCTTTTGACACAATAAAAAGGGACAAAATGATAAAAGAACTAGAAACATTACAAGTACCAAAGAAATTATGGACGATGTTAGAGACTACAGAACATGGAAGCAAAAGTAAGATTTCAAGGTGTAATAACAGAATAAATACAAACAAACAGGAGACTAAAACAAGGCGATCCAATCTCCCCAACATTATTTATCATAGTGCTTGAAGGTATAATAAGGAGAGCAAAGTTACACAACAAAAATTTCATAGTAAACAACACACAAGTAGTACCTTACAGAGACGACGTTGCAATAATATTAAATTCACAGAATGATATCATCAAAGCGATAGATACAATAGAAGTGGAAGCAAGAAAATTTGTATGGCCATAAATCAGGAAAAAACAAAATACATGATGAACACAAGGAAACAAATTTGAACTGGCCCATTCGTTCAACTACTTAGGGGTAGCAGTTATAGCCTATGCAAGGGAGGCAAGTGTAATAAACAAGAAAGAAGAAAATCTAAAAATTATTGAAAGAAAGATAATGATAATGATATCAGGACCAAATGTGACGGGAGAAGGAGAAAGAAGGCTAAAGACGAATAGGGAAATAGAAGAAATGCCAGGAGGACCCAATCAAACATCGCTAGATATATAGAAACACAAATACTAGACTGGGCAGGACATATAATGAGGAGAAAACCAACACACACTATTAAGAGAATAACAGAATTAATCCCGCTTTGGCCCAGAAGAAGAGGTGGTGAAATGACATAGAGGACGACTTAAGGTGACTAGGAGTAAAACGGACTGGAGGAGAAAATGTAGAGATAGAAAGAAGTGGAAGAAAATAACGAAATTAGCTAGGACCCACAACAACTTGTAAAAGAACAATGAATAAGGGGAATAATCCACCTCAGAAAATGGATAAAAAACGCTATGAGCGTTAGCCATAATCCGACATTGATTGGGCGGCTTGATGATGATGATGGTGATTGATGATATAGGGAGGTGTCCTTTGATGACCTAGTCCCACGATGGGAAACCCAAATTAAAAAAATTAATTATGCGTTGGCACCTCTACAAAAATTTTGCAACGACTCCGGACACAGTGGATTGGTTTTCGAAGATATGTTAGTACCAAAAGGGCCGATAGGGCATATAGTGGTGTTGCCGTATCCTTAATTTGAGCCGTCGCATTGCCCGTTATGTTCAGTTGTTTTTTGTAGGGTACTTTTGAATTTGGTCGAAGTTTTAACCTTAATATTTTTGTTATTATCAGTCCAATTGATGGAATTTTGTGTGTGTATGTGTGTGTTTCGATTGACTCATTGTGCTATACTATTAACATATTTATTGAAAACAAGAAATGACTGAACAAGCCCAATAACCACTTTTCACAAGTAGTTTGCCCAGCTTTGATTACATTGGTACACAAAACTATAGCTTTTTAACAGACTTTTAAAAGGATGCACCACTTTTCTATACTGATGTCTTTACAGTCAATGTTTGCTGCGCTTCGCAGCAAACACAATGTTTTCCGCTTTCTGCAACATTACCCGACCCGCTCATGTTCCAGTTCCCGCAGTGACAGTACCACATTGGTGGGTAGGATCCTTTAATCTTTTGATATATAATGTATGTAATATTAAATACCAGTAGGTAGAGCATGTTCTAGAGGATGACGTGAGCGAAATATTGGTCTTATTGTAGATTCAACACTGAGGAAAATGATCTAATAAAACAGTACTGCTAAGAATTATTTTGTACGGATAACAATTTTTTTATTAACCAGTATTATTTGAACTATTGGTGTAGTAACACAGGTTAACAACTACAGCAATCCCTAAATTGCTAGAACGGCATTTATAAACAGTATGCATTAATAACATTACCAATACAATTCTGTCTTATGCCGTCCAGTCCTAATACAATTTTCATATAAGGGTAAAAATTTCATTTCTTACTACAACACGTTAATAAGTATAATACAACGCTTTATTACCTTCGCAAAATTGTCATGCAACTGTAAAAAATCTTTTTGTATCTGTTATTATTTAAAATCCCAAAAGAGGGCGGGATTACCATTTCCGCACAATATCATTGCCCATCGGCGGTTTATCTTTTAGTATGGTTCTAGGAGAAGACCAAGTATGAGCTTTTTGCGTTTCGGTGTGTCCCTATTTGATCTTTTCAAAATTAAAATTTCGACAGATTGGGGATGTCGTGATGTGATGTTCTTAGTGGGTTTGTGTTTTTTGTTGTTGTCTTAGTTGTTTGTGCAAATCTTTGGAACAAGAGAAATCTTTTTCCAAGGTATTAATTATCAGTGTTCCATATTTTAAAAATACTCTCAATTATACGAGGTCTATGAAAAAATCCGAATTAATTTTGTGAATAATGTCTTAAATTTAAATTAACTTTGATATCCTACAGCTCGAGATCTGAAAACGGACTTAGTTATCGGAAAACGAATTGAAGTTTCACACCACTAGTATCAAGTTCTTTTCTATTTGTGATACTACTGGTACTATGTAGAGTCAGTACTAAGTAAGACAATACAGTACTAAATTACAGTATTGAAACTGAGAGGGAAGTAATTGATTGACATCTCAAACCGTTTTCGAAACTTCAAAGCTAAAACACATTAATTATCAACTGACTACATTTTGAAAACAAGTGAACTTACATAAGTATTGGACACTTCACAAAATTAATTTGAAATGTTAAGAGGAAACCAAAAATTTAATAATATAAATGATTTTTTTATTATCACGCTTTTTTAATAGATCCTATATAGTTAAGAGTATTTCTAAAATATGCTATATTTATTATTATAAGAACTTCTTGCATAAAAAGTTTTTTCCAATAATTTGCACCTAACAGAACTCCACTAATAACACCCTGTATACCTATGAGAAAATCTTGCTACTCTAATGAAACAGTTCTATAACTGCAATTCGAAATATTAAATAACCCCAGCAATAAGACAAGCGGTCCTAATACAACTGAATGTTAAGGGTACCAGTCTCAAATTTTACAGGCAATAAGATAGATGCATACAGCATACGACACAGTTTCGTTAGCCCAAAAAAATTGGGTTGTACAAGCTGCTATTTCGTATTATAACGACTATACAACGGAATTTTAGTGGCTATTGTACTGGTTAATAACGGTACGAAAAAGGGTTATTATGATTGTTGTCCAGTTTTATTACAACTGTAAGTTATATTATTACAGTTATAAAACTACATAATAGTCCCAATATTACTGGTTGGTTACTATAAAAGTCTAGGGGATTAATGCCTATTAAAAAGCTGTATTTTGGTTATGCTTTCAATTTTTTACTGACTAAGTCACCATATTGCTACCACAGTAAGACGGTCTAGCAATTTTTGTTGTATTGAAGCAGCAAAGCGCGTTGCTGTCCCATATAGTATTAAACAGTTGCATAAAGAGTTTAAGAATTCTTATAAGGAATAATTAGCTTTTTTCTCAGTGAAAGTACATTTTGAAATATAGACTAAAGAACTCTATTGATTTTCTATTCAGTTCAAATTTAGTGTTATTGCATAAAACTATGGTTGCATACGTATAATTATCTGTTTCAAAGAAAATATAGCCAATAAGAACATTTTGTTTTATATCACGAACATGACGACACGCCAATAAAAGAAAAGCATCACATTACACAATTAATTAATTAACAAATTACCCGACAGTTTATTAATGTTTTTCACGATATTACTCGTAGTACAGTGCGTGAATATATGTAGTTATTGGTTCATATTTGTTAATTGCCATATTGTATGAAATTGTCTGAAACAATAAAAACGGAGGAGTTAAATAAAATTAAATTTTTTCACTGCACACGAGATAGAGGATATAATCGTTTTGCCCTGTAGGCAACAACAATAAAATAATTAGTGGCAGCTTTTGGTACATATAGAGCAGCACAGTCAGGAAAGGTTACTCAAAAATAAATCCAAGAGATTTTCATAGCTTTTTTTTTAAATATATCTTTAGTAAAATATTAATTTAAAATTTTTACAAGGAAAGTACCCTAGATGAACCTTACCAATTTATTTTATTCCGTAATATGTTATAGTATCAAAAAATATTAGATAAGTATTTTTTTACGTGTTACTTCCCCAAAATAAGGGGGAAAACCACCCCTGAAGTTCCTCCCCAAAACCAATAGGTCGCTTTCACCTATAAGAAGACAAAATTTTGCAATCAAACCTCTGACAATATCATATTTTTTACTACTCTCCTTATAAGTTATACTTAAAATTTAGATTTTTTCTTAGAAATAGCTAAACAATTTTTAAATTTTATAATAATGTATACCTACTCTAATTTTTTCACAATTTTTAATAACAAAAAAGTGACGTAATATCAACAATTACAAATTAGTGCTAATCCCATAATTATTATTTTTAATTAAATTATGATTTATTTATACGTCACGCGACATGTTGTATGTATGGGGCTTTTAGAGTTATTTGTCACCATTTGACATGAAAAAAGTAAGAAAACTAAAACGGTTCTATTAACGTTTATTCGTGCGTTTTTTGTAAAGTATCAGCACATGGTGAATATTTTTTATAGTGGATATATTATTTTATAACGATTTTTGTTTATTCTCCACCTGATCAAGAGCGTCTTTATGGGGGGGGGGGGAGGTAACTACCTCAGACCCACAAAGGCATAAAATTTTTGTATTCGCAATATGCAAACAGGCATCAGACTTTACTTTAGGGTCATCATTATCCTTCCCCTTCCAGAACATTCTCCTATAGACGCCCTTGCACTTGGTCACAAAAATTAATCCTTAATTCAATTATTGATAATCGTTATTATTATTACATAATTTTCCTAACAGTCTTTGGTGAACAAAATGTAAATAAACTTGAGTGTACATATTTTTTTCTGAATACATAGAACATAAAAGAGAAAACTGAAGTTTACCTTCAAGTTTGATCCTACCTTGCATCATATTCTGACTTTGTGGTCCCGGACTCGTTGAAGGAATATTTCCGTTGCCTCCTAATAGCCCTGAATGTGAACTTGAATTACCATTATTATTTGTACTTCCAGTAACTTGTGCCGCTTTCATCATTTTCTTGTATTTACTCCTTCTATTTTGAAACCAAATTTTCACCTGTAACAAAAATAATATTATTAAACATAAAAATTTTAAAACAAGAAGTAGTTTTAGTGCCTTTGTTAACTAAAAATAATTCTGACTGTTCCGTTCTTTCATTGAAGAAAATGGAACGCAAAAATGGACGTCAGGCCGAGTTGGACAGACAGTGTGCTTTTGCCCTTGTTGGGGCTCATAAAACTGCCGCAATCCATAAGGAAACTTTCTCTATGGGAAACCGACATATTCAGTAGGAGAAGGCAGGACGGGATGAGGAGGCAAAATGGTGTACCCAAATTATCTCCTAAATTGAACATACCATTGAAAAACAATGTTTGTACTCGTTATAAACGACTTTGTCGCTTCCACTCCCTCAATTGAATATTATCGGAACCGAATGTTGCATCGCAGCGTATACAGAAAAATAAACTTCAAGAGACCTGTCTTCGCAAGTTTTACTATTGTTTTGGCTAGTTTTGAACGCGAGGCATCGTTTATAATTGAAATAATTTGACAATGTGACTTAGATTTTTATAAAATTATTACTCTATCAAGATTAAAAATATCTTTGTAAATCCCACACTAGTTTCTATTTGAATTTACGTGTGCAAAATCTTGAAGGGGTAAGATGGTGTATGGCGAAAGTAATTTTTGGAAGAGTTGGAAGTTCTTACGGAATTCTGATAAGCTTATCGTCTATGTGTAGGGCTCAAAGACCGCACATCTCTGCACTATGTCGACCCGTGGTTGTTGTTCTGTTTCTCAAAGAAATTCAATCAATAACTAACTTTGCACACATTAAATTTCCTAACCGGGCCGACAATATTTTTTAATGTTATGGTTTTTGCATAAATCAGCTCTACCAAAACAATCAATTATTGACCAGGACTTTTAAAGTATCAATTACATAAAATACTAAACCTTCATTGAAATAATAATTTACTCCTCAAGCTTAATTCTGTGATAGATTTTTTTATACCTATTCCCTTTTATTTATGCCTCTTTATCCATTTTTGTTAAATAATATTATAAGAAAGAAGAAAAAAATACAAAAAAGGAAAATTTGGCCTTTCTATATTTCCTTTACTTTCGGAAAATCCCTTTTATCTGATAAATTGTAACTGGTAGAGTTAGAGATTCAAAATTTGAAATCACCAGCTGAGTGACTCTGAGTGGCAATTTACAATACGAGAAAATAGACTTACAAAAAATAGAATACGACAGCAAGAGCTGTGTAACGATTTTAGGGGTTTATGCACGATGTGTTATTGTTCTACTATATATAGTACAAGATTTTTTGGGAACTATACTACACTACACTATTTGGAACGGGAGGCTCTATAGCCTACTTAGCGTATAGAAAGACCTGCCACTAAAACCAACAAAGGTACAACAGCGGCGTATGTAAAAACCTGAAACTGGTTATGACGTGAACTTACTAGTAACAATGCAAAGTATCTACGAGTATTAGTAATTTCGGATTCTTACTAGTAACATCTAATTGTTACCACGGATGGTAGTAAGCAGGCGAATTAAAAGATTATATCGGATATTTACTGTTTCTTTGTGCGTCACTTTGTAGTTCCGCCGCACAGGGATGGTAGACGTACCAATTTCTGGGTACGTGTACCAGTTTTCAGGGTCTCGTAAGGTATACCAAGATACTTCGTCCTTGTGCTCAAAACTAGATTTTTTGCATTGACCATCGACTTTCATAGAGTTCATAAAACTTAGTAATTCACTAACAGCGCCTTCTAGACTTAAGTAGAAGTCAAAGTTACCTGTAGATACTTGCATTTTTATTTTTTTCAGTTTTTATACAGTGTGTCTGCTTAAGTTCGCAGCATATGGGAAAATTTTTTATTATTAATTTTACGAAAAAAAGTTATTCTTCATAAAAAGTTCTGCATGATCCAAAACCTAAAATGCAACCATCTGATATCGAAATTTCCCAGTCATATACGAGGTCTGTCAGAAAATATGAATTTTACCCTACAGTAAATAACTTTTATTTTTGACAATATCGAAAACTTTTATGAAGAAAATTTATTTAGAATTATAAACTAATTTCTAATAAACAGTTATCTATTCATTAAAAACTGGATACCCTTTACGTTTCTTAACCTCTGTGTTGCAGTATTTTGATGCATTAAAATAATTGATACATAACAAACTAAGTAGTTTATTTTACTATTATCAACTTGAATACAGTACTAATATTGTAATAATTACGTAATAAGTTAATAATATTTGACGTTTAATGGCAGATATGTAAATATCATGGCAACCTAATTAGGAATGCATTCATATCAATAGAGAATGGGAAAATGTACAAAATCATAACAATTTTTATTTTTATCAAATTTTTAATGAATAAAGAGATAACTGTTTATTAGAAATTAGTTTACTCTAAATAAATTTTCTTCATAAAAGTTTTCGATATTGTCAAAATTAAAAGTATTTTACTGTAGGGTAAAATTCATATTTTCTGACAGACCTCGTATATGACTGGGAAATTTAGATATCTGATGGTTGCATTTTAGGTTTTGGACCATACAGAACTTTTTATGAAGAATACCTTTTTTTCGTAAAATTAATAATAAAAAATTTTCCCATATGCTGCGAACTTAAGCAGACACACTGTATATACAGCAATGCTTCTCCGTACTAAACTGGCGAACTTTTCGCAAGCGTTTTCCCGATCTTGTGTTAACTTTATTGACAATGAAACATGGGAGTGTATTATTCACTAATTATCCCCCACCTCTCCCCCCCCCCCCACACAGATTTTGTTTTTCTTGGGTTGATATCTTTACACGTACAGATTCACACAAACTATTGAATACTCGTATTCACTGTGAATTTGCTGCTACCGGCGCGCCGGCTTCAAATATGGTCCTTTTTTTAATTGACTGATTATGGTTTAATAAATTTTGTCGTGTCAGGGTGCACAAGCGTGAAACATATACTGCCCATTGTTACATTAAATATCTGCTTTTTGATAATTTATATTTTAACTTAACTATAATATTTTTTTTATTACTGCCATTAATTACAGCGCAAACATGCGAAAATATTTTAAAGGTGCATTATTAAGAACTGCACTTTAGAACTACTGCAAACAGGAAGAAATATTTCTCACGCAAATCATAAAACACTTCAGCGGAACTCCTTAATACCATAACAGAATTTAGTATAATTTTTTTATAGAGCAATAATTTTACTATATAAATTTTATTTTACTGAAGTAAAAATAATGTTATTTGTATTGTATGGTGTAATTTTTCATTTTTTGGTAATTGATACCTTCGTCCTATTATAGAGTTTTCTTCCTGGGTCGTCGTTGCAGCATTCAAGTTAGGATTTTTGCCAGACAAGGTAGTCGACTTTATTGGCACAAATAAGTATAGTTAAAAAGACAATTTTTCTTTCAAATAGGACCAGTCCAAGTTCAGTCTTCTTTCGACGTTGTAAAAGTATTTTTAATAAAATTTCCTTAGCTCTTCGCTCCGGTTACAGATTTCCGGATATACTTGTATAAACATGGATTCCTTACCTCTATATTTTCAGAACGAGAATAACATTTAATCAAAAGGTTTAAACTCACAAGAAAATTAAGTTTTGTACTGTGAATTTATTTCTGAGTTTTTTTGTATATTTATAGAGCTTTTCCACAATAATAGGACTAAACTAATTTTTGCAACACATTTTAAGATAAAAATCAATTAGAAACCGATGATATCGCTGAAATATTAAAATAACTCATCCAATTTTTATGACGCCTTATTAACAATGACAGGACAAAAGCTTATCAAAACATAACTGATCAACTAGAAAATCTTAATTTAAACCAGTACTAAATCATAAAACTTTTTAGTGAGTCCCGATTGAAATATTTTTCAAGTAAATTAGTACCCTCTGATTAACTTTTTAAATTATTATGATTCAATTACGTACTTTATTAGGATTTAATCTATTCCAATCTATCCAATTTCTTATAATAAATTCGGCAAGGCTGTTCCCTTTTGTGAATATATTATTGCTTTTCCATTCTGAATAGTATTCATACACTTGAAAATTATTTTTACTTTTCGATGTCTTATTATGATGAATGACATAAATATAAAACAGCATAGAACTGATTTATTATAAGTTTCTTTTAAAACGTCTGTTGATTTAATCACAGATCTGGCTTTTGCCTTTAGTGATAAATTGCGCTATAGAAAAATGTGAATAATGAGGTAAAATAAATTGAAATGAAATGACTTTGAGTCATGTGAATGCTGTCACCTGGTGTACTGGAATGTATAAATGAATAATTTTATTTACGTCAATCTGGTCCTATGAAAAAATTGTGTCAATTATTCTCAGTAATAATAATTGGATTTATTATGCAGAGGAGCATCTTTTAAATGTCGGCATGGAACATTATAATCACGCTGTAACTTCGTTAAATCAAATATTGATTGTGTATTCGTTGTATCCCGTAGAACAACTTATTTAATGATTTTTTGCTTGATAAATTTTAATTGACGTTTTTCAATAAATTGTGATTAGAAAAACTGCAGATACAAAATTTAAGTCTGCTGTTCAAACGCATGTTTAACATCTTTACGGCCGATTGTCCCAAAAGTGAATCAACCTGGTTCATTGCTAAAAAAAAATTAATAAAATATGTGAAATGTCTAAAGCAAGTTTTTAATTATTTTTTTCTTTAACCTCTAAAAAAAACGGGTAATGTCAGTCCCGTGCGTGTCCCAGTCACGAGTAATAATTTTATTATTTAGATGTCTCTTAAAAGATAGAGCTTTAGTAATTTCTTTTAGTCTTTATGCCTTAAAGGATGTTCAAAATTTTGTTCACCGGACCAGTTTTCAACAACTTTACTATTTTTTCTATAATGGCCAAGTCTGTACTTAAAAAATAACATAAGTCCAGTGTGACCATGTACAGGGTGTACAGTTTTCGACACTTTTGCAGGGTATATCGGTTATCTTTAAAGATAGAGAGCTGCGGTTTTCTCAAGACTGTGCTACTTTTTCGTGAAACGTATGATGCTACAAACAGAATTTTCATAGCCCCTTCGTTTCGGCGCTACAGGGCGATTTTGAAAATGTGTCATTTTTAAGCACCCCTCGCATCTCAGTTTCCTTTTGACTTATCGTTAAGATAAAAACTGATTATTATATAGTTTCTTCCATAGAATCCAGTATTTCTAGAAGGAACGAATTTGAGGATAAAACCAAAGTTGCATTTTTTAAATGGGATACCCTGTATATTTTGTTTTCATTCGATTGGTTTTTTGATAAGCTTTTCAAAAATATATAATTATATATATATCTCTTGGAATAACTTCCGAATTTTGCAATTAAAAAAAAAGGGTATAATAGTAGGCCGTGATATAATGATTTGAAACAAATTAATATAATAGTATCCTTTCATGGCGGCTAGTCAGACCGCTTGTCAAAACTTGTAAGAGATCATTTTAAAATATTATTGTTCTCAAAACCCCTACTTGTTATTTATTACTGAAATGAGAGTTTATCAGAACTTTGAAAAGTATGATATATTAGATTTCTATATTGAATCGAATGAAAATTCGCATGATGCCGCCGAACTATATTTTAACAGGTTGTACGATTTTATATGAATTATAAAGTTATATTTGGCTTTATTTCTGTATTCATTCTGGATATCCAGACAGAAGGCAACCTTTTCCCGATATATTTTCTAGAATTAAAAGAAAATATATATTTAATTATGGTGCGTTTATGCAGCCAAGACCAAAATCCTACAATAAGGAAAATCGAGAAATCGACGAGGTTAACGTTTTAGGCTGTGTAAAAGCAACTCCTTCTACTTCGTGTAGGTCAATTGAGAAACACATTGGAGTGAGCAAGGCTCGAGCACAAACTATATTACACAAATATAAATTTGTGTAATATAAAGTCAAAATCGTTCAGCATTTACATCCTGGGGATGCTGAACGTCGTCTCATTTTTTGCAATTATTGGTTTCTGCAGCATCAAAATCAAGACAATGTGAATTTTGTAAGATTTGTGATATGGTCCGATGAGGCGTATTTCACAAGCTCTGGTATTTTCAATAGACACAATACCAGACATCGGTATCAAGAAAACCACCATCTTCACTTTGAACGGGAGCAGCAGGGAAGATTCGGTTTCAGCGTTGCTTGTTTTATTTTGGAAAGGCAACTAACTTATAGAATTTATATGAGAAGCCTTTCAGCAAATCGTTACCTGGGTAGATTGCAAGATATTGTACCTGAATTGCTAGATGGAATTCCGTTGGCTTACTTAAACAACATATATTTCCAACAGGACAGCCTGCCCATAATGCCGGAATAATACGCCCTTTTTTATAAAATAATTTTCCTGAAAAATGGATAGGAACCAACGGACCTGTAAGATGGCCACCACGATCACCCGATCTTTCCGTTTTTTCAATCGTTTTTGAAATATTTCAAATTAATAATTATTTCGCATAAACATACTTTCAACGTAACTATTCAGATTGCGAATGAAATACCTGCTACCTTTTTAAATTTTCTTCGTAGGTAAGTCAAAGTTAATGTCAAGGTTGACAATAATAATTCAGTCACCGTGAATTTATAATTCTATTTTTAGGCGAAATGTGTTTTGCTATTAACGAGAGATACAAAATGTTAAAATTATACTTAAAAAATAACAATAATGTTAGAGCGGCTCAAAGAAAATATGAAGGAAGTATTAAAGATGGACAAAGGACTCCATCATTAAACACCATAATAAAAACAAATAGAAAACTAGAAAAAAGAGGAATTCTGGGCAATAGAAAAAGAAAAAGTGAATAAAATGAAGAAACTTTTGTTATATTTTCCAAAGAATCCAAAAAAAAACAATTCCCGATTTTGTGCGATATCTCAGATAGGTATGGAAGAAGAGATACAAATGTTGACTTATGGAACAGTTCAAAGAATGTTAAAGTATTTTAAGTATAGACCATATCAAATTATGCCAGTTCAAAAGCTTAGTGCCCCTCAAAAAGAAAGGAGATATACTTTTGTTACAAATATTAACGACAGAATGCGGCAAGATCCTAATTTATTTCATACCATCGTTTGGGCAGACGAAGCAACTTTTTCAACTGCGGGAATGTTTAATAGATGAAATGTTCATGTTTGGTCGGATGAAAATCCCTTTACCGTCGAAGATATTGCTTTTCAGGGAGACGTAATTCAATCAACGTTTAGTGTAGGATATTACAAAATAAAATTCTAACACCATAGTTTTTTCGGAGAGCATTAACTGGCCAGCGCTATCTCAAGTTTTTAGAAAATGAAATCGAAGATATTCTCGACGAATTGCCACTTGAAGAACGTCGACGTATTATATGGCAACAGGACGGACAGCCTCCTCATAATATAATTGAGGTTCGCAATTTTTTTAAAACCAATATAACGAATGGATCGGTAGATATGGAACGTTACGTTAACCTGCAAATAACCCAGACCTCACACCTTTAGATACATTTCTTTGGGGTCATTTGATAAATGTCGTATACAGCAATCATAATTAAAATATTGAAGAAATTCAAAGAAAGGCGAGAAATGAAGTAAGAAATCTGAGCGAAAATGATGCTGCAAGTACTATAAACACACTTTAGAGGCAGAGAAGAATGTATGAAAAGTGCGAAGAGTTAAATGGCGGACATGTTGAAAATTTATTTTGATATTTATTCGCCAATATTAACATTTATCTGTTTATGTTATAATTCATTTGTTATTGTTTAATTACTGGTTATTGCTTTCAAATATTAATATCTAATAGAATTCAACATTGTTTAATAGAATAACTCATTTTGCATAAAAATAAAATTATAAACTCACGGTGACTAAAGTATTATTGTCAACCGTGACAATAACCTTGAGTTACCTACGAAGAAAATTTAAAAAGGTAGAGGTATTTCGTTCGCAACCTGGATAGTTAGGTTTAAGGTATATTTATATGAAATAATTTTTAGTTTGAAATATGTAGAAAGGGTATGTTATACAAAATATGTTTAGAACTTCTAGAATCCAAAAATATGATAAAAATCATACCATTGAATTTAAAATAAGGGAGAAAATCGATGTTTTATACTATATTTTTTTTATTCGGTGCTCAATTGTTTTGCTGATAAGATAAAAAAAATCCCCAAAACTTTCATATTTAACATTTTTCTCATCTTTTAAAATAAAAAAGTTATAAGGCCTGTTCGCTTTTATTTGAATGGAAATCATCTGTAATAAGAAAATCACAGCATAAATTTAATATGAGATAAATACCTCTTTCTGTAGTCCTCATATTTTATGAGCGCACCACTCGAAATAAATGCACAATAAACCTTTATTTAGCAGTGCACAAAAGCTACAACTTTCCTGTTGTTATAAATTAGCAAAAATACTTTAATTTAATAACAAATGAATAACGCATTTTCTAAGGACTAAAACAAAATAAACACGGCTAATCAGAGCGATTCGCTTATTTGACTTAATGAATCCGAAAGTCCTAGGCATAGAGAAAATATATAGTAGAGAAATAATGTCAATTACGAATGCGGCAAATTTACCGAGCTGAATCCGTAAACAAAGACGGTCCTCTGCGGGCTTGCGCATTGTCGAACGTTTGCCTTGTGATAGACAGGACCGTACTTCAAAATTTATTATACATGACGTGAATCTTTTATCGAGTAATAAATGCTAAATATATTACTTGTAATTATTCTTTTTATTAATGATAAAAATGTAACCATTAGTGAGATTTTAACAAAAAGTGTATAGTTTGTTGGCGTAAATCTGAGTTTTCTTGCTATACAAAACTGTCGATAATTCCTCGAAAATAGCTCAGTTTATATATATATATATATATATATATATATATATATATATATATATATATATATATATACAGTGCGTCTCTTTAATGTCCCCCCCCCTCTTAATTTTTTAAACGTTACATTTACAAAATTGAAAGTTGAAATAAAATATGAACATAGTATTCTAAACAATAGAAATAAAATATGCAACTGTTTTAAGAAGTAAAATAGTAAATCAAAAAAATTACATGTGTATATTTTATTGGATTGGCATCCCATCCTGTATAATTATTGAACAAAGCATGTTCTAGGGTAAGATGTAAATATTTGTACACCTATTTACAGTGTGTGTGCACTTGATACTTTGCTGAAAGCGCTACTACTTACGGCCCCATGTCAATCTAATCCACCGATATCTTAGCGATCCTTTGGCGAAAGCGCTTTTTTCTTTCGCCATCCCTTTTAAAATACTCCCCTCTACCACAATCCACTAGTATTTTTAGTGCCCCTTTGGCGAAAGCGCAAATATGCCTTTTGGACACACCCTTCTAATCCACTGATATCTTAGCGATCCTTTGGCGAAAGCACTTTTTTCTTTCGCCATCCCTTTTAAAATACTCCCCTCTACCCTAATCCACTAGTATTTTTAGTGCCCCTTTGGCGAAAGCGCAAATATGCCTTTTGGTCACACTCACCCTTATGCAATATAGGGGAAGGAGGCATTGACACTATATATGACCTTCTTACACCATCTTACCCCTTATACAATGCCCCTAATACACACACACCCCCGATCAGTGCCTTTCTGACACCTTGACCACACTCAATATACGTCACTGAAAAATATTTCTACTTCTCCGTGTGTGTATTCACTTCAACACCGGAGTGCATTTAAGATAAATTATATTTTTTACCTCCTATTCTTTCACATATTGATATAATTTAAATTTGGAATTAAACTATTTCTATTTATGCACTACTTGTAAGAAATAGACTACGAAATAATTCCTTATATTTAAAAGTTGGATACATAATTGGCGAAACATACGAAATGTCTGTAACACTTTGTAAAGACTATTTTTGTATCGAAATAACGAGCTTCAGAGGTTCGCTATATTCGCCACCCCAACCAAAAATACCATAACATACAAATGACGGAGATTTTTTCGGCCCGGTTCTGTTCGCCGCGTTGCGTCATTGAGTTCAACAACCACTTTTGCTAGACGTCCCGAGTGCGCATGCCTCGAGAGGACCGTCGTTTAAAAATCTGACTGGCGCCCAATGCGTACAAACGCACTCTTTCGCCCATACATTGGACGGATTCAGCTGGTGTCGCGAATACGTTGTGATGGTCTAAATATATCTTGTCTATGGTCCTAGGCTACTAGATGCTGGGAAACAAGTCCATTTTCGATTTTTTACCATTGGTGGCCGTGTACCGTGCAGCGTAAGAATAAGACAACTAAGTTTTATACTATGAATTTGAATGAAGTTTTTTCGCAAATTTATACTTTCCACAATCATAGAACAAAATTCATTCTAACAACATGTTCCAAGATGAAAATTATTTGGAAAACAAGCAAACCGCTGAAATATTAGAATAACGAATCAGTTTTTAATGACGACTTATTTACAATGATAGGACAAAAACATGTCAAAACCTAATTGATCAACTAGAAGATCTGAATTTAAACCAGTACTAAATCTTTAAACTTTTGAGTGAATCTAAATGTTTAAGTTTTAATCGCAGATTTTTGAAGACTGGCATATTATGCCCTTTAACACTCGTAATATTGATGTATGTTAATTTTTTATTTGTAATACCAATAAAGGCAATTGACAACAACAGCATTCTCGACTCTTATAATTTCTTTTTTCAAAAGTGCACCCATAGAATTTTTTTTTAAAGAATTTATTTACCAGTAACAATATTCAGTCATTGTTTACATAAAAATAAAGAAGTCACTAAACTGCTAAATAAAGAACAGAATATTAAATATTTTCTGTTGTGTGCTCTTTACATAATCATCTTTAAAGCAGATAAGTTTAAACTATGCACAGTATGGTTACTTATATTCGAAGGAGTACTTCCTTAACCTTTTCAATGATATTAGGAATATTAAACGACCCCTAATCCATAGAGTAGCTTTATTACATATAATGGAGATTAAACAAAAAAGAACTAGTCTAACACTAGTACTATATACCCATGATATCTTATTTGCTTCAGGGTGCACATGGTGTTGGCTAATTTAAACTGATAACGTCACTGGTATCTCTAAAGCAGAGTGTTATATTGTTAACTAATTTATTGAAAAATTGCTTTTTAGATGCACTTTAGGGTAAGCCTGATTACAAACCTGATAAGGATGACAAAGTATGTTTTAAAGAACTAAAATAACAGCTAAAATTGTAAAAAATCAAAACCTTGTATGGCGATTTTCGCCGTAGGCCGTAGTTCCGTATAGCTTAATTCCTACATTTTACTGTTAGACTCGCTATCTGTTTAAACTTTATTCATTTATTTCTTGATTCCAGAACTTCCACAATTTTGTCTATTATATTAATATAATCAATAACATCTACATAGGTACTTAAAAACTAAAACAAGATTCTTCGTTTATCTACGTATAACCTTATGACAGAAAGAAAGAAATCACTTTTAATCTTTTAGCGTAATTCCGTGCTACTTTTTAAACACTTTAAGCTTTTACTTGAAGAAAATATGAAAATAAACCTTTTTTCATTAAAATTCAAATTTTTTCTTGAAGTTATGGTTACAATATAACCTTATTTACACCACAAAAAATGTCCTCTCTTTCTTTGTCAGGTCCTGTAGAAAATGTTCGTAAACTGTGCATTAAGTGTGGCAATGTTTTGTATTCAGTCTTAAAAATGTTAAATAGCAAAGCATTTGATTGTGAGAACTAACTTCAGATAACGTAAAATTATTTCATTAGAAAGTAAGAACTTTCTCCTAAAAAGGGTTGTTTTTATTTAGCCAACTGAAGTTGGTTAGTGAATATGACGAAAACAAATATAAGAAACAATGCTTTCATATATACTAAAAATGCAACATTTTTCTTTGTTAAACAATCTAATGCCATAAGAGTATCATCAAGGCTTTCAGATCGCAAGCCTACGTAAAAATCAGGTAGCATGATGTATGTTCTGCCTTTTGATGCAGCAAGGATTTTTAAACAAAGCAAATGTCGTTACAGGAAAGGAAGTGAAGCCAGGTATGAATTTTCCCTATTGTCAAAGCAAGAGAAATACCAATTTTAGATAATTTAGTAAGTCGTGAGTGTGTGTATATATCTACAAATGCCCTCGGGTTCTATAAAGGTTGTACGCCGAGCAAAGGAAATGTTACAAGGTCTTCAAGATTATCGCGGAGATTGTGGCGTTTTGTAATCACTTGTCTCTCTCTTATTCACTGTTTTTTAATTACTATTTATAATGAATAAAAATAAACGCGAAGTTGAAGACTTTATATGAATGACAGATTACTCTTGCAGGCCTCTAGCTAGATTCTGCTGCAACCTATTATGAATACGTTAAGACCCGTCGACCAGAGGTGTACTTAATATGATTTATGTAATTTCTTTTTTAAGCAAACCCAAGCATTAACAAATTTTAAAACACACTAAACCACCAGATTCACTATTGTTAAGGCCGGTCCAGTTCGACATTCAAGACTAAGACAACAAATAAGACAACTAAGTTTTATGCCATGAATTTATTACTGAGCTTTTTTCGCAAATTTATAAATAAAAGTGCAATTTAAACGTGAATTTTTCATAATAACCGAACTAATATCATATTAGCATGATGAGATCCAGGGTAAAAATAATTTAAATATGAAGAAAATCGCAGAAGTAATAGAATAACTCAAGTTTTAAATAACTTATTACCAGTGGCGGGACAAAAACCTGTTAAGACCTAACTGATTAACTAAAAGATCTTAATTTAAGCCAGTACAGTCCTAACAAATCTGAGCCAGAAGGATTGCACTAAATGACTTGCCTTATTTAATTAAACAATAAATAAACGTACGAATATGTAATTTGAATTGCTAGATTTCTTAGAAACGACGAAAAAAGGGCAGAATCACTATCGAGTTTTATCTCTAAAACCGATGCAATTTAACAATTAAGGATTTAAATTGGCAAGGGTAAGAATACAGCAACTAAGTTTTGTAGTCCAACACTATTTTTAGTGTGTGAACAGTTTTGTGGCACGAGTCCAAGACGAGGGTCATTACTCACACGAGCATGTATTGCGACGCACCTGTTTAATAAATATGCGTACGTACTTGTAACTCCAAGTAAATAGGTTTCGGTGAAGTAAGGTAGTATAGTCACAGAAACAGCTTTAATAGTAACGATTACGGAAAGAAAACGTGAAAAAAGTTTGAAACCCGAATTTTGCGTTTAACATTCTGCTCGAGGAATTTTATTTTCTAATCAAATTACTGCGACAGAAGTATTCTATATTATTGCTAATTACTGCTTCTTAACGTTTTTTCTGTGTAAAAGAAATATTCTCTAAAAATAATGCCAGAAAAATATTGAATACGTTACTGTCTTATTATTTTATCTTCATACCACACGTAGTCTTTACAACTTAAACCGCTCTAATAACCGCAGTAGGTAGTAGCGAATACAGGATAACACTTTCAGGAAATTGCATTTTTAATCTTGAAGCTTCGAAGGCATGGCCTGATATGAGTTTTATATAATTTAATGAATATGTTATCATCCATTCGTTAAACTATTTAAAAGAATATTTCTTTATATTTATATTTAAAGATACAGTTCCAGCCAGAAGTAATTAAAAACAGTATATTATACTATTATAGCTTTTGTAATGTTTTTCTTGAGTAACTTATTTTCACAGTTTTTTTTTCTTTTTCTGCGTTTGGCTATTATTATTAAAAAAAAAGAAAGCAATACCGGCAACACTTCGCAATATCGAGCAATATAGCTATGCATTGCCTAAATAATTACTTCATGTTGATTTAGAATATTATTCCACTACTTGCTCTACTAGTTGTGGCGATAGTCGCTGGTCAAGTAGTTGTTTTAAAATTGGTCATGTAGGAGGATCTTTAGAGTCCATTATTCATATCGGAAATTTTCCAATTGAGGACTTGATTCATCTCCAAGGATTTTTTCGAAACAGATTTTGATATGATTGCCACTTTCACGCGTTTAAGTTCCATAAGCACTTATAGTGAAAATAGTTAAGAGGATATGAAAATTAGAGGAAGCTAGCAAAGATGCGATAGCCTCTCAATATTTCAATAAAAATTTTGTACATGCATTTTCCATGCATCTAATTTCAAACTCAATAGGCACTTTAGTTTTATAATTTATAATGACCAAACAGTGTAATAATTATGTACTATAAGAAAACAAAGTAAATTTATGTTACTTTATAAGTTACCTCTCTACGCGCGATACTTTTAGGCAAACAAATGGTAGCACATTTAATTAGAGCAAAATACGTCAGCGTTGTGCTAGCTCCCATGTTTATATTTAAAATTATTGTAATTATTTACTTCTACAACAATCACCAAAAATATAATTCAAAATTTATTGTTAAAACATGTGAATATACTACTGTCTACTAATTAATTTATATACGTTTAATTAATCAACAGGTGTGCGGCATTGTAAGCTTAAGCCAAACGGCATGAAATTAGTGTAAATCGTAAACAGAATTATGTTGTATAATAGAAATTGTAATAAATATAAAATAAAATAAATCTAGTTTATGACATAAGAAAGGCTAATTAATGCAATGTGGTTTAATTCATTGGAAAAATAATTTATAATGCATTTCATGATTTAAGACCAGCGCGGCAGTTCTTACATGACGTACTTAATAGTGTCATTTTTCGTTGAATTGTAAATTTTATATAGAAATTGTATTTTTATGTGATACCTAAAATATCAGATATTCCAGAAATACCTGAATAAATTCCAATAGTAATCGACACCTACCTGATTACTCATTACTAATCAAACTATTTTAGAGTGCCGATGCCGCTTGTATCTGGTGCCCATAATGTATATAGAACCATGGTTCTTAAGCATTTATTAAGCGTTAAAAAAAGTTCTTAGGTTTAATAAACTTTTTTTTCAGCTGGCAGTTCACTATTTTTTCTAAATGGTAACATACATTTTTCCTCTTGATTTCGGTAGATTGTTAGCTATCTAAACAACCGTATAAAATTTTTGATATATTTAAGCAAAAATATGTGAAAAATTAAAAAGCTGTAATAATAAAAAAATAATTTATTGTTTATTATTATAAGGTAAAATTGAAACATCTTTTAAAAGCAACTTGACAATAAAATCCAGCAATTGAAATATAAAAATAAATAAATTGAAAAAGCAACAAACACTACAACTGTCCATTACAGTTCGGTTTGTCTTCCGAATCGCCTGTTTCTGTATGCGCTGGTTCCCAGATGTCCCCATAGAAAGCCTCACTGGCCATATAATTGTGCCCCTCCTGCCTGTTCACCGGTTTTAAAAGAGTGCTGAGTTCTCATCTGATACCCTCACCCAACCATTATCAACATTTCAATGCTTTCCTTTCTTAATAGCATAGCCATTTTTAAAAAGTTACAATGCAAACGAAGTAAAATATATTTAACATTTTGGCACTAACATTGAGTTATCATGTAAAATTAAAAGAGATATTTGCAGATATTTTACAGAGACGGATACTAATTAAGATTTTTAGAATATTTTATAATTTTTAATATTTTTTTAAACTTTTGTTGCCCAAATTAGCCAAAATTCTGTACGGATGTTTAGAAAATATCGACCACGTCATTACGTCAAATTAAAATACCATAAAAATTTGACATCGTCATAGCACGCATTCTATTAAAACCAAAGACTGTTATCTGAACATCTTTTTTGCAACGTCTACCGAACGCTGTAGGACAATGTTGGGCACCCTGTATACCTGCGATGTTTAAACTTTAAAAATTGGCTCTTATAGGTTTATAAGGCTTTAGTTCCTTACTATATAATGCAAAAAACTTATAAGTTTGTCTTAATTGAAATTGATTGTTATTATTCAATTGGTTTCAGTTCTGAGACTTTTCAAAAGAGAATTTTAAAATAAATGTTCTAACATACAGAATCGGAATCCCACGATATTGATGGAAGCTGACTTCTTGATTTTTTGATTTGAACAATAATACCATTAGACACTAACTTTTATACACAAGAATATTGAACGGTTAATAACAAATTAAAAAAGTAAACATAAAATTAGATTTGTTGGGTTTTATTCTGCGGCATTCCAGGGATCTGTCCCCTAACATCTTAAGGTTACTATTATATTGTACATACGTATGTGCGTCCTTGCTTGGAGTACGGGTCTATTGTCTGGTCACCATACTATCAGACTCACATTGCGTCCATCGAGCGGGTTCAGGACAAGTTTCTGAGGGCATATTCTCGTAAGATTGGTCTTAACGTGTCAGACCTATGCTATCGTGAAAAATGCAAATTGCTGAATTTCCATATATTGGAGGTTCGTAGCCATTGTCAGGTATTTTTTTTTTTACTTACGTTCCTCTACAAACTCGTGAACGGTCTTATTGACGCACCAAATTTGCTCCGGCTCCTGGATTTTAATGCTCCTTGCCATACTCACCATATAAGGGACAAAACTTTTTTCCGAGTTCCATTTCACCGTACTAACTATGGTTTCAATAGTCCTATGTCCAGAATTCAAAGACGTTTTAATGCCAACTGTGATGGGTTGGACTTGTCCATGCCCTTATATTCCGTTAAGAAAGCATGTAATAACTTAGTAAGTAGGTAAAAATTTGCTGTATATATTCCAGGGTAGTGTATGTATATATATTTTTTTAATTTTATATTTTCCATGATTTAGGGTGTAGGGTGTTATTTTATTGTCCGTCATCTTGTGAAATATTTAATAATACATATATTGTAAGTTTTCTTTGTTACTGTAAAAATGGAGTTTCCGTGGATAATAAATAAATAAAATAATAAATAAATATAATGTTATAAAGATCAGTAAATCCGTTAGAAAAAACTGAAACGAGTTTTTTGCTTTAAATTTTATTATTAGATTTAAGAAAATGGCTATAAAGCAATAAGATTGAGACCAAAATTGCAACTTTAGAACCAACCAAGCAAATTAACAGAGAAAACACCAGGTTTAATTAAAGACTATGCCAGGAGGATGATTTTTTAAATTATCTAATATTCTCTGAAAAAGTTGATATTCAGCAGATGCAGATCTTTTTCTTCCTCTAGTTCATTCTGCTTTTTGATAGAAATTATCAATCATGATAATATGGTATTTGTCATTTGTCAACAAATTTGTGGCATCTGGTAGTGGAACCAACATTTGAGGTTCCTCTCTCTGCCTAGGCTGCCTTTCCATACTTGCCACCATTGTCCTTTGAACTAAAGCGAAGTATCCAGTGTTGCCGCAGCCCAATTGTAAAAGGTACTAGAATTTTTCAAAAAATGTACTGAATTGTACTGAACCTAAGGAATTGGTTTCCACAGCAATTATTTTACATAATTTAATTAATTTTTGTGTTATTTTTAAAACAAGTGGATCAGATTCTGGTTATCAATTCGACCCGTATGTGGCATTTTTTTTAAGTGTGTTCACGCATAATTTTTAAATGGATTCGCCAATTTCGATAATTTTTTTTGTAATTGACTTCTCCCGAATGGTCTCATTTTAAGGATTTTCCACCAAGTTAGATTAGCTAAGATTTCATGTAAAAGGAACCCAGCCATAGAGAAATGACTTCGGTGATTTACCGAAACATCGGTTGGATTATGAAGTCTCGTTCCGATATCGAGTTTTATTACACCTCCTTTATTATTGCACTACATTAGCAAAGGATGCAAAACGAAGTCGGTTCGGTTCAGAGGTTAGTAATCCGAGGTCATAGCACAGCGGGTTGTAAGATTATTTCACACGGCTACAGAATAACAAAGCATCGTGCACACAGCTCAGATTGTTTTGAATCTGCCTTCTGATAAATGGCAGCTAGGGCATGTTTATGGGCGTTTTCAGAAAATATTGAATAAGCATTATCAAAATGCTCTGGATATCGCCGTTTTCTAAATTTATTCTGAGAATTTTTTTCTTTCTTTTAAAATGTACTGAATTTCGCAGTTTTTTCAGAAAGTAGTATCGAAGTACCGAATCAGGTTGGTTTGTACTGAATTCAGTACAAATGTACTGAAACGACACTAGAAATATCTCTCGTGCCTGAAAATTTGACCATGATCATTAGTAACGCTCGAGACCTTGAAGCATGGTCGTTTTCTGTATTTAATAATTCTTCGTTATTGTTGATACCCAACGCCCAAGGAATTTTTAATAGTTACATATTTCTTAAAAGTGATGATTGTTTTAAGGACCGGTCCTTCCACTCTCAATCATAGGTCTGACAATACAGTATAAAATCTCCCTTAATGGACATCTCTGTTAGAAGGACATTCCCGATTGGCGGATAAATTTTGAGAAACCATAATTACATGTTTCTTAGTAAAATTTTCTTGAACGGATTCGGACAGCATGCCAAATTCAGGGTTTGTGATAGTGAGCCTACAAGAAATGTTTGGTAAAGAAAAAAAATATTTTGTAATTTGCGAAAAAAGTTGAATTTGGCCCTGGCACACCCTGGGAAAAAAATGAACACGTTTAGGTATTTTATTAATTATTTTTTCTAGACAAATTTTACATCATTTTGACAATTTTTTTTTAATTTCAAGAGAAAAAAATATGTTGGTAGAAAGTTTAGTCATTTCAATTTTTTTAAATATATTTTAGGTTTAAAAAAATTCAAATGACTATAACTTTCTGCTAAAACATTTTTTTCTCTTGAACTTTAAAAATGTTCGACAAAATTATGTAAAATTTGTTTAGAAAAAATAATAAATAAAATACCTAAACGTGTTCATTTTTTTTCCCAGGGTGTGCCAGGGCAAAATTCAACTTTTTTCGCAAATTACAAAATATTTTTTTTCTTTACCAAACATTTCTTGTGGGCTCACTATCACAAACCCTGAATTTGGCATGGGTCGCGTAAGCAGCAACAGAGATATACAACTTTAAAATTTCACCAGCCGCCACTGGTTGTGTGGAAATGATTTTAATGTATTATATTTTAGTGATTCACAAAGGCGCTTCCCAAATTAAATGAAATATATTTCATACAAGCATATAAAAATAAATAAGGCAATGAAACCTGATTTTCATTAATAAAAAGTATGGCAATACAAATGCAAACTCTTTCCCTTCTGTATACATGAAGGGTAAAAGGGATAAAATAATTTAAATTTGGTCGAAAATAAAGAAGAGAAAACAAAACCTGCCATAGAAATATTCCCAGAAAAAAATATACATATAGCAGATGAGTATAACAAGTAACGTTAATTACAAGGAGGAATGGAAACTTTCCTTTTCACTGAAATGTTTAGAGGCGGCACTTTAATTATCGAGAGACAGGTAGTCGACACCCCATACGACTGATAGAAAATAAATTTGTTCTTTTATAATAAGTTACAGGGGATTTAATAAGGGACTTTATCTTATTAGTGCAAGAGAAGCTGGGGCATTCAAATCTTAAATTTGTATAGAATATATTGTAACTTACATTTTTTATTTTATTGGTCCATATATTATTACTTCGCAATAATTATATATTAAATACAATTCATATATGCACAATTCACAAAATTTAGTCCAGATTTTATTGCCCCAGCAACTAAGCTTTTAAATTTACCAGTTCTATTATGACAAAATTATTCTTTATTATATGCCATTAAAGCTTACCTTTAATTTTCACATTTCTTGCCTTTAATTTGTTTCACCAATGACTTGTCGTGAAAATATAAAGAAATATATCGAAAACACGTTACGTGTTTTAATTCTTTTTTTCGCAAATTTACAATAATTTATGATATAAAATTTCTTTATTGTTTTAAACTTGACAATTTCAACACTAATTTTCAGCTTAGACCTGTAAATGCCAAAAGAGCTCAATTTAAAAGTTAGTTATTGAATCAGCTGGGTAATTTTCGAAAATTGCAAAAAAGATTTGGCCATTCTATACAAAATATTTGTTGACACACTTTTAAACATTCTGTCGATATTAATAAATAAAGCGCTGAATTAAAATTTCATGATTAATTAGTAAACAAATAGAATTAGCAGTCATGTTTAAAACTGTATAACGAAATAACAGATACCAACAAGTGATCATTAACAGTAAATATTAATGAACTAAAATTTTCCTGTCGAGATTAGCATTAATCAAGTGGCAAACTATTAAAAAATGTAAGCGCTACGAGGAAGTTAACATAAAATGTACAACTCTAAAAACCTTGAGGTTCTTGCTTTTACAAGAATATGTTTATATGTATATGTACATATTTTTATTGACATAATAATATCTAAGTGAAATATTTATGAATCTAATAAGTTAAAAACTTGTTGCAAGTGATATATTTCCATTATTTCTAATTTTTTATAATTACTAACTTTTAAATTTCTTTATTTACTTAATAATATGTTCACAAATCATTTGCTCCCTGCTTTGCATACATATACAATAATTACAAGTTCGACATCACCTAAACAAGTACCTAATCTGTACTAATATATAACAGAGTAAATTGAGTCACTGACTCACACATTCATTAACGCCCAGCCAAAACTACTAATGCCAAAAACTTGAAATTTTGCACATAGCTTTCTTTTACGTCGTAGACGTCCACTAAGAAAGGATATTGCAAGACTCGTCCCCTAAGGGGGTAGAAGCAAGTAAGCAAATAAGTTTTAAGGAAAACACCAAAACCCGTCAATTTTATTTTAATTTTTTACATACGACTTTTCGTATTGGAGTTTTACCGCTAGGGGGTAAAAACCACAGATTTATCAAGACCCAGCCCTAACTACTAAAGATAGAAAGCTGAAATTTTGCATAGAGCTTTAGTTTAGGCCCCAGACGTCCACTAAGGAAGGATATTGCAGAAATCACTCTCTAAAGGGGTAAAATCAACCCCTAAAAATTAAATTGTTTTTTATTTTAAAACTACTAAGTTCTAAGGTAAACGCAAAAACAGGTCAATGTTATTTTATTTTTTTACATAAGAATACTTTTTTCGTGCTGGAATTTTACCCCTTGGGGGTAAAAACACACTTCTACCACTGACTTATCAAGGCCCAGCCCTAACTACCAAAGATAGAAAGCTGAAATTTTGCATACAGCTTTAGTTTAGGCCCCAGACGTCCACTAAGAAAGGATATTGCAAAACTTGCCCTCTAAGGGGGTAAAAACAATCCCTAAAAACTAAATTATTTTTTATTTTAAAAACTACCAAGTTCTAAGTAAACGCAAAAACAGGTCAATGTTATTTTATTTTTTTACATAAGAATACCTTTTTCGTGCTGGAATTTTACCCCTTGGGGGTAAAAACACACTTCTACCACTGACTTATCAAGGCCCAGTCCTAACTATCAAAGATAGAAAGCTGAAATTTTGCATACAGCTTTAGTTTAGGCCCCAGACGTCCACTAAAAAAGGATATTGCAAAACTCACCCTCTAAGGGGGTAAAGTAACTCCTAAAAATTTAATATTTTTTTTTCTTCAAAAATCAGTTGGTTTTATGAAAAAGGTCGAAAGACGTCGGTTTTATTAAATTTT
Organism: Philopedon plagiatum; assembly: GCA_963971165.1. Classification (NCBI taxonomy): domain Eukaryota; kingdom Metazoa; phylum Arthropoda; class Insecta; order Coleoptera; family Curculionidae; genus Philopedon; species Philopedon plagiatum. The sequence goes on along the minus strand of OZ020195.1, from coordinate 33,306,295 downwards.
TGTGTTGGAATACCCTTTATAAGGGGTAAAAACACCCCTCAGCAGATCTACTAAACCCCGCGTTGCGTCGTGAAATTTTGAACTTCGGCATGCAGGTTTGCTTTGCGGTCTTGGTGCAAAATAGTAGCGGATATTATGAAAGTCTCTTGCTAAGGGGTAAAGTCATTCCCAAAAAATTTAAATATTTCTTATTCTTAAACGATGAATTGTATTGACAAACGCGGAACCATGTCAATATTTTTTTTTAGATAAGAACCAATTTTTTGGTGCAATTTAATCCTTAGCCCTAGGGGTAACACCACCGTATATAGACAAGACAAGTAGAAGCACTCTCGCTCAAGGTCTAATTCGACCTGCCGTGGTTCGGCCCGCACCCCGCCTTGCTTCTAGCAGGGTGTTGGTGTAGGTTAACGATATACAGTGTCTCAGGTCGAGCTGGTCATCGTAAAGGAAATATTTTCAGTGCGTTTTACACAGTGGCTCTATAAAAACTATTATTTTGCTAAGCGTAGATATTCGATTTTTATTTTGTTATTTGTATCAGTCGTGTTTATTTTGTTATTTGTAGCCGTCGTGCTAAAATGTCTCGTATAACATAGGTACTGTTCCATTGATGGGTGTTATACTACAATATGTACAGGACTTCCATTTTTCCGCTTTGCTAATAAGACTCAAAAAATGTCTAAACAAAATCCTAAGATAAAAATTTTGCGAAACTTATAAATGCATAGGCAATCATGCATTAATATTTCTCATTAATTAAAACTAAGTCGTTTTTTAAGTAGTACATAGTAGAAACAGGATTATTTAATTAATTTTATTAAAAAATCAAAATAGTTTTCTTCACCTAATAAACCAATATAAATATTTTATATAAGTATTTGTAGTATATTTAGATTTTTTATTGTATTAAAATCATATTACATGTATAGATTAGAATGTACGCTTTTGTTATGTTATCAATTTATCTGCAATTAAAACTGTATTCTCAATACGCATCTGAGTTTTATTACAGATAACATAAAAAAATGGCCTTATTTTATTAGACGGTAAACCTCATAGATCCAAATTAATAAAGATAATAGGGTAATAGAGGAAAAAAGAAACTACATAAAAAAATTGGTCAAGAGCAAGCTATACTTGCACAATTAAGGAGCGAACGCATTAGGCGTTCGCGGTCCCGTCGAATCGCGGACCGTGGTAGCACGGCCCGAGCTCGATGAAGATCTTTACAATGTTGTTTTTCAAATGTACGCGTTCCCACCAAGCGCTCTCGAAATGAGCTCTATCGCATCGCGTTCTTGCCTGAACGTTTTATGATTTTGCTAGAGACCGTAACCAGCTCGGCACAAAATGGTCCGCGATGAGTCGAGACCGCAAACGCCTAATGCATTCGCTCCTTAAGTGATCCCTGCCATCAACCTCCCACTTAGCCAGAGCAAACTTCGGCCGCCTGATCTCCGTCCATCTGCCGCCCTACCCGCCGCCGACGGCAATATCGCCATATCACAACGCGTATGCGCGGAGCTGAGTGGGCCAAATTAAAAATTTTGAAAAACGTGTAAAGACAAAAGTTGTTCCTTACATTGTGAGAAATATTTTTGTCGAAAAACTTTTTCTCTAAAACCAATGGTTCAGCATTTATAAGGACATAAACAATTAAATTGTTTATAACAATTGACCGCGCGAGAATTTTTTAATCCTGATAATTTTCCCTCAATCTAAATCTAATTTTCAATGTTCATGATTTTGTTCACATTTGTCTGAGCGATCCTTCTGGTAATAAAGGTGGGGACAGCAATTTTTCAGCGTTTTCCCTAAAAAAAACGAATAAAAAAATACATCATATGTACCTATTGTTAAATTCGTGCTTTAATAGGCTTTCATTCGACACCCTACACGATGCCCTTGAAAACTTTTTTTCCATTTCCCAGTTTACCCCCTAAAATTAACCCCCAGAATTCACGGAACACTAAAAATGGCTTCAATGCAATAATAACGTACTTGTACTTCCTATATTTTTGAGTATAATCCAGGAGCAGCAGTTTCGTTTATTATTTTACGATTGAAAGAATGTATTTTGGGTATAACCCCGGTAGCTAACGCACTTCCTTTCCTTCCTGCCATGATAACGTTACCGTCTGCGCAGACCTCGTATTTCGGTGCACTACCCCGCCAGTTGGTGCGTCGGCAAATCGCTTTAGATCTCGAATCATCAAAGGCCCGACATCGAGTGCTTCTACTTGTCTTTGTCTGTATACGGTGGTTACACCATGTGCAAACATTTTTAGTTTAATACTTAAATAAATCTGGCAACAGTGTTTTCAGATGTTCGGGCCGCATAATCTAACGTGATCTAGCAATCCGTTTGTATTTTCCGTATTCTTTAGTGTTTAAAAAAAATTTGCGCATAGGGTTAGGGTATGGATGTAACTGTCCAACAGCTTGGCTATTCTGCAGCCTCTACGAAAAGCAACCAATGTCGTTTACAAGGAAGTGCTAAAGAAATAATTTCCAAATGTGTATGTACAATGTACATGTACAAGGCCGTAGCCAGCGAGAAATTTCGGGGGAGGTTTAGTGTCCGTTCATTCCTCATCCCTTGTCAAAAAGCCCGCAGTTACCAGCAAGTATGTAATAAGGTTCCTTTAAAAAGGCCTACTTCTTACATATTGTAGGCGATATCTGTCAATGCTTTAGCCATAACCAGAAGATTGTTTTCGCTAATCGCAAATATCGTATATTTTTCGATAAAATCAATGCTATAAATTTTAGTTGCGAAAATTTAAATTTTCAAGCATAAATGTTAATGGTTGCCAACCCGACCAGAGAAAGAGATTATTAAAAAACTTCATTTACTGTAAGAGTTAAATGTTTTAAGCTGAAAATTACACTGCAACTATAATGAATTTTTGCTTTTACGTTCCACACACGTGAATCTATTTTAAATAAATTATATACAATGTTGTTAGCGCAATTTTTATATTTTAAATTCAACGAACCTGTTTATTTTATTTTTGATTTAAAACATTGTAACAGCCTTTCTTACGTAGTTGGTTATGGCTGTTCGAAACCTCGAAAACTGATATAATAATTTATTCTATCATTATCAGTATTTTGCGATAACACATATTTTTTAGCGTACATTTCGAATTTTTTGTGGCGGAACTTTACTTTTGTAAAATAAAGTTATTGTTATTATTATCAACTTTGAAGTTACTAGTTTATTGGAGCATGTTTGTCTTACCAAAGTAAAAGTTAGTAAGTTTAGTTTATACTAAACAACATTTAACTACAATAGTTGTAAAAGAAATTAACTGAACTAATGTTAATTCAAAATTTTAGAGATTTAGTTCATATGACTAATAGTAGGTTGATTTAAAATGTCACAAGACATTAAAAAAGACAACCGGTTAGTTGAAAAAATTTCACTGTTTCATTACATATATATATATATATATATATATATATATATATATATATATATATATATATATATATATATAGATATATATATATATATATATATATATATATATATATATATATATATATATATATATATATATATATATATATATATATATATATACAGCGTGTCTTCGGAAGTTCTTACATGGGAAACAATTTTATTATTGATTTTACGGAAAAAAGTGCCTCTTTATAAAAAGTTCTGCATCGTGAGAAAATAGCACTTCCATTCAAAAATTTGATCTAGTACATACAAGGTGGCCCAAAAATGTAAAAGACCTAATACACGTGAAGCTAAAAAGACACAAAATCGTTATTTAAAGGTAAACTGCCACTGCAAATGTGCTAGAATTAACTTTTTTATGTTAGTAAGTTAGGTTTGGAACATACAGGAGGTCCCAAAAATAAAATAATTTTTTTTATCGCCTTTACAAAAAGCATATCTTCATAAAAAGTTCTACATTGTGAAAAAAAGAGCACGGTTATTCAAAAATTTTATATAGGACATACAGGTGGCAAAATAATTTAAATTTAAATTGTAACTTTCAGCTGTTTAAGCCTACATCAAGTTTATAAATAACCATGCTGTTTTTTTACAAGGTAGAACTTTTTATGGAGATATAGTTTTTTTGTAAAGTTGATAATAATTTTATTTTTGGGACGCCTGTATGTTCCAAACCTAATTCACGAACATACAAAAAGTTAACTCTAGTACATTTACAGTGGCAGCTTACCTTTAAATAACGATTTTGTGTCTTTTTAGCTTCACGTGGATTGGGACTTTTACATTTCTGAGCCATCCTGTATGTCAAAAATCAAATTTTGGATTGACGATGCTATTTTCTCATGATGCAGAACTTTTTATAAAGAGGCACTTGTTTTCATAAAATCAATAATAAAAATTTTTACCATATGGTAAGAACTTCCGAAGACACGCTGTATATATATATATATATATATATATTTATAAAGCCAAAGTCAAGAAATATATAATAGATTTAAATGGTTTAATAGAGCAACTAGATTTACTTTCACGCGTTTTGTAAAAAGTCACTAGCATTTAAACTAAGTAGAATTACAAGGTTTTTATGATTGCATTTCTAAAACTTTTTGGGATGGTAAAATACATGAGGAGTATCTTTATTTCTGAATACTGGTAGAGGTAGCTAGAGTTGCAGATTTTTATAGTGATACATATGTATTTTTTGATCAACAAATAGCATGTCACTTGACAATACACCACAGTAGAAACAAATTCAAGTCAAGTTTACTCTGGCATGGTAGGCAGCCTTAGGTATTTGCAATGATCTTTTTTTCTGGAATTATACACTCGTAATTAAAGTAACCTTCAAATACCTAATAAAAAATTAGTTTAAAAAAATCGGCCGCCAGCAAACGGGATTTGTTTCAATAATTAGATACAAATCCATGTCTAGTTTACATTTTCAGTGTCAGAGAATTTTTTAATCGGATTACGCAAATGTAATATTTTGAATCAATTTGGTAATATAGATACAGTCTGGGCATAGATTTTGGTACACAAAAATCACTAGGAATAATGACTACTTACAACATTAATAATGATGTACATGTAGTTAATGAAAATAAATAATAAGTTATTTTTAATAAAAGGAATGCTGTAAAGAGTTTATTTGACTTTACAAAGTTATTACCATTTAGTACCCTTGGCCAACGGACATCAAATACTTTGCTACTGAATCAGATCTGCTCTTTAAAGTGGTAACAATGTTGTGCATGGTTCTATTATTTTTTCTAAAAAAATGTAGAAATAAATCATCAGCGTACACAACACCAGACAGGTTGCCCATAATACTTAAGGGGTTACATACAGTTAGAATTTTTAAAAAATTGATTTTTTTAATTTCATTTTCGTAATGTAGTACATATATTCCAGTACACACACAGAAAATTTCAAGGCAATCCGGCGATTATTTTCGAAGTTACACGCATATTTGTAAAGACGTGTCAGAGCGATTGCACACTATGTAACGTGCTTTTGAAACTTTAAACGCGTTTTTCTCAAAACTGTGTTTTTAAAGTCGGTGACCAAGATTCCTCGGAAACGGCTGAACCGATCTGTCTCAAATTTTAACACAAGCTTCTTAAGTATATTTTGTAGTAATTAATCGAAGGATTTTTCTCACCGATAAATATTTTTTTTATATAAACACTTTAAGGCCAAAATTTTTGCCAAAAATCGATTTTTTTTTCTGAGAAGCCGCCATTTTGTCAAAAAAAAATATTTTGCTTATTCCTTCGATTAATTAGAAGATTATACATTACTTTAACGAAATCCGTTTGGTTTTTTCATTTTCGATGATCCAGTCCAGAGATATCGTGGTCACCGCAAGATGCCTTTTTGGAGAGGAACTCCTGGAAATCAGCTGTAGAAGCTTTCAAAATTATTATTTTTACAAATACAAAAATCTTAAAATGCAGTTAAAAGTTACAATAATATGTGTAGAAAGTTTCACATTAATAAATTTGAACGTCTTCTCAGGAAAAATTCTTGAAAAATCGCTTTTTTTAGGCCTCCTAACTGTATATAACCCCTTAAGTGTAACGCCAATCTCAAACTGCTTTTTGGGGAAACTTTTCTTTCATCAGTTATTTGCTTTGAATGATTTTAAATATGATTGAGTTTTTAGATGCCACTCACTGCTATTAAATTAAAGATTATTGTAATGGCCATTCTGTTTTAGGGAAAGTAAAGTTTAATGATCTTTAAAAAAAAACTTTAAGACAATGTGAACACAAATTGCTTATATTATAAAAATAAAAGTTTGTATAAACTTGTCTTAATAATTATTTATAGGATATATAGTAAATAAATGTCCCAGATTTTCCTACTCAAGATAGGAAACATCGTTCGTATACCTGCTGTCAACAGGCAACTTCTTATCTGGGTAGAAAAATATAAAAAGCAGAACAAAAAGAATTTTTAGACGAGTATACAATTACGCCTTAGGCTATATTCCGTTTCCGCTTTACACATGGCAGAACATACATTACAAATGTTACGTGGTTCCCTCTTTATAGGGAGCGGCAAATCATTCTCCCACGATGATGATTATATAATGCGTTATTTGTGGGTTTGTCCGCTAGAGCATCCTAGGCCACCGACTTTACATGCAACTGCTATAAAACAATAAAATTAAATGCTAGGGAATTCATTTACTATTCAATAAAATTTATAAAATTCTTTATATCCCAAATAAATTATAAAATTGTCCCATAAACTTGTTGGGCTTTGAAGCAGAACGCATTTTTAAAGCTGTTAAACGGTTTCTGGTTGTCTCCATCAAGCTTACCCATGTCGAAAATTAATTCAATTGTTTTATTATTGTGACAAGATAATTTATATGTAGCGTTTAATAGTCATTTGTTTTGTCTATTTTTTGTACAGCACATTAAATTAGGGAAGCCAATATAGGAATTTTAATTTAGTTAGACTCGGTGAATTTAAAAAAAAAATCAATTATCAGTGCATAAAGGGAAAAGTTTGAGAACATACTGTTTATAAAACAAGCCGTTCCTACAAAACTTTTATAGAAAAGAAGTAACAAGAAGCCCAAAAGAAGAAAACTATAAAGTTCAACTCTTTTGGAGCGAATTATATAAAAATTCTCGCAAATAAACTTTAGCACACAACCATTGACCTTAAGCGAGAGGAGACGACACCATTCATTCATAACTAGCCTTTTAGATCGTTTCACACACTGTGCGTGTGTAGGACAAAGAAAGACGAGAGCGAACGAGAATGCTATACATCCAACTTCATGCGCCGTTGCTATGGCTTTTCGAGCCGTCTGTATTCAACCAAGCAAACCAAAAGTTCCGGATGGAAAGAGTTTAATTTTTCTGACACTGGCGCGCCATTTTCCAAACTTCATGGATAAAATCCTTTAAAAAAGAACACAAAAAACACCGAAAATTTCACTACAACACATATTTCCACTACTAGGCAATCCCGTATATAAAACGTATAACGCCTCTACAGCTGTTTAATGGCCAGGTCTAGGAATAGAAAGCGGCGTTGTCACTATCATTCTTAATTTCGCCGCTATGCAATGGAAATAAGTATCTAGAAATTTATTACTAATAACATTAGCGATTGATATTTTACTAACCATCATAACTATCATAAATACCTATTAACCATCAGTTATATATTTTGGCCTGTGATATTCACGATCGCAAATAGTATCCTAAAGTGATTTGTTATTTAAGTATATTTTATCAAATTGCAAAAATGTCACCTATCTAAAAGCCTGGAACAGCCATTCTCAAAAAGTAGGTGGGGGCCATGTAGTTGACCCGACTAAGATTAGCCCTGGAATATCTGATTGTTTTAAAATGTAAACAATAGTAGCTCCTCCTTGTTTCTAAATCAATGCACACAACCTAATGACTGCCGCACGGCGCGGCGGGATAATACAGTAATCAATCAGTAAAAGCAATGTTTCAAATGAAAAAGTTTTAAATTTCTATTTATCATAAGAAACATACAGCTAAAACAAAAAATAAACTTTGGAACAATAATTAATTGTTCCAAAGTTTTTGTTTTTTAATGTATATAAGCTGGCCATTTGGTTTCAACCAGAGCCACTAATCCAAAAACAACAACAACAACAATGTATATAAAAAATTATTACTATTGATTTAAGTTCACAGCAGTAAACATTGACATGAACGTATAGAAGAACAGAACCAAACATTGGATACTTTTTAAAAAAGAAATAAAATTAAAACAAAATTTTTAAAACATATTTATTTTCTTCCATAAAACGGGTTTATAATATTATAGAGACAATATAAATATGAAAATTGTACCCAATTCTAGATTTCCCGTATTTGGTCAAAGTGAACCCAATTTTGGATATCCAATATTGGGATACATTTTAAAACACATTAAATGCATAAAAATTAGCGAGTCTGGCATAACTCGAATACACAGTTTTTAATTTCTGTGTCAACACCAGCACAGAGTCCGTGACACCATATATATCAACTAACAACAAAACATTACCCGTAAAAAATCAGACCATCCCAAAAAAATATACCCTAAAGGTGCGCGCACACTTAGGCGAAGCGTCGCGAAGAGAAGAGAATTTTATCCATCCAAGAACTTTACATGCAATCAAATGGGAGCCCGCAGCCCGCACACTGAAGCGTCGAGAAGCGTTGTGCGGGCTTCCATTTGATTGCACGTAAGTTTCTTGGACGGATAAAATTCTCTTCTCTTCGCTTCGCGACGCTTCGCCTAAGTGTGCGAGCACCTTAATAGGTATTGGATATCCAATAATACAGTAATATTGTCATCCAGTATTAGGTTACAAGGCGATTTAACAAGTTTGATGTTAGTTACTTGTTTACTTACTCTGTGAATCGAGTTAAAACATTAGAAATACTTCGAAAACAATCCACAAATAGTGATCAGTTGACCAACAAAAATATTTATTGTACTTACCTCGAAAAACGGTCGTTTTCAGTAGAGCACTAAAAAAACTCAATGCGCTTACTATTCCCGTTTAACGTCTGCATTGGCGGCGCATTGGTAGCAAGCAGCGTTGCCAGGTTTTAGTTTCGTTTTTATCGTACAGACCTTACAAAATTATGGTTTTTTGTGAAAAATTATCGTACAAGCGGTACAAGTTCTAAATCCATAGGATATAAATATCAAAAAATACGTCAATTTTCTGTAATTTAAATGTATGATATTTTTGATCATAATTGATTCGATGACTTCACGAGAGTGTATGTATATCGATTCTGCTTAATTATAACAATGAAATAAAATGCAGTTGTTACTAATTATAAACTTCATTGACAAGCTCCGATTTAAATTGAACATTGCAGTACCTACATCCTGCCGTATCTTTGACTAAATATAAAATGTTAATATTAGGATATAACTAGTGTCAAATAAAGCGGGCATAACTTCAACGAATATCCGTCAGCTCTTATAATTATTTTCTAATAGCTACTCCTTCCTAAACAGTTGAGTTCTTCTGCGTTTAACATTTCCTCGCGTTCAGCCCTGTTGTTTTTTTTTACATTGTCAGTGATTCACAGATTAACCAACGCAAGTCAACAAGTAAGCTTAAACTGCTATGACTGCTATGACGAATATGAATGCAGTATAGCATTCATCAAGTCAGCGATATAACGCCCGACGCGTGTCGTAGCCGACCTAGTGCAATGATGTCGGTACTTGGACTCGCAAATTTGAAAATTATCCTACAAAGTGCGCATGATAATGATTTGTTATCGTTTATCGTACGTGCCCTAAAATTATCGTACATGTACGATAATTATCGTACGTCTGGCAACCCTGGTAGCAAGTCTGGCGCTGACGTCAACAACATGACGGTTATTTTCCACGCTCTTTGAATTGCCGCTATTAGAACTACTTTACTTTCTGTGAAATACTGGTATGTACTTTCAAAGATTTTTGTTATTTACATATTTACCCACACATTAATTTGAAACTAAAACTAAAATATTGAGGTCCTATCCAATATTTGGTTCCGTTCCTCTATTTGAATCAACTGCCAAGATTCCCAAATATTAAAAAAATGTTTGGTAATAAAGGTTTGTGGTGTAGTTTAATTTAAAAAAACAGAATTATTATAGTCTTTTGCGGTTTTTTAGTAAACTATTATTTTATAAAATCAATAAGTTGTTTATTATAGTAATTGGAAAGCAGCAGTAGTTGGTCTGCCATATTCCATTTGCGAAAAAAAAATCAATATCAAGGTAAACGTATGCATAAAAAATAAACATTTCCTTTAGATCGAGTTTTACTCAAAAAAATGTTAGGATTGAAAAATGATTTGGGGCCCCCCGCAGGGTTTGATCTAATGAGTTCTGTGTTCAAGTATCAACCAAAAAATGTTGAGTTTAAGCCATTGGTCCACTAATTGGCCTGGGGCCCCGGCATCGCAGGGGTTGCGGAGGCGTTGGGGCTGCCATTGGAAAGGTAGAAGAAAAATATGTTCACATTAGCATATTTTTCCCAAATATATACGTTAAATTGGCAGGGACAATATCTAACAACTGTAGAAACGTTTATAATGAACAATTTGACAAGTAAAGCGGTCTTTACACTCATATAAATAATATTATTCCGCAAAGTAGGATTTAACCCATGTATCGTATGTAAGAACAAAAATAAAACAAACAAGACCCGGTGAGAATTGCGTACAAATATAATTCTTGAATTAAAATTTACGCCATTCAACCAAGCCAAAAAACCTCATATAATATCCGCTTGTTAGCCACATAAATCAAAGATGAAAATCATTTCCTGCTTTGATTTTGTAGAGTATTAGGTAACCGTGAATATAAAAAAGACAAACACCTTAATCCTATTTATACTTAAACCAATCAACAACAGTCAATCAAGAATTCTTAATTATTAATTAACAAACATATAATTTTCACGGTCAATATATTTTGATATTATTTGTTGCACAATTTTTAAGTGAACAGACAGGGGATGTTTAACTTGCAACACGATTTTTAATAGTTAAAGGGTTTAAATCTTTACTTTATCCCGGTATAGGCCAGACTAGTTACCTCACTGTTCTAGCAAGCTAAGAAGAACCTGGCATTTAAAATGGCATTGGGATATAATTGCAAAGGTCGATTTTGGTTAAGTAATAAATTGTATTAAAATAGTTTTGCAATATGAAAAAATAAAAAATCTTTATTTTGCTTAGTTTCATTTAAGAAAATATTCGAAATGGCAAAATTTAGTGCTGTTTTTATTGCCCCGGTAACACACTTATAGCTCGCCAATTTGGTTTAGTTACCAAATAAAATTGTTGTTTATACACAAGTACAATCAATGTTATTGTTTCTTTGCTTCATCAATGACTTTTTTATACAAATTTAAAATAATACCCAAAAACTTGCCAGACGTCCGGTTAACAATTCTTCCGTTCTAACTAGATAAAAACTAAGAAAGAATTATTGTTACCTAAATATATGTAGGGTAAATGTGGGACAGTTGCCACTCTTTTACAAATATAAAATCCTAAAATCGTTAGTTTCATATTATATTTTTACAAAAATAATAACATTTAAAGCACCTATATAACAAAGAAGAAGTGAATTCAAGATCCCCTTATGTGGAAGAGATGCCCAGAGTTATAGGGAGAAGATGCCTCCTAAAATTTTCCATAAGGGATATATGCCTTTTTTTTCATTTCTTCTCATTTGCATATTATTTTATGTATGTTGCATATGGTGGAGAACATGGTACAGATCTCATGTAGCAATTTTGCGCTTCTGACACAACAAATCCGATTCTTCGGTCCATTTTTCTTTTGGTTTGGCACTGCTTACGCTATTGGGCATGGTAAGCCTACAGAACATTATTACTTATTTTTTTATTTTGCAAGTGCTAAAAGCCTGGTTATTAGCTATCACTTTTATTTAAACACAAAAATATAATGTGTGGCAACTCTCCCACCCAAAATATGTGGCGTTCGGTAGTTAGAGACGCCGCATCACTTTGCAAAAAAAAAAATAAAATAAAAACGTAAACTAAAATATGCATATTAATCTATAAAAGAGTCTATCTAACTCGAATAATACAAATTAAACCCGATTTTCCTTAAAATTCAATGTGCTGCTAGAGTTTGAAAGTTACGCTATATAATATTAGGGAATGAAAATGCTATTTTTTGCACAGCGAGAATTGACACCCGAAAAGAAAGGAAAAAAATTCCTGTGACGCCGTTGTTAACTTTTAAAAATTCGGAATACTAAAAAACTATAGGCGTACGCGTACTACATAGTTTTTTTAGTATTCCGAATTTTTAAAAGTTCCCTACCTCATCATAGGGATATATTTTTCATTTCTTTAGAGTGTCAATTCTCGCTGGGAAAGCTACACTTACCGTTTTAATTGTTAAACCGACCCACATTAACTCTACTGGACTCATAAATACAACTATAAAAAACCCTTTTCGTGTCAGTCAAAAATGTTGTCTTTTTACTACCGTTTGCCTAATTTTAGACGTTTTTAAAAGCTTCCTCGAATCAAAGTGTCCAACTTCTTGCAATTCCAAATTTTAGGGACCCGCAGGCCTTAGAGCCCGTCGGTGTATTGCGCCAGATTGCCCCATAATGTTGAATATGTCCTTGCCACTACTTTTAAAGACATTTATTATAACAAATATATCACAGTTTTACAAAAGCTTACAAAAAATATACATAAGTACAAAGTACAAAGTGCAATGTACAAATACAACAGAGTACAAATATAACAGAAAGAACCTAAGAATTCTACATGATGTTATTGAAATACATAATGTCAGATAGTCTTTTAAAATCCCCATACTACTACGTGTGAAAACGTGTTACGTTAATATTTTACAACACACTGACATTGGCATACACTAAAGAGTTCACATGCATAGGAACTGAAATATATTATTTAGTCAAATTACAAAGAGAATGTTTTGTAAACCGCAATAATACATGAACCATGGAACGATACGATTAAGCCTTTCATTGTGGTTGCCGCTACTTTTTCTCTTGAAATATTAATAATTATTAGCATATCTAATCTTAACGATAGATATGCTAAGATACTAAAATGATTAATGCTGTTGTCATATTTAAACGTTATTTAAGAAGTAATTACAAAATCATAGGTATAAAACTGTTGTTGTTAACTAGGCATTACTGACATATATTAAGAAGCCCGGAAGTTTTTATTGTTTAGCTTGTAGTGTAAGTTGTTTAAATACTAAAACAGTATTTTTCATGATTATTCTTTGCATTTCAAATTCTTCTTACTTTTCTTACCTATATACTCCAAGTTTTCGAACTGTAAGAGGCCACACTTCGTCCATTTACCTTTAAAGTGCTCTTTCTTATTTTTACGACAATTTTGGATTTTTATTTTCGCATGGTTGGATTTTTTTCCTTCACTCGCCCCTCCCCCCTCCCCAACTTGGTGCTTTCGATAAGGCCCTGATTATCTTAAACTTCACCATCTAATTCAATGCGTATTCCAAGTCCTTTTGATTTCCACCTAGACTTATTATCTCGTATGTAAATTTTGTAATTTTTAATTTATTATTTTACTGATTTAAATTGACTGTTAATGCTTTCTTTTATATGAATTATTTAAGTCTCTTGTCAAAATTGCTGTTGTGTGCCACCACAGTATTCTATTTTAACCAATAAGCTATAACAAATAATGAAAAAAGTATGGTTTTAAATTTTTTTAATTATCTTTATTAAACCTTATGATTTTTTAAAAACTATCTCTACAATACTTTTCCTTGTTTCATATTACATAAATATTCCTGTTTAAATTAATACTTTGCGTACAGTCGTGGACAAAAAATTATACATCACACAGTCTGATCGTTTCTTAATGGATTTTCTAAGGGAAATACTTAGACTGTGAATTACGATTTTTTCATACGTGGACTTACGGTTTAATGGCTAGATCTCAAATTATTTTTTTCATTATAGGTTTAATTTTAGTTTAGGTAGTTATAACGCAAAAGTAATAATATCTAATTTAAAAAAAATTGTAAAGAGTATTGAATCTCCATTTGGCTTACAACACGTTTAGAGCTTTAAAAAACAAGTTAACGGTAAAACTAATCAATATAATTTTTACGTTTATTGCTAAAATTCAGAAAGTAGATCTTTAGAAAAAATAGAGACCTTCAATATTAACAAATCTTCTTCAAGATTTGATGATACAAATTATAATTCATGTTAGTTATTGGCCTGAAGAAGCAACTCCCACAATAAATTAATTTTAGTTCTGGAAATAATCCCACCCAAGATACCTCCGATCGTCGTTTTTAATCCCATTTAAGCTTTTTCAGTTTTGCACTCAACCTTGGAGTTTTATTAAATAATACTTATTGTAATTTGGGCATGTTTATGCACAGACTAATCTCGCAAGTTTTGATTTCGGGACTTAATCAGAAAAAAACATGCTCTAACTCCCCATGCACCAGGTGCGGCACATGATATTTTAGATGTGTCGTATCTCAGTTCCTACGCATGGGACCCCCACCAAATTATAGGATGTTACTATTGGGTACTCTAGAAACATTTTCGTAAAAAAATATTTAATTTTAAAATTTGCGAAAAATTTTTTGGGAGGCTTCACCTGAGATCTAAGAAAGTTCTGAAGAAAATTTTTGCTTCCAAGTTTTTTTCATAAATTTTATCAGATTTTATCGACAAAATTCAAATTTCATTGAATTGTCTCTAATATCTTGAAATTAATTAGTTTTTAAAATTTTTACCCTAAAATATTTTGTGTAAGAAATAATTTAAAAAGTCATTTCTTTAAGGAAAATTAGAATATTTTCACGAAATTTGGAATTTGTCGCTAAAATTTGATATACTTTATGAAAACAATATGCTGAATAAAATTTTCCTCAGAGCTTTCTCAGATCTCAGGTGACGCGGCCCAAAAAATTTACTTTTTTTCGCAAATTTTAAAATTAAATATTTTTTCACGAAAATGATTGCAGAGTACCCAACAGTATCATTTTATAATTTGGTGTGGGTCCCATGCGTTGGAACTGAGATACGACAATCTGAAATTCCAGGAACCGCCACTGCTCCCCACACATTACCTTGGATAAAAATAATGGATTATAGATTACATTAAATCCTTGTTTTACTCCTTTATCTCTTTTCGACTGGTCTTCTTCCTTAACCTTCCTAACCACAGTCTTATAAACCATTTTTTTCTTGTGCGTTGCAGGTTGTTGAACGTTTTTCCTTTTTCCACGAATGCAAAGCATGTTTATTGTTCTCTACTCTTAATTTTTTTTTCTTTGACTCAAGTAGTGCTCCCTCTACACCCAAATTGATTATCTCTTAGCGTTTTTTCAGTCCTGACCTCAATTCTTCTTTACATAAATTTAATCGAGTTCCTTGATGCACACTGAAGTAAGTTGCGACATACAATTTTCCGGCTATCTGCACCTGCCTTATTAACGTTCAAATACTACCGTTAAGTGGTAAATTTAGTTTCTGAAACTGTTATACCTTCACTGAAGCACAGAATTTTTCAACCTTACAGAAGCGAAAAATCCTTATTTTGACAGGACTCGATTTTCAGCACGCATGTCCAAAGCGGCCATCTTATAACCGGAAAATTACGCCATCAGCTGGCTATAGTTAGTTCGTTCTTAACTGCAGGGTTTTTAAATATTTTTATATTTTAAATGTGCTGTTTTTCGGAATTTTCTATAGTTTTTTTTCTATAAAATATGCCAAGTGTTTTATGTTTCAACTGGTGACATGATTTTGTTTGTATAGATATTTATACATTTTCGACATGTCGAAAATTTCTGTTTTTAATATGTCAACATAACATCTAGTGTAATCTAGACGCCCATAAGCATATTTCTAAGATTTAGAAACTTTGTTCCTCCCTACATTTTTTTCATATCTCATACAGTTTACAAGTTATTTGGCAAAATTTCCATGCATGCGTGCAAGAAACGTTAAGAGTCAAGAAAGTTTCTAAATAAAGTGGTTAATCCAAATATTTATCTGGTAGTTATTATATTAAAAGACAAAACATGTTGGGGACAGGGGAATCAAAAGGTACATAATGCGGGAAAAATATCACCTGCAGATTATTTCAAATCGCAAAAATGTTATTTTGTCGATACTGTAAAAATTGATGCGCATGACAATTTTAAATTAATTTTCTTGACGCACAAATAAAAAACCTAAAAAACCTTCAAATTGTATCTGAAAAACTAAGTATTATTTACCACGTGATTATATAAACGTTTTTTTCTCATTTGCTATAGAATCACCCTCTGAGATATTTTAGAACACTTAGGAACCACCCCGTATAAGTGCGAATGTACTACACAAAGAGTTGGGGGCAATAACGACAAAAAAAATAACATTAAAAGATACAACGAATAGTAACCAACATTTTCGACGTGTCTAAAATTATTTTTCGACACGGAATTATGGTATATTCATATTGTTATGCTTTTTGATTAATTGGTTTCAAAAAGATATTTGTTCCCAATATTGTTATTTTTCGTAAGTTACATTTTCGTATTTTTGGTAACCTGGTGTATATTGTGATTATTGCTACTATAAGAATATTATTAAAGTACTAACGGTATATCAAAATGGAATCAACAACTAATATGGTTCAAGTAACTGTTACTTCAAGAAATATTGTCAGTGTATTAGCGATAGAAATATATATATATATATATATATATATATATATATATATATATATATATATATATATATATATATATATATATATATATATATGGTCAAATCGTGGTCTGTTCTTCAGCCACCCTGGGTGTAAGCCTGCCCGCTGATGGGTAAGGGCCCAGAAATCGATAGCAGGAGGTCACCCAGACCAGAATCAAAGATAGTCCTCATTATTTTTATTTTTCATTCACGGCCTTTTCGCTGCACTAGCGAAGAAGTAAATCTTCGCATTTACATTTATTATATTACCTATAGGCCAAGAAATCTTCCATTTTTCTACTATTGTTGTACAATGGTGCATTTGTACCGTCGACGTCGAGAAAATCGACATTCGACATACTCTCGAGTATTATTGTGTTAGCAGCCAAACATTTTTGGAGCAACACTGGGTGAACTAGTTGGCGCGAGCCACTACATCTTACCCATCCTTTCCGAACATTTTGGATATAAGGACTCTCTTTGATTCTGGTCAAATCGTGGTCTGTTCTTCAGCCACCCTGGGTGTAAGCCTGCCCGCTGATGGGTAAGGGCCCAGAAATCGATAGCAGGAGGTCACCCAGACCAGAATCAAAGATAGTCCTCATTATTTTTATTTTTCATTCACGGCCTTTTCGCTGCACTAGCGAAGAAGTAAATCTTCGCATTTACATTTATTATATATATATATATATATATATATATATATATATATATATATATATATATATATATTTAATTTTTAAAGATTTTTCCTCAGTGTAATAACCGACAATACTGTCACTGAAAATGGTCTCATTTCTTCGCTTCTGTGAGGTTAGGATATTGTCTGACTTTAGTAAAATTCTTAATGGCCTAGCAAAGGAACTTTAGAATATACCTATACGGGTAATACCATTTTTGTTTCAACGTCAATGCAAAAAATACTCTTCAAGTTCAATAAATACACAGGATGCACAAGACATAACAAGTATGAGACAAAAAGTACAAAATTAGTAAAGAAAACCATTTATACGGGATCAAATACAAAAATTTCATAGTATTGTAAGTTGCTTAAAAGATTAACTGAAAGATTGTAAAAAAAAAAATACATAAAATTTTGATGGCTAGAAATACATTCAATTTCAGTTGTGATCGCATATTTAAAACAATCAAAATCCGTTTAAAATATGATCATAAACAATAAATGGCAACAAAAATAATCTCAGTGAGAAAAGTGGTGTACCTACATACATACAATTGGAAAATTTCTTACGGGCAAATTCGCTATAGCAAAGACCGTTTTAAAGTGACACGTCTCCTACACAAGAGAACCAAGTTTTGTAGTACTTATAAATTGATTCTTAAGTTTTTGGCAAAGGGTGTAGCAGGATAAGCATGACGAGTTGGCCCCCAAATGGCAACCTATATCGAAACTTATGTTATATCATTGGCTTGATGTACGAACACGATTTATATATGTTTCGCCGCCGGACTCCGCTTTGACCTTGAGATATGAACAAAAATGATCGCACGCATGACTATCGTTCAAAGAGGCATATCTTGAAAACTAACTAAGCTAGAGAGGTAAATCCAACGCGAGACCTCAGGTAACCTTACAGAGTATACACTATATTTTTTTTAGATTTAACGAATAATTACACATATGTTTAAAAAAATAAAGAAAAAAATTATTAATTTTTTTTCGTGTTCCCTCTGACTTACAATCACTAAAATAATATATGTTGTAATCCTTTATATGCACTAGTACCCATAAAAATTGCGTTAGAAAAAACGTGGTGCAACACTTCGAAAAAAAATAAAATAATATAAGGATACAAACTTCACATAGGACACATACAGGGTGTTTTCTAATTGAATGTCAATATTTAAGGGGGCGATTTTTGGGTCCGTTTTAAAAAGAAAACTTCATATGAACGTATGTCCTAAACGTCTGAACTGTTGAGATACAGGGTGGTAAAGTTTTCAAGAATAAATAGTTTTTTATTAATATCTGTAATACCCCTTGACATATTTTAATTAAATTTGGCATACATGTACTATGTATCAAGAGGCATTATTTAGTGTACCATAATTTATTTTATTTCCACCAGTGGCGTTCGTACGGAATTTCACCTGCCTATTTTGGCAGACAGTGATGGTACGCCACTGATTTCTCGTAAAATTAAAAGTATTCCTGAAATCCCAATCATTTCTCATCAATCCGATGCACGGTTTTCGCGTAAAAAAAATAAAAACCTTTTCTCTTCATGATCATAACAATATCGTTAATATGACAATATCACCATGCAGAGAAATAGATTTTCTTTTTAGATCAAATTTGCTTAGAAATGAATAAGGATCTCAAAAATTAACTTCCTTATTCATTTCTAAGCACATTTGATCTAAAAAAGAAAATCTATTTCTCTGCATGGTTGATATTGTCATATTAACGGTATTGTTATGATCATGCAGAGAAAAGGTTTTTATTTCTTTTTACGCGAAAACCGTGCATCGGATTGAAAAAATTGAAAAGTTCAAATTTGCTTAGAAATGATTGGGGATTTCAGGAGTACTTTTAATTTTACGAGAAATCAGTGGCGTACCATCACTGTCTGCCAAAATAGGCAGGTGAAATTCCGTACGAACGCCACTGGTGGAAATAAAATAAATTGTGGTACACTAAATAATGCCTCTTGATACATAGTACATGTATGCCAAATTTAATTAAAATATGTCAAGGGGTATTACAGATATTAATAAAAAACTATTTATTCTTGAAAACTTTACCACCCTGTATCTCAACAGTTCAGACGTTCATATGAAGTTTTCTTTTTAAAACGGATCCAAAAATCGCCCCCTTAAATATTGACATTCAATTAGAAAACACCCTGTATGTGTCCTATGTGAAGTTTGTATCCTTATATTATTTTATTTTTTTTTCGAAGTGTTGCACCACGTTTTTTCTAACGCAATTTTTATGGGTACTAGTGCATATAAAGGATTACAACATATATTATTTTAGTGATTGTAAGTCAGAGGGAACACGAAAAAAAAATTAATAATTTTTTTCTTTATTTTTTTAAACATATGTGTAATTATTCGTTAAATCTAAAAAAAATATAGTGTATACTCTGTAAGGTTACCTGAGGTCTCGCGTTGAATTTACCTCTCTAGCTTAGTTAGTTTTGAAGATATGCCTCTTTGAACGATAGTCATGCGGGCGGTCAGTTTTGTCCATATCTCAAGGCCAAAGCGGAGTCCGGCGGCGAAACATATATAAATCGTGTTCGTACATCAAGCCGATGATATAACATAAGTTTCGATATAGGTTGCCATTTGGGGGCCAACTCGTCATGCTTATCCTGCTACACCCTTTATAAAGAAAAGAGTAACTTATGTAAATATGCTTTGTTCCCAGTAGCAACAATTAATTCATTTTAGCAACACGTTGCATTCTTTAGGTGTTTACCAGAACCATTTTTAAAAATCATTAGTTCTTTAATGACATTAAATAATAGCTCTGTTCGTAGAGGAATCACAAACCGATCAGCGCCAATCAAATTTTAGGTATTTGGTAACGTGACAGTTTGCCGACTGGTTTCCAGTATGTTCATTGGCTCTGACTGGTTTGTGACTTGTGCGAACAGGGCTATTATAATATATTTTAAATAATTAAATAATAATAAAAACGTTACAGTGGAATACAGGGGAAAATGTAGAAAACTAGCATGAGTTTAAAACTCCAAATATCACGTCCCTGTAAAAAAACTGACAATTAGACATTTGTTATTAGCGTTAAAACTGGCTCAACTGGCATAACATTAATTAAAATTTTATTTAGGGACATTCTCTTAATTGACAGTTTTGTATTTAATTTATTTTCAAACTTAATAGTTTCATTATAAAAAGTAAACATTAATTTTTTAACGAAGCAGTAATAAAATTTATTAACACAAAAAAAGAAACACTTTTTTCCGAAAAGTACAAAAATATTTTATTGTTTGCTATGTCAAAATTTCTTTTTAATATTTTCTTTAAAAAAATACCATAAAAATATACATTTTTATCTGCAATTTTCAATGATTAAATGTATTTTTCTTTTTTTACCTTTCACTGTGACATACAAAGTACAAAAGGATTAAGTTATATTATAGTTTTTAGGTCCACTTCAAACACATTCCTATGTAAATATATGTAGGTATAGGACTTTATATAGGAACCTGTTCAAAATAATTAACATTATTTCTTTTAAAGTTTTATAAATTGGTAGCATTTCGACGCCAAATATTAAGGAAAAGCAAGTTTATACAATACTGTTATTTTGTCATATTTAAAAGTCCATCCTTATCAATATACCCAATCAAACCCAATCAACCCCTAAGGTGGTCATAAGGGGGTTCAGAGTTTGTATGGAGAAAAAATATTACATGGTCCTTTTAACTTGAAACTTCATAGAAGTACTCCAAAAAGTAAATGATTACGTGTTTCACAGTTTTTAATAAATCAACCCCTAATTGGGTAAGATAGGGGTTCAAAAATCGCGCAAAAGTCGTGGGCGCAAACTAGTTTGTCATATACTGAAAAGATAAAACAGATATCTATATCGTTGCAGACCAAATAAAATGAATTTAGTTAAATCAACTGGATTGGTAAATAAACCTTAAGCATCATTTATTAAAAAACCAGACTGTACCTACCTACGTATTACGTATCTGTTAGCAGGGGCGTATTCCTGGGGGGGCGCTAATTAGAGCACGAGTTGGCTTTTAGGACTTCGTACCAAAAAAAATATCGACATTTGAGTTTACGCAAAAACATCAACAGTTTATTCGAGTCGCTATTAAAAAAACGTCAACAATTTTGGATTTTTATCTTTGTATACTTGGATATTTTCCTCCCATTCCCCCTCCCCCCTCACCACCAAACAAAGTTTTTTCGGTAAGCCCCGGTCTGCAAATTTAGGTACAAAATATGTGCCTCTCAAGTAGCCAGGAAAAAGTAATAAAAAATAAATGTTTTTCTGGAAGCAAGTTAGATAATTTAACCATAAAATAAAAAATAAAACCTGTATAATGATAAGTGGCTAATAACTATAAATAAGGCTAATGAACAGTCAAAATAAAATACTACCGAATAAGGAATTTTACGAGTTGATTATAAATGATATAAAAACAATAATAAATTAGTGACGTTGGTTTATGGTGCCTTTCGATTAGGTGTCTGTTTTAATTAATTAGACAGGAAATTAATTTTTTTCTGTATTATTTCGTAAGATCAGACTTTGAGTTAGCAATTCCATCATGAACTTGTATAAAAGTTATTGTCAATACATAGGAAAAGTTATTGCCGGTGTTAAATTATGAATTTATTTATATTAATGCATCCACTCTGGCATGGCTTTTCAAGAATAATTATTAGTACTAAATTTAATTATATCTGCAAAATTCTTACTCTTCCAGTGAATGCATTTCTGCCTGTGCGAAACGCTACTGGCATAAGAAACAAAAACAATAGAATGCAGCAAAAATTTAGGTAGTAGCAGCACCGGAATAAGTCGGCAGGTATAAAGGCAGCTTTGCGCTTCCTCGAAGCTTTTGCAGGTGAAAACAAGAATTATTTGCTAGAAGACTGCCGTATACTTTTATATATCATACCCTTTAAAGAAATGGTGTAATTAATGGGTTCGGGTTTCTTTTCGTCTTTAATTCTCATTAAAATTTAAAATAAAAGTTTTTCTTTTACGAAGTAAATAAGGTCTGAAAGCTATAGGTTCATATCTAAAGCATGCCTTACACGGTCAATAATATTGACAGTATCTTATTATATTGACAAAAATATTGACCGTGTAAGGTGGGGATGTTGATGGTTTGATGGACTGAACTGACGTGAATTAGAATTTCCGAATATCAGGCATCAATATCAGCAAGCAGAGGGGATAATGTCTGTAATACTGATCGTCTAGGAGTCTAGGGTGCCCTATACAGAGATTGAAGTGGATTGTTGAAATATTGTCAGTACGGATCGATACCAATATTACTGACCGTGTAAGGTTCGCTTAAGAATATTTCTTTATTTTCTTCTCCTTTTCTATTCTTGTTCCTTAAATTATGGGCTTACTCAGTAAGCCCATAATTTACTGTGACCCTCAAAGCACAACAAATTAAAATGCATATTTTATCAATATTTTCTGAATATTTCACGTTTGAAAATTTTCGTAGATACCTAATACCAATTTCAGTATTGTAGCTTCAAAAAAAAAACTGCGACATACTGCGTATTAATATTTTTTTGATGGATCTAAAGCTCTTAAATTTTTAAATCGGATGTTTACAATTTTACTGTGTCGTAAAACCTATTATTACTCGTAATATGCTCCCAACAAACTCAGATATGTAAACATTTACATAAATGTTACGTAATGTTTTAAAGTCTTACACTGAGTTATGTGAGCCTCAGGTGACCCACATGTGACTCATTGGAAGCCAAAATGTTCGACTAGGTTATGCAGCTTTGTTACGTAATACTATTGTGTCTCAGTTATAGTCCCCGTCAACTATAATTCATACTCTTATAAAATCAGATTGTTTTCGGATATACCAACTGCCCAAGATATCGGCAGTATAGTCCAGGCGAATAGGTTTTCTGCACGGTTTAAATAAATAATAAAATAAATTCGGTATTTGTACAAATTTGTACAAAATTATTGTTTAAATTTATTGTACACGGTGTATTTAAATAAGCTTACTCGTATTTTTGGACCTTTTGAACTTCCAAAAAACACTAAAAATATGCAATAGTCGAAAAATATAATAAATTTAATATATGCGCCCGGACTAAAATTTTTATCTTGGCTGGCGATTTTTTCAACAAAATATCCTCTAGAAAGATACATTATTATTACCATATTTCTTGTGGCAGAAGTAAAATAAAGCTACTGGTGTTTTAGATCTTCTATGTGATCAGTTAATCTTTATCCTGTCATTGTTAACAAGTCCTCATTAAAAACTTATAAATAATTCTGTTATTTCTGCGATTTGCTTGATTTCCAAATGATTTTCATACTGAAAATTGTTGCTTAATATAAATATTGTCTATCATTGTGAAAAATACATGATTAAATTGCTCTTTCCTTTAGAAATTTAAGTAAAACACTCGGAAATAAATTCATAGTAGGTACAAACCTTAGCTGTTTTATTCTTACTATTATAAATTTAAAACCTTGGCTGTCAAATCAGACTGGTTTTAAAATTGTAAATCGGGCCGGAAATGTTCTAAGGCTCGCCGAAGTATTTAGAAATGAATTTATTGAAATATGTGGTTTAAAGTTTTAAAAGATATTTCTAAATTCTCCAAAAACATTTTTTTTGTTATTATAAAATTTTAGCTGCCCCCTATAAAATGCAAACCTGACTAGGGACCTGGTTACACACTGCCTACGTTATATTTACATAAAATAAATATATACAAAAATATTTATAAAATAAACTTTATTTACAAAAATAAATGTTATGTTAATGTTACACATGTTGTAACATTGATTATGTAAGATTTACATAAATGTTATGTAACCATTGTACGTAAATATTGTGTTAATGTGACAAATGTGTAACACTACTTGCATGAATATTATGTTGTTGGTACACATGTCTTTAGTGGATACAATCACCTCAAATAAAAACTAAACTTTAATTTAAAAAAAACACAACACAAAACCAACTCTGCAATTCTTTCCGTCATGGCAGACAATAAACTAGACGATTTCCAATTAAAAATTTGGTTAAAAACCATTATTACTTTTGTAAACATAAAAATTATCATATTTTAAATGGTAATAAATAGGAACTTGGTTATGGCCTGCTTGCAGAAATAATTAATTGGCAAGGTTTAACTCCAACCGAATGCTTCTTAGCAAATTTTAGTTAGTCTTGCTCAGATGCACATTCAAGTAAATGACAAAGGAAGTAAAGATAATAAAAGCTTTTTGGATATTACTTTTTTATGCACTAGTGCATCTAAAGTTAAAAACTGCAAATCGAATGCATCGCGTGATGACCTTCACAGACGTTCTAGCATTTTATATGGTTATAAATAATAAACATGTAACCAGCACTTTTTATGATGGGTTTTCAATTTAAAATCTAACAAACCTGTTTTTAAGTTCCTTTTCTAGATGTTTTTTGTAAGTAAACGTCAGCTCGTAAAAACACAAAGTTCTCGTTAAAATGAAGCGAGCAAATTATTTTAAGATATTAAATTTATTGATTTCGATCGTATTTGTTTAAAAAAAAAGGGATGTGAAAGTATGACGAAGCTTCTTGAATTATATTATTTGCAGATTACTGGATATCCGGGGGAAAGTCGAAGGACGTAAAATACCAACGCCAACGCTGCAACGGCCCGATTCTCCAATGATCAACTAGACGATCTTAATGTAAACCAGTTTTAAATCTTAACCTTTTTAGTGAATCTGAACGTAAATATTTTATTTATATTTACGTACTAGTACTATTTTTTAAAAGGCGAATAATGAAAATTTTAATATTTCAAAATATGTCTAAAGCTTATCAGAACTTTGAAAAGTATGATATGTTAGTTTCCTATATTGAATGGAATGAAAATTTCCGTGATACCGCCGAACTATATTTTGACAGGTATGTAGTACGATTTTATATAAATTATAAATTTATCTTTGACTTTTTTTCTACACATTTTAGGCTGTGTAGAAGCAACTCCTTGTAGGGCTATTGAGTAAGAAGTTGGAGTGAATAAGGCTCGAGCACAAACTATATTACACAAATATAAATTTAGACCATATAAAGTCAAAATCGTTCAGCATTTACATCCTGGGTACGCTGAACGTCGTCTCATTTTTTGCAATTGTTTTTTGCATCAAACTCAAGCCAATATGAATTTTGGAAGCTTTGGGATATGGTCCGATGAGGCGTATTTCACAAGCTCTAGTATTTTCAATAAACACAATACCAGACATTGGTGTCAAGAAAACCATCATCTTTATTTTAAGCTGGAGAGCCTGGAGCAGCAGGGAAGATTCGGTTTCAGCGTTGCTTGCGTTATTTTGGAAAGGCAACTAACTTATAGAATTTATGAGGGAAGCCATTCAGCAAATCGTTGCCTGCGTATATTGCAAGATGTTGTACCTGAATTGCTAGATGATGTTTCCTTGGCTGACTTAAACAGTATATATTTCCAACAGGGGCGCCTGCCCATAATGCCAGAATAATAAGCCCTTTTTTGGAAAATAATTTTCCTGAAAAATGGATAGAAACCAACGGACCTGTAAGATGGCCACCACGATCACCCGATCTTTCCGTCCTTGGCATTTCTTGTGGGGTTATTTACAAAATAAAGTTTACAAGTCTCGACATCGCACTATAGAAGAACTGCGTGAAGGCACTACACTCGAATTTCAAAATTTGCAGGGACGATCGATCATACTTTTAAATGCCATACGACGAATAAGTGAAATGTGCAAGTTTTGTGTTAGAGAAAACGGTAACAACTTTGAGCAACTTTTGTGATTTATAAAATATAAACAAAGGTTTTTACTTTTACATTTACATTTTAAATTTACTAAAAAACATCTGTTTCCTCTTTTATCTAAATTTGTTTGGAGCAGTGAATTGTTTTATTCAAAGTTTGATTCAGTTATGTTATTGGGATTTAAAATTTTAAAAATGAACCTCAATGTTAGTTAAATGTCTCTATTCATTTGATTCAAATCATTATATCACGGCCTACTATGAAATATTATACCTTTTTTTTAATTGTAAAATTCGGCAGTTATTCCAAAAGATATATACCTCCATTAGATATTTTTAAAAAGCTTATGAAAAAAACAATCAAATAAAAACAGGGTGTCCCATTTAAAAAAAAATGCAACTTCGGTTTTTATCTTCAAATTCGTTCCTTCTAGAAAAAATGTGAATTTGCGTAGAATCCAGTGGCTACGCCACTGGACTAGGCAAAAAACTATAATCCGGCTTTACCTTACCGATACGTTAAAATGCACCTGAGATACGAGGGGTGCTTGAAAATGGCACTTTTTAAAAATCGGCCTGTATTTCCGAAACGAAGGGGACTATGAAAATTCTGTTTGTAGCATCATACGTTTCACGAAAAAGTAGCAGTATTGCGAAATCCGCAGCTCTCTATCTTCAAAGATAACCGAGATACCCTACAAAAGTGTTGAAAACTGTCGAAAACCCTGTACATGAAAAAACGGAAAGAGTAGATTTAAATAATATGTGTATATTAGTACGGTTCGCTATTTTGTAAAGAAGCTAATTCGAAGACCCTTTATACAATACAGATTCTCGATTTTAGGATTTTTGCCTTCTCCCTGGATGTAAAAATATATATTAGTCTATATTATAATAATTAGCGAAGTTACTTGAACCAGTTACAGTAAATAACCAAAAGACTAATGTTCTAAAACTCCGAAAACCTCTATAAATAATTATGATTATGATTCTAATTTCTAGTTATAGTGATTATTTATTTACATTAGCGCGTTTGAGAAACAACACAACTGATACATCACCGAGTGAAAATTTAATTATAAGGTGTGGCTTTTGCTATCCTTATATTCGTTTTCCATTCAACTAGAAAAGTAGTTTAGTAACTATTATTTTTGAGAGTAGAGTTTAGTTTCTTTTAAGGTATGAAGTTTTTATTTCAATATTTAAGTTTATACCGCTGGCTACATTTTAAAAGATTAAGTTGATGAAAAACGAAGACCTTTAGTCTGGACCCAAATTAGAAATCGATTTATAATACAAAGCATTTCAGGAAATTGATAAACAATAGTATAAGAAAAAAAATTCTATATAGGGAATTAGGACATAGAGCAACAGAGGATTTCTGACATTAAAATATTGCGATTTGGTCAAACTTGTTAA
Source organism: Philopedon plagiatum (assembly GCA_963971165.1). Lineage (NCBI taxonomy): Eukaryota > Metazoa > Arthropoda > Insecta > Coleoptera > Curculionidae > Philopedon > Philopedon plagiatum. Next base: position 33,278,666 of record OZ020195.1, on the reverse strand, counting down.
GTCCGAAAGTTGATATTAACAGAGATATCGAGCGTTCAAATGAGAATTTTAATTCCATTAATAAAAATGGTAGGTATACGCGATTTTTAATGGCGTAACTTTAGTGTCATTCAACCTTTTTTCCCTAGAAAAGACAAGAAAATAATATTTTTTCAATTAAAAGTTCAATACGTCTGTTCACAAAAAGTTTGAGGGTTTTTAAAGCAAGTTAGAAACAAAAACATTTGCCCCAAACGCATCTAAACTCACTTGTTTGTGAGTTTAAAAATACATATTATTTTCCATCCTTGACGTAAAACAAAAAGCATAGGTGCATGTGTGATACACTTTTTAAACAGTTTTTAAACCTATGCAATGTTTGCGGGCAAAAACGTATGTCGGTCTGGACTAGGCTTGACAGATACTTATGGCAGCACGATTGTATTGGGCTTTATTACACTTTTTTCGACTTTATTCCATCAGGTAGATTTGAATCTACATGAGTATAGAGACCGCCTCGCCAAGCTGTTGCTGTGTCCTGGGGCAGAATTACCTTGCGCCTTCTAACTTCTCCAATTGTCGACTCTTTTTGCAAATGGTCAATCTGTTTTTAAATATGCTCCCAGGAATTAGACTATCGATATTTTTGCAAATTCTTCCGGAACTAAACTGTCGACGTTTCTTTTTTGGTACGCAGTCCCTTGGGGCGCCCCTAGGCCTCTGGTGCTCTGAGGCACTACCCCAATTGCCTTTATGGGCACCTGAATTAAATAGTAAAATATCGTTTTTACCAAACACATCTACCATTTTTTAAACAGAATATATGAATTATGCCGATCAGAAAGGAACCAACGACATTTTGACAAAAATCGATATAATACTACCATAGCCTGCTCTATAGAATATTATTTCGGAAAGATCCAAACTCCATTCTTTAAATTACTTTTAAAATATGCAGATGGGCCAAATACTAATCCATATCTGGTGACCAAAAGTATAGATTGACAAAATGAAATTTTCGGATTTGAAGAGAGAGAGATGTGATTATTTTAAAAATGATAAAAGAATAACTTCGTAGTTAATAATAATCATATAGCTACAGTAACTTATATGCTTATATATAAATATTATTATTATTATTATTCTTATTATTATTATTATTATTATTATTATTATTATTATTATTATTAATCTAAATACGTACATTACAGAGAAACTCCAAAGAGTACAACCCATACAAAAGAAAGATATCAAAAAATGCGAAGAAAACAATGTAAAAAGTACAAATGGGTAAAACAATCTTATCCAGTCCAACAATAAAACACATCGAAAAGTAATCACTAATATCCTTCCACTGTTCGTTACCCCATTCCATAACAGGATAAGAATTTATATAATTATATATTAAGATTGTTAATAATATTTCTAATTTTATTTTTAAAAGTTACCGCAGAACAGTTAAAATTCAGGTTATATGGTAACATGTTTAAGTAAGACATTATTCGGTTAATGGTGCTGGCTTTTCCAATATCAGTACGGCTAGGGTTTATGGAAAATAGGTCTAGTTGCCTCGTATGGCGATATGGCACTCTAAAATTTATCAAGGCCAAGAGGTCCGCGCAGTCTACCTCATTATTCAGCAGCTTGTGGCCAAAGACCAAGGTCAGCCGCACTGTGCCTGTTTCCAGAGCATCCAGGCCCAATACACTAAGTCGCTCACGGCACGGTAATAGAGAACCGTCCACATTTAGCTTAACCAATAAGAACTTGACAAACTTCGATTGTACACGTTCTATTCTTTTAATATGTATGTTGTATAAAGGAGCCCATATCAAGCAACAATACTCTAGGTGGCTCCATACCAGTGCGCAGTATATAGACTTAAGAACCCCGAAGCCCCTGAAATCCCAGTACTGCCGCATGCCAAAGCCCATCATCTTAAAAGTCTTTGCTGTAACACTGTCAATATGGGCAATAAATCTCAGTTCCCTATCGAAAATGACACCAAGATCATTGACCAGTGTAACCCTCGGTAGTAGAGAGCCATCAATATTATAAACATGGTCCATAACATACCTTGTTCTGGAAACAGTTTTTTCTGGATAAAGATATAAATAATGTATATCGCACTAAAAACCTATTAACACAAAACTAATAATTACCAAATATAGTTCATATTTTGGGTGGACAAAAGTAGATTGACAAATGAAGAAATATTTTAAAAGTAAACTCTCATAACATAAAGATTAATTTTATTTGTTAATAAATTAATGGGGTAGGCTTTATTCTTCTTCAAGTCCAGAATTCTCTTTAGCATCGAACAATAAGCTTGTTAATATATTCCGGATCAACAGAATTCCATGCTGCACATAGAACACTCAAAGCATCAAAAGGTTTTTGTTTGTTTTTGCCCTTCCTACCACGAACTTATTGTATTAAATAATGCCACAAGTTCTCTATCGGATATCGGTGATTGGGAAGACCGATAACATTATTTCTCTCTTAAGGAAATCTTTACCATTTTTGAAGAGTGCTTCGGATTATTGTGATATTGGAAGTAATATTATCTTAGTGGTATGTTAAGGAGTCATGACTTCCTTGAGCATGTCTAAGTACCTAAAATTGTCCATTTTACCCTCAATTTGATAGAGTAGACCTATGCTATAGGAGGAAAATTACCCCCACATCTTGATCGAACGTTATCCGTGCTTAACTGTGCGAACGACAAATTTTTAGGTTATATTTGTTACCATCTGGATGGCGAACATATCTCATGCCATCAGAATATACCAGGTTAAATGTGGATTCATCACTGAAAATTACTTTTTTGCAGTCTTCCACTGCCCAGTGACCATAATCTTACAAAATCAAGTCGGCTCTTCACATTACTCTTTGTAAGCAGAGCTTTTTGGCGGGTTTTTTGTGTTTTTGGCTGATCCTCTTGTAACATTTTTCTTACAGTACGAGAACTTATCACACAGTGTTATTTGGACATATGCAAAATTCTTCTTATCAGCAACACACGGTTTTTTTACCTTATATACCCGACATTTTTAAAGGAGAACATGTCCTTGTAAAATTAACCGTTTTGTAATTTCGGAGACAGTCGCTCTTAATAACAAATCAAATTTACTCGCATTTTTAAGAACTACATGCTTTACAAAGTAATATAGTTTTGGCATACATTGAGTAAAAACAAAGTGAAAAGTCATTTTGTGGTATACAGTCCTATTTTATTCTTACATTTACCAATTCATACTTCTCAACTGACCATTTTTGACCTGTTTTTAAGATAAAACTCGACAGCTTGGATAAAGTTTTTCTTTGATGAACCAAGATATTTTTTAAAGAAAAAGTTACAAAATACTATTTGTTGAAAGACAGCTGAAGAGCAAAAAAGCAACAAAATTGTGTAATGGCATTTTTTACCCAGAATAGTAAAACAAACTCATTAATGTTCGTAATGGAAAAGCTTAACTTTTACAGTGTTATGGGTGGCCCATTTGGCTTTACTATTAAAAATAAAACACAACTCCCATACATACCATTTGAAAACAATATGAGCAATTTTCGACATATAACAAGTTTATACACGGAAATTCGTCACGTCTATCCAGAAAATCTTTAATACGGAAGTGTCCAACGTAAATATGAATATATGAAGAAGATTAGGTTTTAATGTGGCGTTGCCACAGAGCATAGTAGATATAAATAAATTAATTACGAATTTTAATTTGGCTTTTGTTGCCTTTGCTCTAAGATAATAAATCACATCATTCGTCATCAACGTTTCAAGTAAACGTGAACAACAACATGAGGGAATGCACGAGCGGCAACATTCATGTTTTGTTAGATGTGGTGTGTCGCCTGCGGCACTTCGATCATACTTTTTAATTAACTATGGAGTTTTTGTGGTGGCCTGGTTACTAAGAAACATTATTTTACCCGGAATAGTTTTTAGTAATCTAAGTGTAGCATAGTGTTTCGTTTGTCATACATACGTAGTAAGCATATGAAAACCAATCTGAGCATAAATGAAACGATCGTCTTAGTTCTCAAAACTAATGTAGGTACTCTCTGTAATCATTAACATCTTTGGTTCGTTGTCAAGAAGCCAACTTTTACTCGTCTAAAATAAAAAATAATAGTTCATACCCTAGAATTGTAAAGTATTTTCCTACATAACGAGCTCCCATTTGAGAGTCAGTAAGCCGGGAATAATATAATGGTTTCAAAGAAAAATTCACCAGGTAACTGACTAGAGAGATAAGAGTAGGATAGTGTGGAAGAACACATGTTTACAATGCTTTAAATATAAGTGAGCAACAACCTTTTATAACTTACGTTTTGTGCGATTTCTGTTGGTATATGTCATATCAAGGGTACTCAAACTTTTTAATGTTACTACGAATATACTTTAATAAAATGGTGAATGATTATATCCAAAAAAAAAATTATCGATGCTAATCCAATCTTTGAACTTTTTAGTCCCACCTCCCCCCACCCCAATGATGTAGTGCAAGATTGAACATTAAAGGTGAGGTGTTCTTACAAATCGTATTATCTGCAACTGCCTTACGCATGTAAGATTATGCGACGTCATATGGAGGAGGGGTCAAATTCAAATGTGACACCCTGTGACCTAGTATGTATGGACGGCCGCTTATTGTTTAAATTTCTTAGTTATCTACGAAGTAAATTATGTTATTATGTGTTTGTTGGGTCTATCAAATGTCTTGTGAACATTAACAAAGACATAACGTATAAGTTTGATTGAGAGTAACCATTGTTAATGCAACTGCTTCCACACTAGTTTATGTGGTTGCTACTACGAAGAAGAACCCAACCTTATCTTGTGACTATTGACAAATATTTGCTTTAAAATACTGCCCTCTATCCAACCTCTAATTTTATTATATATATTTAATTAAATAACTATTTTAAATAATGTCTGTTTTCTATGCTGCTTTACTTTACTTTTTACAAATAAACTATCGCTAAAAGTTGCTACCCACAAATGCCACCAAAGATCAAACAATAAGGATGTGAATGGTGTTGTGACATTTCCTTGAACTACTTTTGCCACAATTGCAGCAGCGACAAATGAAGTTCAGTTCAATAAAATTACAGAGGGTTAACCCGAGGCCTAACTGTCTTGCCCGCACCGCCACGTGTTGCTTAGCAGTGGGTATGATTTGGTAGAAGAGGGGTCCCGCAGGATAGAGACGGATTAAGCCCTAAAAGTTTTTTTAAAGAAATAAATCAAACTTTTATATTACTGTTAAAAACCAAACATCGATTATAATTTTAAGTACCTACGCAATTATGTATTTTAAAATGTTTACCCGTGATTTACTATCGGTAACACCGGTCTAATTTGACAATCAAGTTTTTAATCTGAAGAACGAAACGACTGTGTTTTGAACTGTGATGCTATTACCGAGTCTTTTTGAAGATTTATAGAGAAAATGACAATTTAATATGTATTTTCTACAATTGAAGCGTCGGCGTCGGCGTCGGCTCGAACAACGTTGTAACTCGCAAATTCTACGAAATCGAGTTAAACATCGAAAAACATTTTATGGCACATACGGAAACTACCTATTAGAAGAAAACCCATTTCTTATGATTTTCCCTTCTTCAAAATAAATGTTTAATTTCGTTATTTTACCAATATCCGTGGAAGAACGTTGTGAGTATTAAAGCAGTAGGTAGGAAATAACGAAATTACATTATGCTAACAGGGTTCAATCACGTCGGCGGTAAATTTGACATTTGCGGTGGACACGTGCAAATCCTGAAAAAGCTTGAAAGTTACACAACAGTTACAACGTTATTCCAATATTTTCTAAAAGCTCTATAGGCTTTACCACGGATAAATCGCGAAAAATGATTGCATAGAGCTTGAAAGATGTTGTACCTGTATCGATTGTCCAACGTTCGTCCATTTTGAAAGGCAAATAATGAAAGTAATCATTTTTTGCGTCTCCTGAAAAGTTGAAAAAATGTCAGTTACAACGTTGTTCGAGCAGACGAGACGCCTCAATTATAGAACTAAATTCATTTTAGCAACCAGTTGTAGGACAAAAATCATGGGGAAACCAAGCAAATCGCTGAATATTAGTATATCGCAAGTTCTTAATGATGACAGGACAAAAACTTGTCGAAACCTAACGGATCGGCTAGAAGATCTTAATTTAAACTAGTACTAGATCTTAAACCTTTTTTGTGAATCCCGGTTTTAAAAAGCATATTTTTGTTAATTAAAACAACACTATATTGCTTGCAATCGCGCATTCACACCAAAAGTACGGATTATTATATGTGTGTCAGCTTGTGCTGTATATATTTTTCTTTTCTTAAAATGGGACTAGGAGAGTTATTTGTAGCCTTAAAAAGCCTTTTAGGTACTGCACCATACAAAAATCTAAAAGTTTTCGGGAAGAGTCAAGAAAAGTTAAAACGTAATTCCAGTTTTTCCCTGTTAATTACTTAAATTTGAAAAAATAAACTGTGACGAATTATTAGTAGCCCAAACGGTAAGGTCCGTAGAGAGCCCAGTTTCTTAAAACTTTCTTAATGTAAGAATTACAGCAAAATATAAAGTCTATTATTATGACTGAAAAATAATTTTCAAAAAATGTTTGTACAGTATGTCACAGTTGAATTTCAAGAATACTGTGTTTGAACATTTTTGCAGGCGCGGCCCGTGAAATTTTAAAGTTGTATTTCTCTGTTGCTACTTATGGGACCCATGCCAAGTTCAGGTTTTTTAATAGTGGGGCTACTAGGACAGTTTTGGTAGAGAAAAAATATTTTGTAATTTGCGAAAAAAAAGTTGAATTTTTAAAATGGACCCACCTGGGAAAAATATTAACACGCTTAGGTATTTTGTTTATCATTTTTTCTAAACAAATTTTACATCATCATTTTGTCGATAATTCTTAAATTTTAAGAGAAAAAAATGTGTTAGTAGAAAGTTATAGTCATTTGATCTTTTTTAAAATTATATTTTAGGTTTAAAAAAATTCAAATGAGTATAACTTTCTACTAACACATTTTTTCTCGTTAAATTTAAGAATTGTCGACAAAATGATGTAAAATTTGTTTGGAAAAAATGATAAATAAAATACCTAAGCGTGTTAATTTTTTTCCCAGGTGGGTCAATTCAAAAATTCAATTTTTCGCAAATTACACAATATTTTTTTACCAAAACATTCTTAGTAGACTCACTATTAAAAAACCTGAACTTGGCATGGGTCCCATAAGTAGCAACAGAGATATACAACTTTAAAATTTCACGGGCCGCGCCTGCATTTTTCTAAAAAAAAATCAGCCGGTTTCATTAAAAATTATTGGGAAAAAGGTTTTGTACGAAATGTGAGAAGGGCATTTGTTTTATTTTAAATATAACAACACTGCATATCACCCAAGAAAGGCAACCTTTATCAAAACATGGGCATCCGAAACAGAAGATTATTATTTTATATTATAATGCGCTTTAATCAAATTTAGATCTCATATATTATATATATAATATAATATCAGATATAATATATAATATATAATATAATATCAGATTTGGAGTGTAAGTACTAAGTCACTTTAAGGAAATTACTTGTATATACAAATTATTAGAAAATATTCGCTTCGACAGATATATCGATTTTTTCGAGTTTTTAAGAAACAGTATAAAATACAATTTTGATTTTTTTCCTGAATTACATTGTTTCTTTTTTGTATCTACCGGAGCGGACCTAAGGATAGGGCTAATTTATCTCATTTTAAAGTAAGCTACTGGTTTTTGAGATTACGAATAAATCGATTCAAAAACAAAAACCTTGCTTTAGGATTCATTTTCTTAGTTAAGCGTACCTACAATCATATATTAGTTTTTATTTATTTCATATTTTTGTGTGTATATATTTCTGTATTAAAAATTATTGAAATAATAGACTATAGTATATGGGAATATTTTTTTGAACACGATGAACATTCTCGTTATTCCAGTCCTGTCACGAGGCTGTTTTAAAATAACACCCCGTAGAGCTACGGCCAAAACCCGCTGAGAAAATGGCCTTATTACGGTCATTATGTAAGGGCACTGCGCGACAGTTAACTATCCTTATTCAATCAAGACGAGCATTGTGCTCGGCTCTGCGCCTCTATGATTATTTTGACATTGTAGGCTGTCGTTTTTGTTTCGCAATTAGTCGCCGGGGTTAAACTAACTGTGACAAAAGCGCAATAGCTCAATAGGAAACCCCCGTGACAAATATAATATTTTAACAGTTATATTTTAATATACAGGGTGATAAATGCGGCACAATGTTCAGAAGGAACTCGCATATAAATTTTACAAATGTTAAATCAATAGTGATTTACAAATCCCTTATTCTCTCCCTGAATTTGTGCTTCAATAAGCTTTCATTTAACATCATACACGACATCCTTTAAAACAAAAATTATTGCCCAATTTTCCCCACAAAATTAACCCCCAGAATCAAAATTTAACTTTTTATACTTCACATCTATAATTGGGCCACCACACTCTAACTCTATGCTAAATATCAAATTTTTAGGTCGAATAGTTCCAGAGAAAATCGCCTGTGACGCGACAGACACACGGGTGGACACTGTGATTCCATAAGTATTCCGTTTCACGGAAAGCTAAAAATCGTCTGTCCCTTTTCACATGACTCTGATTTAAAAGAAATAGCTAATAAAAGATAGAACGTGATTGATACATAAAGATTATTAGACAAAAGAATATTATTTGGCTCACTCAACAAACAACTAACAAAATACAAAATCTAGTTTATTTATGTTAGATCCGAAAATTTAGAGTGTTTTAAGGTAACCCAGAATTTCGACGTTGAGAAAATAATATTGCATTTTGCCAATATTTCGGTGTATTTCTGTGTCATTACTATTACGTGTCCTAGCAAATCACACAGGAATCCATAAATTCGGTGTATCTATAAATATACAGCATTTTCATTTTTAAAAAACAGAACTCTTTATTAAGTATGCTCAAAGAAGAAAAATAAAAAAAAAAGAAAATATATTTTCACTGATGCCACAGACACATGTTATTACTTATACCTAGACCTGCCATAAGTTCTGTCTCTACCAACATTGCGCCCACAAAATAACGAAATAAAAACTTAGTTCTATAATACTAGTTAGTTAATAGATAAGGAATGTAAGAATACAAAAAACATAAACCTACTCAAAATGTCCTCCGTTTACCTTCACACATTTTCTCAAACGATCTGGCTACTTCACAGATCGCGGTATGCGCTACATTCAGTGGTATCGATCCTGCTGCTTTGACCAAATCTGCATTTAATGACTCGATGTTTTGGTGGGGCTTAGAGCAAACCTTCTCCTTCAACACACTCCACATCCGGTAGTTCAACGGATTAAAATCGGGACTCAATGTTTTTCATCGAACAAGGTGTGACTGAGTGGCTTCACAACCTTGTCTAGGATGTCGTTTTGATAGTTAATGGCTTTAGTTTTGACACCTTCTTCACAAAATTGCAGTTGAGTTATCCCTTCATATGCCACACCCCCCCCCCCCCCCAAACCATTACTGCAGCTGGGTGATGACCTCTTTGGACTCTAGGGATATTGTCAGCTGCTTTTTAAGAGCTGTGTGCGTATATCCTGTCATTTTAAGATTAAACGTATGAATGAAAGTCTACTTGTCAGGGGTACATATAAATATGCAAAAATTGAGAATAAATTCTCCAACCACCTGAAAATTCCTTATACAATAAGGATTTCAACAAATAATGGTAAAACAGCTATTCTCCGGGCTATATGCCCCTCCGGGCTATATGCCCCTTCAGGTGGTTAGAGAATTTATTCTCAATTTTTGCATATTTATATGTACCCTTGACAAGTAGACTTTCATTCATACGTTTGATAATTTTACCTTACGGTAACCTCTACTCTGAATGCTTGAAACTGCTAATGGATGGCGCTGCCTGTGTCTCACTGCTTATGCAGTACGACAGTTGTAGCTTTAAGGGATTACTTTTTCGGAAGGTTGGTATGTTCGTCTATCCTGTACTGATGAGAACCAACGAGTTCGAAACCGGTCTGCAGGTGACGACATTCTAACTAAAGAAAAAGCTTCCTTCTTCCTGGTAGTTTCTTGCATTTGAAACAGTATTTTCTTATCTAACTGTGTTAGAAGAAAATACGGCAAATTTTGGTATGTAATTCAGAGCTCGGAGGGGCATATAGCCCGGAGAATAGCTGTTTTACCATTATTTGTTGAAATCCTTATTGTATAAGGAATTTTCAGGTGGTTAGAGAATTTATTCTCAATTTTTGCATATTTTAAGATTATATTTTTCATCAACCGTAAAAAATTTTTGGTCTGAAAAAAATTATTTGGCAATGTCTACCATTGGCGCACCTCTCCAACAGGCGTTGTGATCTGGTCGCCCTTATGCCTCGTAGAGCTTCTGCTAGTCGTTGTCCTGTCCTTCTTCGGTTGGTCTTCTGTTATTATGCGAGCCCTGATCCTTGTAGGATCTTCATTGCTCTGAACAAAATTTTTTGTTTCCTGAACGGATTACGGCGTATCCACGCTTCGAGAGCTTTAATTGCAGCTGGTGTCCTAAAACTACGTATCATCGGTAGAAGGCTGTTCATCATACTGCTTAATGGCCCGATAAACATATTTCTTGGAGATTTCCACCGTTCTCAGAAGGCTGAAAATCTTGCTTTGTGATTTACCACACTTATGCAATGACGGCGATCCGATTTTCTTTGGCATCCCCTTCCTTGGTTGCAACATGAACACAAAATCTCATCTGATAACTTTCGGTAGATAAATAGTTGCCCTACTGCGCTCTGCAATTACATTGTCATCTGCCTATGCCGACGACGGGAGATATCACCACCTTAATGCAAGGGACAGAACTTATTAGGTATTCTTGTTATTCATATCTCTGACACCGATGCTGATAAAAAAAATAAAGTACAATATTATTTCTGATATTAACAAACTTTCTGATAATTATTGTAAAATAAAGTGGCAATTAATGTTCCAACGTCTTTAATTCTTGTCTTATTACTTTATTTATTTTAATCTAATGGATTATATTAGATGAAATTTAAATTTATTATAAATGAGATATTTAATTATTTCTTACTAGCTTCATTTTCGTTGTTTATTATCTGGGAAACTTCAAAACAAATAATGACTGGGAATAAATATTAATAAACTGTAGAACCTTTATTTTGACCTGATTATGTCTATATATTGATACAGGTATGGAGGTATTCCGAAAACGATTTCTTTAGTAAGAGTAACAACATAATTTTGGAATCCTTGTGGTAGGCTGTGTTTCTGGTTGTCATTACTGCCAAAAACCATATAATTTATCAATACTTTTAGAATTTTTTTAAAACAAGGCCAAAGTATTGTAGCGAGTTTTATGAACCTTTAGTTATATCATAATCATAGGTAAAAATCAAATGTTTTTAATTTGTAAATAATGTAAAGTAAAATACAGTACTATGAAAAACTAGTCCTTTGCGATTCGCTGTTCGGCCTATTGCAGCATTTGTTATTTTTTTAGATACATAAGCACAACTAGCCCCCCCCCCCGTTTGTGATGCTAAGGTACCCCAAAATTAAAATTAGCACGTCAAAATGAATGCTGCTTAAATACATTACTCCAAGCAATGTTTTACAATAAAGGACTTTATTCACCCCCCCCCCCTCCCCCCAACCATTAGATGCTAGTTGCGCTTATGATTAATAATAAATCACGGTTTCGTTTTATTACTGCGCATGTACAGAATAACGATAACCGTAAACTAAATTATCAGTTTCGGAAATATTAACTTTATTGGTGCTGGTTTATTCAAAATCTTTAAAAAATTAATATCTATTAATTAGTCAATACAATGACTAATTGTGGCGTACTTTTAAGGGAAAACTTAGTTTTCCTCAGAAAGGTACCCACTTGGGTACGGCAGCTCTTCGTCGGTAGAACAGATGGTCATCGGCTAGGAACACTTACGCTTTTTAAAGGCGCCACTCAGTTTTTCCTTTAATGGATTCGTTTCAGAGCTTCTGAACTGAGAAACCAAGCTCTTTTAGGATTAATAGTTAGTAATAAATAAATAAATAAATAAATAGACTACCTGAGATTAGCTTCAATCAATTTAATTAGCGAATTGTGCCAAAGGGGGATCAAAAAATATATTTATGAAGACCAAATAACATAGTTTAAAAATGCATTTGTTCTGACAAAAATAAATATAATGCAGTGAAGCCAAAATTCCCGAGTTATAGTAATATATACATAACCCCTATCTTTGGCCAAAGATTACCCCAATGTTATGTACATTTATGTACCAAAATATATTTAAAAGTCGCATGTGAATTTAATTTTAAAATAATCGGAAGGCTAGCTTACACAGGTAAATATGTAATATATGTAAAGAATGAATTTAAGAAATAAAGAGGATATCACGAAAGTTATAGTATAAAAAAAATTACGCAATTAAAAAAATGGAATAGACTGGCCTTAGGTTCTGGTGGGAGCTTCTAGAGTGTCCCCTGCGTCCTGTGAAACAGACACTTGTTGGTGGCTAAATGTTAGGCCGCCAATCCTGGTTACTACGGACAGCTATTTCTCTGATAGTTTATGAGAAAAGTGGAGGAAAACGTGCTGTGAAACGTGGACACCTCTCTAGCGCCTCTCTAACACCCTATCTAACGCCTCTCTAAAACCCTGTAAATAATATTTACAATAACCAAAACGTTCGAAATCATTAAAGAAATTTAACGGCTTACCTCTAGGTTGAGGGGATCTGCCTTAGTATGCACATGGCGAATAAGAAATTAAAACGGGACTTCTCCCAGGAAGAATAGTCATGAATCGGCAAAAAGACATAATAATATGTATGTAAGTAATCAGACACTACTTCACATTACAATAATTGGTGCATAAAATAGCACTATAAAGGCAAAAAAACTTCAGTCAGAAAAATCATGACTCCTCACACGATTAGCAAAATCGGAGTGTCTCGAAAAACGCTGGTGCGTCGATCTACGAGTACCACGCATGGGTACTAGACGACATCTCGTCTTCTTGGATGCAACCGGTAAAGATTTTTTGGAAGTTGGCGAATGCGCTGGATCATGGAAATTTACAAAAATATTAAGAACTAATAAGGGTAGTAGTGGTTAAAGATTTAACCGCTACACTTCATAGTATCTGCTTTTCTCCACGTGAAGCAGTTTATGGTGACACGGCAATGGTAATGGTTAATTATGGTAACTTCCTAAAAGTTGCCGACTTTTAACTGACAGAAACCAAAGGGTTCTCTCTAAGATGTGCATATAAAATATTCTCTTAAGTTGCACTCCCATATTACAAAATTAACAGTCTAGTTCAGTTTTAGTTCATCTTTTGTTAAGGTTTTCTATGCCCTGTAGAAGCAGTCCTACGAAAATGCATAAGTTTGTACATGTTTAGCAGAACACATTATAAAATACTCTCTTAAGTTGCACTCCCACATTACAAAATTAACAGTTTGGTTCAGTGTGAATCCGTCCTTGTCTTAGGATTTCGATGCCCTGTAAAAGCAGTCCTACGAAAATGCATAGGGTTTTACATTTCTGTCCAGCTTAGCACAACAACAACACATTATAGAATATTCTGTTAAGTTACACTCTCACATTACAAAATTAACAGTTTGGTTCAGTGTGAATCCGTCCTTGTCTTAGGATTTCGATGCCCTGTAAAAGCAGTCCTACGAAAATGCATAGGTTTTTACATTTCTGTCCAGCTTAGCACAACACATTATAGAATATTCTGTTAAGTTACACTCTCACATTACAAAATTGACAGTTTGGTTCAGTTTCAATCCATCCTTGTCATATATTTTCGATGCCATGTAGCAGCAATCCTCCGAAAATGCATAGGTTTGTACAATTCTGTCCAGTTTAACGAAACACATTATAAGTAGCGCCTAATAGTTTTCTGTCTCTCACAACTCTTTTAGGTATATTTCCTTCTATTTTAATTTTTTCTAAATATCTCTCGTGGAATGTTATGTTTCTACCAGGCGCGGTTCGTCCATAAGGTCATTTGGTCAATGACCCACCTAAATTTATTTCCAATGATCTACCTAATAATTTAAATTTTTTAAAACCAAAAAATAATCTTTTCTTCCAAAAAAGTGCAAGTTCCATGCGAAAACTCCCCAAGAAAGAAAATAGAGATAGAAAAGTAAAAATTAAAAAAAATTAAATTTCAGTGAATTCTCAATCTTTGTATATTATGTGATATATATCCTTAGCGATGATTATAATATATTGTTGGTGTTACTTGTTCGTGTGTGTCGTCTATCTACATGTAAAAATCGTGCTGTGCTACGTTCCAAATTTTTATTTCTTCGGCTATTTTCTTGGGAAAACTGGATCATCGATCGATTTTTTTAAGTGTTCCAAAGAAGGTACTCTTTCCTTTGCCTATGCGAAAATTTGTTAATTTCGTCATGCCTTAAGTGAACAAGATCCCTTGTGTTAACAATGGCTTTAAAGGTGCGAGAAACTGTTTGCATATAAGCTAAAAAAAAGTACAGAAAAAATATAATTTTACTATTTTATATTTTTTGCGGTGTTTAGGTGTAGGTACAAAAATAATCTCTTGGCAGAGCTAGGCACATTATTAAAAACTCTTCCTTAATTAAACAAGTGTATTTTGCTTGTTACGTTGATATCACTAGTTACCCACAAAATTCCAACCTATCTGTAAAAAAACTCACGGGCCGCGCCTGGTTTCTACATATACATATACGTACATCTAAACTAGCCTCGTATTTGGTATCTTCTCTCCAAGGATTGCCTATGCGTTAAACTACATTATTATTACACCAACATTCTGATATGTAAGAAATTTTGAACCTTAGGGATGGTTTTCGATAGTGGTACCAGTGTCGTAGCTAGGCTAAATTTGACTGAAGGCAAGCCCGGATTTTTGCGCCCCTATAACAAGACATAATTAGCTTATAGACTCTATAGTTTTATTATTTGGCGGTCCTTGCCACTGGAGCCCCTAGGCAAGAGCCTACTCTGCCTATACCTAGCTACGGCACTTTTAGGTGCATAAGTAAAAGTAAAAAAACAAGAACTTGCGGTTTTTCTCACACAGAATACTAGCATATCATCATCAGGTGTTGAAATTAAGAGAGTCGATTACAAAAAGTAAAAAATGAGAGAAACTAAAACAAAACTGACACTAATAACCTAAGTTTATCTAAAAAAAAGTATCAATAATAAATGAAAACTAATTGACAGTTTGCTCAGTCGCCCTGCTTGTTCGGTTGCCCAGTTGCGCAGTGCAACAGTTGCTAACAAATTCATTGGTCTTCTTCTTCTAGTCGTTTGACAGAAGGTCCAGTTGCATAGGTTGGAATTTATTCCAAGTTATTAATCCAAGAGTTAAAATAAAATACATTGATATAGTTTTAGAATAAAATATAAATTCAATATGACTTAACCTAAACTGGCACTGCAAATTTCTCTTATTTGTCATATAATATTTGGTGTTGAAACTTGAAACCTTTTTGTCATTTTTGGCCATTGAACAAAAATATTTTCGTAATTGTAAATGATATTTTTTCAGAGGAGATTAGAAGTTACTTATATATCCTAAAATGTCCAAAAATGTATATATGAAATTTTTGAGAGATTCAGAGTTGCAAATACATATTATTGCAAGATTTCGAGCCTTTAAATACTTTTCGCCCAAAGACATATTTAAAAAGAAATTTTGCCCTTTTTTGCTCAACATTTTATTAAAATTAATTCCCATCTATGCAGAGAGTACATAATATGTATGTATATTATTATGTAATTATGTATATGTATATATAGGGTTTTACATTTCTGTCCAGCTTAGCACAACAACAACACATTATAGAATATTCTGTTAAGTTACACTCTCACATTACAAAATTAACAGTTTGGTTCAGTGTGAATCCGTCCTTGTCTTAGGATTTCGATGCCCTGTAAAAGCAGTCCTACGAAAATGCATAGGTTTTTACATTTCTGTCCAGCTTAGCACAACACATTATAGAATATTCTGTTAAGTTACACTCTCACATTACAAAATTGACAGTTTGGTTCAGTTTCAATCCATCCTTGTCATATATTTTCGATGCCATGTAGCAGCAATCCTCCGAAAATGCATAGGTTTGTACAATTCTGTCCAGTTTAACGAAACACATTATAAGTAGCGCCTAATAGTTTTCTGTCTCTCACAACTCTTTTAGGTATATTTCCTTCTATTTTAATTTTTTCTAAATATCTCTCGTGGAATGTTATGTTTCTACCAGGCGCGGTTCGTCCATAAGGTCATTTGGTCAATGACCCACCTAAATTTATTTCCAATGATCTACCTAATAATTTAAATTTTTTAAAACCAAAAAATAATCTTTTCTTCCAAAAAAGTGCAAGTTCCATGCGAAAACTCCCCAAGAAAGAAAATAGAGATAGAAAAGTAAAAATTAAAAAAAATTAAATTTCAGTGAATTCTCAATCTTTGTATATTATGTGATATATATCCTTAGCGATGATTATAATATATTGTTGGTGTTACTTGTTCGTGTGTGTCGTCTATCTACATGTAAAAATCGTGCTGTGCTACGTTCCAAATTTTTATTTCTTCGGCTATTTTCTTGGGAAAACTGGATCATCGATCGATTTTTTTAAGTGTTCCAAAGAAGGTACTCTTTCCTTTGCCTATGCGAAAATTTGTTAATTTCGTCATGCCTTAAGTGAACAAGATCCCTTGTGTTAACAATGGCTTTAAAGGTGCGAGAAACTGTTTGCATATAAGCTAAAAAAAAGTACAGAAAAAATATAATTTTACTATTTTATATTTTTTGCGGTGTTTAGGTGTAGGTACAAAAATAATCTCTTGGCAGAGCTAGGCACATTATTAAAAACTCTTCCTTAATTAAACAAGTGTATTTTGCTTGTTACGTTGATATCACTAGTTACCCACAAAATTCCAACCTATCTGTAAAAAAACTCACGGGCCGCGCCTGGTTTCTACATATACATATACGTACATCTAAACTAGCCTCGTATTTGGTATCTTCTCTCCAAGGATTGCCTATGCGTTAAACTACATTATTATTACACCAACATTCTGATATGTAAGAAATTTTGAACCTTAGGGATGGTTTTCGATAGTGGTACCAGTGTCGTAGCTAGGCTAAATTTGACTGAAGGCAAGCCCGGATTTTTGCGCCCCTATAACAAGACATAATTAGCTTATAGACTCTATAGTTTTATTATTTGGCGGTCCTTGCCACTGGAGCCCCTAGGCAAGAGCCTACTCTGCCTATACCTAGCTACGGCACTTTTAGGTGCATAAGTAAAAGTAAAAAAACAAGAACTTGCGGTTTTTCTCACACAGAATACTAGCATATCATCATCAGGTGTTGAAATTAAGAGAGTCGATTACAAAAAGTAAAAAATGAGAGAAACTAAAACAAAACTGACACTAATAACCTAAGTTTATCTAAAAAAAAGTATCAATAATAAATGAAAACTAATTGACAGTTTGCTCAGTCGCCCTGCTTGTTCGGTTGCCCAGTTGCGCAGTGCAACAGTTGCTAACAAATTCATTGGTCTTCTTCTTCTAGTCGTTTGACAGAAGGTCCAGTTGCATAGGTTGGAATTTATTCCAAGTTATTAATCCAAGAGTTAAAATAAAATACATTGATATAGTTTTAGAATAAAATATAAATTCAATATGACTTAACCTAAACTGGCACTGCAAATTTCTCTTATTTGTCATATAATATTTGGTGTTGAAACTTGAAACCTTTTTGTCATTTTTGGCCATTGAACAAAAATATTTTCGTAATTGTAAATGATATTTTTTCAGAGGAGATTAGAAGTTACTTATATATCCTAAAATGTCCAAAAATGTATATATGAAATTTTTGAGAGATTCAGAGTTGCAAATACATATTATTGCAAGATTTCGAGCCTTTAAATACTTTTCGCCCAAAGACATATTTAAAAAGAAATTTTGCCCTTTTTTGCTCAACATTTTATTAAAATTAATTCCCATCTATGCAGAGAGTACATAATATGTATGTATATTATTATGTAATTATGTATATGTATATATATTGAATTACCTACTGTTTACTGTACTTTAAAATAACTTAGTTTTTAGTGTTATGCATAAATATTTTTCATATATTATGAGGTACACAACTAAGTTTACCTGTTTAAATTACCTTATTTACAAGTTTATCTGCAAACAACAATACATGCTTCTGACTTATAAAATATTCAAAATAATGTAAATTCCCAAGGAGTGACTGTCAGATAAAAAGAGATTTCAATGAAATAAATATTTTTTAGAAAAACAATGGTCTGAAAACAAAACAACATTAACTGTAGCTACTACCGCTGAAGGTCACCTCAAAGATCTTAGATATAAAAAACTGCATAAATGCATTTATTAAGAAATACGAATTATGCAATGTATTAGTCAGCTTTGTACCATTATAACGAATTAATATTTTTTTAAACAGATTTTATGCATTAGTTGCAAATCTAAAGCTGTATTTCCATTTATTGTGGTTAAAATTATTACTTATTCTTATTTGTATATTTATGTGTATGCAGTGCCGGCTTAAGGCTGTTTACTGCCCGGGGCTATTCAAAGCTGACCGCCCTCCCCCCCCCCCCCCAATAAAATTTTCCAATTTTTATTTTCACTAGGTATTATCCATCTAAATAAAACGAAGTTAAAAACACAAAGATGTAGAGGAAAGTCGCCTAATATTGGATAGTTGCCTAATTTTGGATACTACATCACCTCAAAACTTGGTAATAGTTTTCTGTAATTGAATCCACAGAACGAAAGGTCTTTCACATAGAATAGGCCTGTGTGGAACACACAGTTTAACTGTTTAATGTTCACTACTACATGGCGCCAGTGGCGTATTCAGGATTTTGTTTTGGGAGGGGGTCAACCACTAAATGGAAAGTGGGAAGTGGGAAGGTGGAAAAACCCCGCAGGCGAAAATTTTTCAGGGCCCTTTGACATAGAGTTTTTTGTTTCTGTGCCTAAAAATTATTATAAAAAGGTAAGTAGTTAGCGTAGGAGAGTGAAAGTTCGCATGTATGTACTAGAATAGTTGTAGAATAAGCCGAAGTGGTTGAAACAAAAATATCTGTCATGATTTTTTTAAATTTTAATCACATAACCTTAATCATAAAGGTTGCCTAATTCTGGATAAAAAGGTGTCCTAAAATTGGATATCCAAAATTAGAAACCCAACTAAATGTACGGTTTTAAGACTTTTTTATCTATAGGGAAAAAAAATTCAATAAAATGCTTAAAAAAGGACTCCCACATAAAAAATGAAATCCAGAGAATATGAAGAATGCGATTGACGCAGTTAGAAGTACGAAAATGGGGTATTTAAAGGCGTCAAAGAGCTTCAACGTTCCAAAACAACGTAACAAAAATAATTATATGTCAAACGTGAGCCACCCTTAGAAGACCAATGTAAACTACAAATGGGTCGAAAACCAGTCTTATCGCCTAAAATGGAAGAAGGTATGGTACAGTACTGTTTGGAAATGGACAAAAGATATTATGGTCTAGGACTCGCAGATATTCGCAGACTGGCATATCAGCTTGTTATAAGGAATAATCTTCCGTTTTGAAAAAAAGTTGCGAATGCCGGCCAAAAATGGCTTAGAAATTTCTTTAAACGTCATCCCAATTTATCTTTGAGAAAAACTCAAGGAATTTCAAAACATAAACTAAAAGATTTCACGCCAGAAAATGTCAACTGTGTTGTGTGTCAGTTGTGTCATTTTTTTGTACAACTGTTATTGTTTTTCAGATTTAAAATTTTTACTTCACTCACCGTCCTCTTTAGTCCACCGCCCGGGACGGATATCCCCCTTAGCCCCCCCCCCCCCTTGAGCCAGCACTGTGTGTATATTAACTGCAGGATGCAGATAGAGAAAAAATTGCGTATGTTTGTCGAACTCACATGACAGCAGCCTTTTCGTTCGGCAAATAATATTGAAACCATTTTTTGGCGCGATTAAAATCAATTTCGTCATAACGAACATATGCTAGATACATGACAATATTACATGTACATATTATATTAAGTATAATATTCTGTAAAAGTATACAGTCGATAACTTACTGGTGTATACGAAAAATCAAATATGAATATGATATTATTATATGATATGATTCCGATGGTATTTTAATAAATACATTTATTATGATGACGTTGCCCAGTTCAGTTAGCTCTAAACCATTTATACCAAAATGGGATTAATTTTGTTGTTTTATTAAAGGTTCTACTTGAAGAAATCCTGTATGGTGACATGAAAATGAAATAAAACTGATTCCTTTCTGATTCTGTAGCAAAAGAAAAATCATATTTTTTTTAACATAATCACTACATTAACTTATATTTTTCTTCATGGTTGGTCACCAGAATACGGTATAATTTCTCTCTTTTATTATATCTATTTTTCATTTAATAGCGTTGAATAACTTAACTAAATTAAACGGTGCGGAAAATGGCTAAGCAGGATACACTATTCTAGATTTATTATTTATGGGCTCCCGTTTGAAATGTTATTTACTGAAGGCTTGGGGCCATTTAAAACATAGTAATGTATTATGGTATTATGTATGCACTTGTTAAATCTCCTGCGAATCAAAATAATGGAACCCTATAGTTTAATTTGTGAATCTGTTTTACATGCATGATTCGCTGTACGTCACATGACATCTAGGTTGATAAAACTATATTTGGAATGCTGGATCCCTTGGCATTATAGTCATGATCTTCTAATTTGACATTACTTTATGTAATCAATTATTGGTGATCGTTAATGACTTACTGTCAATTTGCAAAATGGTATTTTGTGTTCGTAGTAGTTCGTCTTTATTCTTAACTTTTTCAATGTAGTCTGATCTAATAAAATCACATCCTGCGAGAAAGCCGAGTTATTTATGCTTGTGAAGCTTTAGAAGTATTTTATTGCCTGTATTAGTTCGGAAAGAAAAGGATTATTTATTTTATTCTTTATAGAGATTCGTTTAGATTTTCTAACGGTGCGACATTTAGAAGAGTTTTTCTGACTTCTTTCTATTTATTTGCTGAGTTTCGTTTCTTCGTGATGTCTAATACAGAACTATTGCCTGCTAATAGTACCTATAGTTCTGTAGCAAGATGCTCAGCGCCTTTTTGTAAAGGTCATCTTTCGTGAACTGGGCCATATTATTACTAACTGCTGACTGAAAACTCCACATGGCCCCTTTAAATAGTGTTAACAAATCTTCAATATCTCTAGTTACAGAACAGGTCTGAATCAATTCCAAAATTTAGAATGACCGGCCATATCACTAGAATATTGTTGTCTCGGGGCATGTCCGAATTAACTCAAAATTATTAAAGAATATGGCTGGTTTTAATTTTACTTCATTTTTATATAATTACAAAAAAAATATAATTTATGAAAATCTTACCGCTCTAAAATATTGTATAAAAGTTTTACAATGCCTATTTCAGGTTTAAAGAATTTAAAAAAAAATTATGCTTTTAAATAAGCGCCAAAATGTAAGAATGTAGTCCATTTTTTCTGATACATATATATTTAATTAACTTTTAATACTCCGAAACTTCCGTTACATTGTTTTACTTTTAATACCCGATATGAACGAAACGCTAATCCAATCTATAAAAATTTATTTCAGAATGCCTGACTTACATTTCAAAATGAATATTAATATACAGTTAATAAAACATAAGTATAACGGCAAATAAAATACAAAATTTATCTAAATCCGATCGACACATAAACTGGTTTATTAACAATTTCTCACGTTACAAAAGTCGGAACGAAGTTAGCTCTTTTTACCACCTGTGTCAGATCGGGCATCTTTCTGCTCATTAATTTAGCCACACGCTTATAGGGTGAACCAGATATGCCTTTGTTTACAATTTAGAGTGCGTAATAATAATAACTTAAAAATATTAATAATTATAATTAAAAAATATAGACGCTAACTTCTAATGTGGTATAATTCTGTAAATCCATAATTTTCGTTTTCTGTAAGAGGCATTGATTAATATTATGAGGAAAATTAAGCTGTAATAAATTTGCAAAATAACCACCAACAATTTAAAATAGATGTCTGGTAGGTAATTAATATACCAGGTATTTTAGTAGTATATAGCTTCGAGGCCAAAGGTGTGAACCAGGGGATACGGACACGCACATTAAAGAGCCTGTGTACTATTTTAAATAATATATTTATTTTTTCTCAATAAGAAAAAAAATTGTATAAACATGTCAGGAATTTCAAAAAATATCCTAAGTGAATATTGGAGATACGACCTTCACCTTTAAAAGTATAGTATCAGTGGAGCCAGATCCACCGTGCTTTTTGAATAAATAATCCGACACGGCTCATACTTTCGAAATATTAAACATTTTAAAGCTTAAGCCAAAACAGTACAATGTTACAACGTACTCAAGAAGTTTTCGGGAAAGGTGTACTCTCTGTAGACAGTCAAAACCAATGTTAAATGGATCTGACATTGGCCTTGCCGAAATTATCATTACAAAGGTATCAGCGCGATATCAGGTTTATAAATGTCAGAATTGGATATTATGGTAACATAATCCCATACTGACAAGAAAATGTGTTATATAACGTGTGGTTTTTAGTTTTTTACTTTAATAATTTCAGCAATTCATAACATAACTTCAAAGTTTTTTTTATTTGATAAACAAAAGGAAGGATAATGTCAATACAATTATTATTCAATCCGTGTGCTATCAAAAAGACATTCTTTATCCTATAACATGTAAGACAAAACATAATTATTAATAAACAAGAACGGACTTTGTTTTATTTTCAGGCTAGCTTTAAATTTTATTAATCTTAAGTAGAGCCACCAATTACTTTCGTAAGAAATCTAAATAATCATGTATATTTTGAAACTAATCGATGCAGCAGCTGCTTTATTAATTTTTGCGTGTTTTAACACAATATAAAATATTAAGGATGACATATCCGAAATGTTTCACAATATGTATATATTATGTAAATGTATAATAATAATTCCTTACAGGGTTGGACAAAACTTGATTTTTATTAAAAAAATTATTGATTTAAATAAAAAAAATCTTTTCGTAGTGCACGGAAGGTTTTTTTAACTATTTTAATTGTATGTATTTCATGAATTTGAGTATTATAAAATTAAAATAAAATAGAATTCACAAAAAAGCCATTCTCAGCAGGACGTTGCGTGTCGACCGACATGTCTATGCAAGAAAATTCCTGTAGCTTTCTGTTTTCTACCGCGCGTATAAAAGCATAATTTTTCTCAGATTATTCGCGCATTGAAAAAAAAAGTGCAAGTAACCGGAAATTTAAAAAGTGTTTTTTGAATTGTGTTCATATGTCTGGAAGAAAAGAAAATCAAATCTGGCAGTTTTACATAAAAAAACTGATCCAAAAAATTTGGTTTCGAGCAGTTTGCAAAAAATGCAAGAAAGAAATATAAGGAATTGTTCAAAGGACGAAAATACAACACCAAATTTGTGAAGAACAAGTATTGACAAGTAGTGAAAATCATAATGGGGAATATTTTCCGGATTTCTGGGGTAAAAAATTAACTTTTTTACTGTTTGAAAAAGTCTTTTTTACATCAATTGGGGTAGGTTAAAGAGTCAAAAAAGAAAGTGGTCGAATAAAAAAATCTGTGGCATTTTATTTTTCAGGTATTTTTGTAATCTGAAGTCTTAGTATATTTGTTATTTGTGTAACTTCATAGCGCATTCTATTCAATTTTTTAAAAAATCGGTAATTTTTTACTCAGAAGCAGAAAGACAAATTTTGCCAGTACGTCATCTGCGTCGACTTCTACGCTCGCTTCCAGATTCCAGATCAATCTGTGCAAAGTCTCCACCGGGAGTATCAACAGCTTCAGAGTCAGAGTCCGGGTCAATTGGAAAGAAGAGGAAAGCCGAGAATCCTACCACAACTAGTTTTTTAGTTAGAGCATCATCAGCCGATAAACAAAATATTGACAAACAGATTGCGAAAGCAATTTTAGCTACGAACTCTAGCTTCCAATGCACAGAAAATGTGCAAGTCAAAAAAGCTATCCATTTATTGAGACCTGGCTATGCCCCGCCCATGCCGCAAAACCATAACGACTTCTAGATGAGATTTAAGCTGAAGAAAGAGGGCAATGTTTTTCTTTGCTCTCAGGAAGTCGTGTAAATATGTCGATTGACGGATGATTATGTGTGCTACAATTACAACTGAAGAAAGACAAGCCTTTCTGTATGAAACTATCGATAGCTCAGATCAACCTCACACCTCAGAATATTTGACAGATATTTGTTGTGACCTCATTTCGTCATGTGAATCACAATACGGATGCAAAGTGGAGTCCTTTGTTACTGACAACGCTGCAAATATGGCAGAATAAGAAGAAGTATTGTAGAAAAAATTGAGTCTAAAAATAGGTATAATCTATAGAGTCACCTCAAAATCTATTGTGTACGGATCTGGAAATCAAGACTATCAAAGAAAATGTGGTCCAGGTGGTAAAGTACTTCTGCAACAATCATTTAGCAAACACAAAATGTGAGCAAGTGGTAATACGCTAATGATGCCAAGTACTGTGCGACGGAATAGTGTTACCGATTGTCTATAAATGTATATCGCTTACTGGAACATATAGCTGCAGATCTGTGAGGAAAACAAAGAGAGAATTGATAATACAATCTTCCAAAAAGTTCCAAACGTTGGCCTCAAAGGCAGTCCAGACGAATACTTAAAGATTTTAAAACCAATATCGATTACTCTGGATATTTTACAGGGAAAATGTGCTACCCTTTCGAATGCCGTGGAACAATGGAGAAATTTACAAAATATCTTTGAAGAAGAAGATCTACTACTATCACTTCAACATCAGAAATTTCGGCGCCGCGCCGATCTGAACAAGAACTGACACCTTACCATTTTATAGCTTATATGATGGACCCCGTCTAAGCAAAAGTACAAATTGACAGCCGATGAAAAAAGTTTGGCTTTAGAAACTATAAATGCATGATAGTGAATTATTACCATTAGTAATAAAATTGTTGCTCGTTGTTTGCCCTTCAGAAACATCATGTTCCCTGAATAAATTACGAAAAAACGTCAGTGCAATTTAGTGGTGGCTATCACAAGCTGATGATGAACCAAAAATCAAAAACAGATACCTGTCTTTAAACAATTTCTTTGTGCAATTGCTCAGTGGAACGAAGTTTCAGTAGCTTTGGGTTGGTACATTCCGATTTAAGAAATAGACTGGGGGTTGAAAAAGCAGGAAAATTAGTATTTTTGTTCAAGTATTATACCTAACGACAATTAAAATAAACTGTTTCAGTTTAATATTTTTTATTTTCCATTGCAGCATCTGCTTGTGAAAGTTTGTTTCTTGTTTTTGTAATCACAAAAGATTGACTGAGTTATTTATTTCCCTTCAATAAATTTTCTCAAAATTACCATTGACTTTTATTTAAATTGTGATTTTAAAAAAACAGTTTATTTAAATCATGACTTTTATCTTGATTTAAATCAATTGATTTAAATCAGCCAACCCTGATTCCTTACAAGTCAATTTCTATTTTTCATAGAACCAAAAATAGCAAGATACCATACCACAAAAGCGTATCTTATAACAAAGAATATTATAGGGTACGTGTAGCCTACAATATTCGTGACTTTGAAAAAAATTAACTTTACCTCGGCTACTAGGTTAAATCTGACAAAAAATTTACTCAAGTATTATGCATGTATGTTGTATGTACTAGCTACCCCCCGCCCCCTTCTGGTACCAGAAAAAAAATTTATGAATAAAACGACAGTATTATTCTTGATGACGCCAAAAGTTTTCTAATTTTTCTGTAGACATTAATAAAATTTGACTGCCACTACTAACCTACTTATGAGGATATTAAAACTAATTGAACAAATATGTAATTTAGTACATATTTTTCGTTCCGCGTTATAGTCAGGTTCCTGTAGCTATGTCAAATGAACTAATGTCAAGCTTTACATGACAAAAACAAAGCCGTCTGTAAAAAAGAAACATTTTAATTTAATTCCATTAAGTTAATCAATACGATACGGAATATGCATATAGGTATTTGTTTTATTACATAAATCGTTTAAGGAAGTCATTACAAACCCAAAAAAATATTTTGAAGAAAATTACTAGGATAATTTAGCTACAAAAAATGTTTATTTTTTCGGTATAATTTATTTCAATTTAAAAAGCAGCCATTTGTCCTTAGTGAAAAATGACGTCAGGAGATCAGCAAAAATGGACAAGTTAACGGAAAGCTTAACCCAAAGTCGAATAGGTTTGATTTTCTCGGAAACAGTCAGAGAGGGAGAAATCGAATTTTTTGGGTTGATAGAGGAATAGTTGAACTAGCTTCGGTAAAAAATTCAGTTTTACAGGATGTTTCGTTTTGGAGCTGTTAAATGTCAAAGTCGAAATTTCCGCAATTTCCGTTGAAATCGGGTACAGGTTGCAAATGTGAATTAAATCGACGTAAATTTTTGGAGGTTGTAGTTGAGCCGGAGCTTCAGCACTATACTGAAACTGGTGAGGATCAGAAAATAGCAAATAATTCTTTTGAATTTTTTTAGGTCGAAAAATGCCATTTCCAGGCCCCTCTTTGGTACCTAATAACTCGAAAACCAAAGGTCAGATCGAAAAACGGATTCATAAGCGAAAATTTAAAATCACAAAATACTTTTTTTGCAATACACTTGCCTAAACTTAAAATCACTGGAAAATTGAAATATTTGGAAAAAACTGGAAATTTAGATTTTTGACCCAAATATTTCACGGTTTTTAATTTTTTGTGGGGGTCAAAATGGTTCAAATTAAAATCCCATATGCGTCATCGGAAAGAGCTCGTCAAAG
Organism: Philopedon plagiatum; assembly: GCA_963971165.1. Classification (NCBI taxonomy): domain Eukaryota; kingdom Metazoa; phylum Arthropoda; class Insecta; order Coleoptera; family Curculionidae; genus Philopedon; species Philopedon plagiatum. Next base: position 33,251,627 of record OZ020195.1, on the reverse strand, counting down.
TATGTGTTATCCATATTTTTTAGTTTCTTCATTCTCTATAGTAAGGGAGCAATGGCCGATTAAATTTCGATTTTTTTACTTTTTTTGTTATCGACATCGGTACATTTGAATCACTCTGTATTTTTTCCTATCTAATTTTTTCCCAATGTTTCAACACTGTCTTATAAAGGGATAATCCCACCGTAAAATGAATACCGAATAGGTCATCCGGGAGCGTATTTAAGGGGTAAGATTCGGATTATTTTGATTTTTTCCGACAAATCCTATTTTTAACCGACATTATTCCACACTATTTACCTTATTTGGTGATTCTTGTTGGGTTTATTTTATCCATTAATTATCTAAGAATTCCTCCCACTAATTTAAATCGCTTATTTTTTCGTCAAAGTTATAAATAAATAGGTTTATTTGCATCGGGGACATCTAAAATTTGAAAATTTTTGAATTTTCGAAGATGGCCATTAAAATAAAGAATTGCATTTATTTACTCGAAATTATTGAGATGATATGTCAAAAGTTTTCAGAAAAGCAATTTTTTTGCAAAACTGAAAGTTTGCTGGACCGATTTCGGCTTGAAGTATACATGAATAAGATTTTAGGAACCTTCTACTTTAAGTGAAGGGATATTTCATTGGATCAGTTACGCATTAAATGCCATTTTATTGAGTTTTAGATGACTCTACAACACTGGAATTCGCCATCTACTCATGATTAGTTCAGTTTTGACGACACTGCCAATGGGATCACGTTTTACAAGTTTCGAAATTCTCGCGAAAATTTGCAGTTTTAAATCCTTTTTTTTTTGTTAATAAAAAGCGATTTATTTTTTTCTCAAATTAGGTCTTAGATAGAATAAATATCATAAATAGTAATTGCCCTGCCTATTACCATTAAAAGTTGTTGGCACATCACAGGGACTTATTCATAAATATGTTTTCCTTGGAGTTGGGGTCTTGTGAAAACAGAAAGGCTATTTTTTATTATTGAACATCATTACAAAAATGCAGTTTTTTATATAATCTTTTATTGATTTTAAAGGTTCACATACAAAAAATAATATTAAGCAAAAACGTACTAATTGTTGTTAAAATACTACCAATCCATGGCCTAAATGCAGTGGACATAATTTATTACCTATGTACATGCAGTTGTGCCATTTTATTATTAATATTAATATTATAACAATGAGCAAGGTTTTTAGGATTATATTGCTTTATATTATTGTTTTATGTTAAATTTTAACCCCATGTTAGACCCTGTTCTATTAGAAGTATAGAGATCACACTTGACATAAGTAAATTTTAGAGTCTTAAGGTTATGTTGATTAGCCAAGTATGCCAAAAAATATCTAAAAATTCATTTAAAATTGCGACATTGAAGTTTTAAATGTAATGTAATGTATTTTTTAGTAATGTTCAGTAATAAAAAAAATACATATCTTTTTACTAGACCACGACCCTAACACACTGAAAAAATCGTTTGGACTTTTTTTCACACTTGTAGCAAATGCTACAAATTGGTCTTGGACGTTTTTGAGAACAAATTGTTGGAAAAGGTACACAATTGTAGTGAAATGTCCCACAATGTCTTTTCAGTGCAGTATATATGAATAATGAATATGCAAGACCATACATACACACAGGAATTATTAAACTTTTGTCAACATAATTTTGTATATAATTATTGTATTTTTGCAATAACTTTTTAAACTCAATCTATTTCTTTAAAAGTTATAGGTACCTAGTATTAGATTATTATAAAGTTTTTAAATTTTAATTCATTACTGTAAAAGGAATAAATGATTAAATGCCTCACAAATTATTAAGTTTAAAAGGCTGGTATTTTTCCTTGAAAAATGTTAAAACAAAAAATTAAGAGAAACACAGAAGATCACTATCATTTATCTTCTGTATTATATACATAGGACTGACAAATTGTGCACACAGGTATTGCCTTTTTTATATTGTGTGTTGGGTCTTTACTTATAGTAGATATAGGTATGCAAATAACATTTTACGTCGTACTAAAATTTTACTTGCTCTATAAAACAGTTTTAAGTAGTTTTACGAGTATGTAATAAATTTTCCAATCAAACATGGACTACTAAAGTTAAAAAAACTGTTTCCCTAAATTAAAAAAAAAATAAAAATGCCTTTAAGGTTATGTTAAAATGTATGCATTATGGTTGTCACTCATTTATTAACTCCCCATCGCCTCGGCACGCGCGATTTCTCCCTTAGAAAAATTAATTTAAAAATGCCTTTTAGGTTATGTTAAAATGTATGTAGGTATTACGGTTGTCACTCATTTATCAGCTCGCCTCGGCACGCCGCGCCGTTTCAATTGTTCTTATGGGGTTTCTAAAGCCCGATTCACAAGTGAGGTTTTACCTTACGTTTTTGCCTGTCAGGCAAGATGGTCAAGTAAAACGGTATAAAAACCCATGTCCACATACACAGTTTAGTGTTCATCTTTTGGATCAGTTCTGATAGGTCGCCATGGAGGAAACATTGTTTTTGGCAATTATGTCTTTGTGCCTAGTGAGATTAAAAAAGAAAAGAAGAAGTTCGCGGTGAACCAGACAATAGTTGCTAAAAAGGGGTCAGTTTTTCATGTAAATTTGCTTAGGGAATTGCCTTCTGAACCTGAGGACCGGCACCAGAACGTGCTGAGTTTTGATCTTCTGCGACTCTTTGCGGTAGACGGATTTTTTTTTTGAAACCGTATCCTTCGTCGCCTTTGGGTCGATATCTGGGTATTTTTTCAGCAAAACAGCGTATGCCTGGTTTTCCTTCTCTCGATCGCTATATTCTTTCCACTTGACTTGCCACAAAGAAGGGTAACTTCTATATAAATCAATAAACTCTCGGGACCACTGTCGTAACTCCGACATATTATTACTACTGAAAAATACGAAAACTTCGCTATATTTAAATACGCGTTGTGCACCAACACACTTCAAGACTTTTGATGAAAATAAAAAAAAGTCTGATAAAACAAGAAATGTTTCTACATGCTACGACAAGTCGCGAAAGGCGGACATCTTGTCTACAAACAAAGCCGGTGCCCCATCCGTTTTCTGGCTGCTCGTCCGTCTTCATTTCAGTTCAAATAAAACGCCCGTTATGATGTCTATAGGTAGGTATCGTTTTAACTGATATGTTTAACTTGAACAGTTAAAACGTACGGTAAAACCTGAGGTGTGGATCGGGCTTTACAAGTGCCTATAAGCAACGGCTCCCCTCATCCGATATACAAGCGTTACCCGGGATTGATAAGTGAGCGACGCGTTGATAAGTGAGCGACAACGTTTAGATTAAGAAGGTTGAACAAACAGGTACCTAGCCTAGCTTAAATTCACCTTTGTGCTGCTGAAGAATGGATTTGCTGTAACATACCTGAAAAAAATAAACTAGTTTATTAAGTGTATAGCAACAAGAATTAAAACGTTTTTTTTATCTAAGGCAACATGTTTCTTACTAATTATTTATTCATGAAAAATTGTTGTAAACAGCCGATATTTGAAGAGTACCTAATCAAAAAATTGCATGTATAAAAGTCGTAGATTTTTGTCCAAATTTGTAAAATCCGTTCCCAGAGAAAATAATTGAACATCTCAAATGTACATTTTCTAGGAAACGTCAATTTTTAAAAATGGATTACTATGAGTATACACCATTCATGTAGACAGACCAATTCATATAGACCAAACATTTTAGAACCCATTTTTGTGACTAAGAATATATGTATACATAGTTTTGCTTGTTTAAGCCGTTTTTGAGATTTTGGATCCCCAAATTTGGAAAAATGTGATTATAGATTATAGAGTAGTCATGAATTTTTCCGACTGTAACAAATTGGAAGGTGGTAGAGGAGCTTGTCCTCGACCGAGAACGTACCACCCCAGATATCTACTTAAAGGGCCGGCGAAATACTTACGGATATCTCGAGCTCTGGATATGTGAATGGGAATTTCCGAGGTATAACCACGTTACATTGCACTTTTAGGCTTTGGTCTTCGTGGGCTCTCAGAAAATAAAAAAGAACGCCTTCATGCTTATTAACGTTTCGTGAATAATGTCAGATAAAGAAAAGTTTGCTAAATTCATAGCTACTATGATTGCTTTATATTTAAATTTCTTAAAAAGTTGATATTTACGATACTCAATTATTTTTTATGGTAGCGGATTCTAAAAATTCAGACAAAAATAATACTATTCTTTTTACTAATTTTTAATTAATTATTACTCTTCAAATAACGGCTGTAAGGGTAGTGGCAAGATAATTAAAGGAAAGTACAATACTTGACAATTAGAAGTTTTAGGGTATTTTTAAAAAATTGTATTGGGCTGCAGTTTTGCTAAAGAAATAATAAATCTTTGATCATCTCTGAAATAATTTAAAGAATTAAGAAAATGTCCTTAAATAACCTTTAAAATTACTATTTTCTAAAATGACTAGTAAATGGATGCCTTAGCCATAATGATTTAAAATGGTTTTATACAAATAATATATTTTAGGGGAACCTATATACAGTGTGTCTACGGATGGGTTGACAAGAGGACAAATGGATCAAATTTTCAAAGATACGAAAAAAAGCCATTCTTAATAAAAGTTTTTGCTGGCCGAAAAAAATAGGATTCATTATGATCAAATTTTGATATTTTGTACGGGGTGCTAAAAAAGACCTGAAATTGCGTCAAAAATAAACATGTATCATTTATCATTTTAACGCCAAATGTTAAATAAGAAAGTTGTCTTAAAACTTATAATTAATTAAAATCCAAAACGGCAAGAGAAAATTTAAACCTTATAAATTAAGACTTAAGCTTATTATTTTCCATTTCCATTCCATTCCATTTTATGCTGTTACTTTTTTACCCGTTTACACACCTTTTCTTTTATAATTTCGGATTCAGATTAATTATGAGATTTGAAAGAACTTCCATATTTAACCTTTAGAGTTAAGACGATAAATACCGCATGGCTGTTAATGTTTTCGATTTGAAGAACAGCGAAAATATAAAATGTAAATGGTATATATGCTGCACTATTAACCAAAAAGGAAAAAAAATCTGTGCTTTAATTAAACTAAACATTAATCTTAACAAGAAGTCCTATGCCCACAAATTTCGGTCACAGATAGTATGAGCAAAAAAATTTTAAAATAGAAAAATGTTAATGATTTATCGTATATATTAATAAAACGAGGCGCATTAAAAAATTAGGTTTGACCCTGATAAATTTCTAATTAATTTGAAAGTTTTGTTTGAGCCTAAACTTTTTCAGTCTCAGCTGTTTATAAATATTTTTATTAACCCTTTTACATGCATTTTTCACTTTGCTATTCTTGACACAATGTCCTGTTTTTGTATTTTTTGATCACCCGTACAAAAAAATAAAATTTTCTTACTGGGAATCTAAAGTTTTTGACAAGTAAAAACTTTTATTAGGAAGGACTTCTTTTTGTACCTTTTACAAAAATTAAACTACACTTTTATATTATCACTATTATTAGTTAGTACAAAAAAAGGACACATAAGACGAAATTAAATTATAGATACTTTTGTTTATTTAAAGGTACTCCTGTACTCCATATTAGAGCCAGTTAATAGTTTATTTAACCGCGTTTAACAATAAAGTACTTATATAATTATGAGACCTTTGATTTTCAAGTAGTTTAGAGTCAACCAATTCAGAAACCTTCTTATTATTCTTTCAATTAAACACACTTTTTAATGTTACTAGTCCGATAAATGACTTCTTACAGTACGAGTTTATTTACGTTCGAGGCGACGCTGAATTCTGGTTCGGATTTCTGAACGGGAATTAAAGTTCTCCCAAGATAAGAATGGTACGGAACGTGTTCAAACATGCATTCTCAATAAAATAAAACAATTTACTCTTTAAACACTAAACACATTAGCTTTTTTTTCTTCTATTCGAGTAATTTTATTAGATGTTGAATGAATAGTTTCATCTGTTCTTCGCTATATAATCTAAGGTGCTTGCAATATTCCGCAAATAAACTATTTAAATGTAATAATACTATGTTCATAAATAAGCAAATGTTGTTGTTACAAGTTGCATTGCATCACTTGCCTTTGTTGTATTGCAAATTGCAATATGTATTTTGGGTAGATTTATTAGACAGTCATACAAGTTAGCTAGAAACCTTCTATCTGCTCTGGTACAGTAAGCGGACTATACAACTGTCGATTGATTGTCAGATATATCGTCAGATGGATCGTTGGAAAATATCAGGCGGTCCGAGTCGCACATACTGGGCTTAAAAAATCTCTGAGTCGTTCCGTTGTTTAGAATAGAAGTCCAAATTCTTATTTAGCCCTTATGTTGCATAAGTTAAAAAAAGAAAAGAAAACGCTGAGTTTATACAAAGATTTAGCTACTGAAGAGACCAATGTATTCTCATGTAAATTTAATTAAATAACTTAAATTTTATCAAAAGCATTAGCATAATTACTTGAGAATGTCAAAATACATTTATTTTGAATTACTGCAAAAAGTATCACCAATAAATTATTGTCGAAAAAGATACCATCATGAGGAATTCTATTTTCCCCCTATGAACACATTTACAGCTACATATGTACATGTTTTCTGGGAAATATGCAAATCTATGAAGATTTAAAATGCATTCCATAACTGTAGACCCAAACCTAAATAATAATTAATTTTAGGAAAGTTTTTTAAACTATTAACATGTTAAAAATAAAGTAGGTACTTTTGAAATGAAACGAGAAACTTATGATGCAATTTTGGTAGCTTTAAACGATTTATAAATCAACAAGAATATTCCCCTCATGCTTCTCTATTGAAATTTAGTCCTTGCTCTTTACTGCTGACAGAACCTCCTGCTTTAAATAGTTGTATAAATTCTATTAAAAAAGATTTTGCTAACTTAATATAAACATTTCACATGCACGAAAGCTCACATGGAACTGAATGGCATCTGATGGTACACATAATGATACACGGTGCATTTTGTCGTTTGACCTTTGAATATCACGGGATATTTCTTCAAAGTTTCAACGATCGAAGATCGATTTGATCACCCTAAAAATCGCCAACGATGTGGATATAAACGCAGAAATTATCTCTGACGTCGGATCGCCTGGTGTATGGGAGCCTTAATAAAAAAACTAGACTAAAACATGGATACATACCGTAAAGTATGAAAAAATAAAATAATATTATGCGGTTATAACTTATAACAAAAGAGCATGTAGGTAAACTTGTTAAAAGAATAAAACGATAACAACATGTGTGTTATGAGGGTTGCCAAAAATGTCAATTGGATGTCATGTTTATAACAGCAAATGGGCCAATGTTGACCCTTCTCCACCCAGGCGGAGAATACGGGTATTTTAACGTACTTCAGGCACCGGAAGAATGCTTTTTATATCCTGCTTAATAAAGTGGAAACGACATACTGCAACTAATGTATCGTTTATGTGCATTTGAATGTAAAGGTCTACTTAACGATTATCAATTTTAAAATGAAGTAGGTTTATAAATTTTATGTGCATGAGCAACATTCTTGTTTAGAGTAATTACTACCCATGTAGATTAATTGATTGTTTTTTGCCTAATTAACTAATAATAAAAAGTTTTAATTTTTTTTCGTTTTGAATCGACTGCAAATTAATTTTAAACGCAAAAAAGGTTTTACTTTCATAATGATTGATTAAGCACACAGGTCTGCCTAAAATTCAGCCCCCAAAAAGTCTTGCTTATGGTTTCAGGTAATTTTTTATGGCTATATTAGGGTTTTGGTAAGCAATAAAAAATTCAACCTGGCCGACCTGTAATATTGCAATTTGAATGGATTTAGGTCTGCCCGACAAGATGTTTGTTTTGTTGCTTGAAGCTTTAAAATGCTGACTAGATATCTTGCTTATCACATTTTACTGGCAGTATTTTAAATTGTTGAGAGAAAATTATTATGCTGCTACGATGTTTACTTTACTAATTTCTTTTGCCTTCCAAATGATTAAATAACAGGTCATATAATTAGTTCCCTATCTTTGCTATATAAGGGTTTATTGTCTTGTCACCCTTGGCAGTTGTTATGCTATTTTAAGCAACTGGTAAATAATTTCTTTGACTTAGACATGAAAATGCTTACTTACTTATTTTCATAATGATAAAGCACACAGGTCTGGCTAAAATTTAATCCCCGAAAAGTCGTGTTTGTATTTTTAGGTAATATTGTTACTCATACACTGGACTACAGGAAAAATTGGCAACAGTTTTTTTTCTACCAACATTATTAAAAATGTGAGTGTGCTTTTTAAGGTTCCTTGTCTCGTTAAAGTGAATTTTACCATGGTATTTAAATTAAGAATAGTTACTATAAACATCAAGTCACAGTATGAGATTTTTTATATTAGTTTTTTTCCAATTTGATTTATCATTATTTTTAAGTCCCTTTTATTTAGTGTTATTAATATTTGCATAAAAAACACTGCTTGATGCACGTGACTTTATTTTGCTCAAAGGCATTAGCTGCTCATCATGTCCCAAACGTCCCGTCTCACAAATTGAAATGACTACTATCACATTAATTTTTTTAGTATACATCAACATGATTTTCACAAAAATAGGCAAAGTGGAACATTAGCCAAATGAATATAAAATAAAACAATTTTTAGTTAACATGAGAAAGCCACCTAATATGGAGGATGGTTTTCAATTAGTATAAAGTCGTCACTATCAGGGATATTGAGAATTTTTACTGGTAAATAAGAATCTACTAAACGTCAGTAAGTTAACGTAATTATATAAATATGACCAAAACATATCTAAAATGACCGAGCAATTTAATAAAAAAAATTATCACTGTCGACTTCTTTTTGGACTCCTTGGGTTCTGCATATGGGATGGGGTAGGGTCAGTTTTCTAATTTTTGGTAGCCCGGAATTAAATTTACATTAAAATATAGTATTTGAGACCAGGGCTGGATTAAGCTTTTTGTCAACCCTACTCCAAATATTTTTTGCTGCCATGCTAGACAATTTTCTTGTTTTTTTTTTAACTTTTGATGATCGTGAAGTGTTAGCCGTGGGTCATGCTAATCAGAACTATTGTCTTGATCAGTTGTGGAGTCTTCTTGTAGAATGATATATGTATTTTTATGTTGTGTATTAATTAAAACATTTAGGAATCCTTGTAATATTTTTGCTTATGTTCTCTTTATGGAAGCATCTTAGAGATTATTTTTGTATATATTTACCAGAAAGAAAGGCATTTTCGGAATTATTAAAATTATGTTTAGATTAATTTAGTATCAATTTAAAATACTTTTTGTTTCTTTGTGAAACGTCAATTATTTTCGGTGAAAGAATTAATAATAATTCCTATCAATATAAGTGAATCGTGACGAAAACACAAAAGAACAAAAAATGTATGAAATTTTCACAACAAACAAAAAAATAGATCATTGTTGAAAATATTACAAACGAAACTAAAATTCATTTACGGATTTGCCGAAAAAAATTCTTACATAGCTGATCATTTAAAAAGCTTTGCGGTAACGCACTAGTTAAACAATTTTTTAATTTGATTTTTTACCAAAGTAAAATATTTGTCTCCAATAGGGAATATGCATATAACCCAAATGAATCTGAAATATTTTTTTTATATTTTTTTATATTCTCTACATAAATTAAATGTTTATGGCGCTTGCTGTTATTCATTTATTTTGGTCTTTACTAACAAAAAAAAAGGATTTAAAACTGCAAATTTTCCCGCGAATTTCGAAACTTGATCCCATTGGCTGTATCGTCAAAACTGAACTTATGACTCATCATGAGTACATGGCGAACTCCAGTATTGTAGAGTCATCAATAACTCAATAAAAATGGTATTTAGTGCGTAACTCATCCAATGAAATATCCCTGCACTTAAAGTAGAAGGTTCCTAAAATCTTATTCATGTATACCTACTTCAAGCCCAAATCGGTCCAGGAACCTTTCAATTTTGCAATAACAACTGGCATTTCTGCGAAATTTTGACATATTATTATCATCTTAATAATTTCGAGTAAATAAACTGCAGTTCTTTATTTTCATGGCAATCTTCGAAAATTCAAAAATTTTCAAATTTTGAATGTCCCCGATGCAAATAAACCTAATTATTTATAACTTTACCGAAAAAATAAGCGATTTAAATTAGTGGGACGTATTCCAGGATAACTGACGGATAAAATAAACCCAAAAAGAATCACTAAATAGGGTAGTGTGGAATAATGTCGGTTAAAAATAGGATTTGTCGGAAAAATAAAAAAAAATCCAAATTTTACCCCTTAAATACGCTCCTGGATGACCCATTCGGTATTCATTTTACAGTGTGATTATTCCTTTATAAGATAGTATTGAAAATTAGGGAAAAAATAGATAGGAAAAAATACAGAGTGATTCAAATGTACCGATGCCGAGGGCAAAAAAGTACAACAATCAAAATTTAATCAGCGATTGCTCCCTTCCTATAGAGAATGAAGAAACTAAAAAATATGGATATCACATACTTTGACGAGCTCTTTCCGATGACGTATATGGGATTTTAATTTGAACCGGAAGGTGGTAGAGGTGGGACCACCCCACACATTCTCTTAAAGGGCTGGTGATGTCCCTACGGATGTTTCCAGCTCTGGATGTGTGAGTCGGATTTCCCCAGTACACCCACGGTACATAGTACTTAGACTTCGGTCTTCGTGGGTTGTCAGAGCAAGAAAAAAACATTTTGACCCCACAAAAAATTAAAAACCGTGAAATATTAGGGTCAAAAATCTAAATTTCCAGTTTTTTCCAAATATTTCCATTTTCCAGTGATTTTAGGTTTAGGTAAATGTATTGCAAAAAAAGTATTTGAGATTTTAAAGTTTCACTTATGAGTCCGTTTTTCGATCTGACGTTTTGTTTTCGAGATATTAGGTACCAAAGAGGGGTCTGGAAAAGGCATTTTTCGACCTAAAAAAATTCAAAAGAATTATTTGCCATTTTCTGATCCTCACCAGTTTCAGTGGAGTTCTGAAGCTCCGGGTCCCCTACAATCTCCGAAAATTTACATCGCTTTAATTCACATTTGCGACCGGTACCCGATTTCAACGGAAATCGCGGAAATTTCGACTTTGACGTTTAATAGCTCCGAAACGAAGCATCCTGTATAACTGAATTTTTTACCGAAGCTAGTTGAACTATTCCTCTATCAACCCAAAAAATTCGATTTCTCTCCCTCTGACTCTTTCCGAGAAAATCAAACCTGTCCGACTTTAAGTTAAGCTTTACGTTAACATGTAGATTTTTGCTGATCTCCTGATGTCACTTTTCACTAAGGACAAATGGCTGCTTTATAAATTGTAATAAATTATACCGAAAAGTAAACATTTTTTGTGGCTAAATTATCCTAGTAATTTTCTCCAAAATATTTTTTTTGGGCTTGTAATGACTTCCTTAAACGATTTATGCAATAAAAAAATATGTGCATACCTATTCCTTATAATGGATTGAATAGCCACACCTAACAAATCATCAATAAAAGTTATTGTAACAAAAATCAATTACAAATGTCATATACATGGTTAAAACAATCGTAGTCTTATAAATTCTACAAGTTGTCAGGCGAATTAAGAAATAAAAAACTTTTGTGACATCAAAGCTATGCAGCTAATGATCTTTTTTGTTTAAAATTAATGTTCAGAAGCAGCGAGTGTGACCAAGGCTGCTTACCGGAAGTCCATGCACATCCATCTTCAGATGTCATTCGTATGAGAAACTATAAAAACAGAATAAAATTTTACTTTGTATTTAGGTTGTATAGTAATTACATGGAAGAAATATTTGATGGTCCTTCGTAACAGCTTTAGAAGGCTGATGGGTAAAAAAATTGCACGGTTAAGTTTTCAAAGCTAAATAAATAATTTTACTGGAAGTTGACTTTTACATGGTCATGTTGGTTAATGATATTTTTTGATGTCTATAATTTTACGTTGGGCAATGCTTCGTAATTATGGGACTAAGCAAAAACATGTTCTTAGTACGCACGTATTAATTTCTTTATTTTTAAAAGTTTTATTTGTAATCATTTGATAAAAATTAAAAGCATATAATCAAACGTTACAGAAAAAAAATCTGTCATTCAATTAATGCTAAGAAGTAATATTAAATTAACTTATAGGCAAAATAGAAATGAAGTTGTAGGTAAAAAGTTTCCTACAGTAGGATTAATAAAACAATGCTTAGTTGCAGATTTGGTCAAATTTAAAAAAAAAATTAAGCATTTTGGCACATCTTGTATTCGATTTGGTTTGGGAACATTCTGGCAGAAAAAATATAAAAAAAATATTTTTGTGATTTCTTTTATGTTTTTAATACCAACTTGAAAGTTTGTGTATCTAGTGGCTGGTCTAGTGCGACCTAAATGTATTTCCATTCCTTACTTACCAACTGCATGGAAGGAAATAAGATGCAAATATACTTAATGTAGAGTTGGAGTTATAATCTAATGATAAACGCAATAAAATTGTTCTTGTTGTTATGTTCATAAGTTTAAAATTTAATCCTAGTTTAGTTTATAGACTTTTTATACACGTATCATATTTTCGAGTGAAATAACGCACATAAAATCAAAATGAGACTTTATATCCATCGGTTCGTTGTGGATAAGATGTGGTGGCTCGCGCCAACTATTTCACCCAATGTCTTGCATTTTTTAATATACCTATTACCTCTATAGACCGAACAAATTTCCCATTTTTAACATGTTGTACTGTGTACTGTCAAAGAAATTCGACGCATACTGTTTTGTTTTGTGTTGGTAGTAGAAAATTTCGAAGCAAAATTGGGCGAACTAGTTGACGCGGACCATAACATTTTATCCATTCAAAATGAACCGTTGCATATAAGGACTCATTAGAAGCTGGTTAAAACCGATTTTGTGGTAGTAAAGTTTTGTTTACGCAGATCTAGTATCTGTTATATGAGTAAGGTAATATCGATAGAAAATAACGAATCAGAAGTAATACGTACAGGGCAAAATATTCACGTGAAAAAGGTAGCGTAAAATAATAACTTAATTTTCCTTTACAAAAGAAGCTGGTCGTTGTTTATTAAAAAATCATTGCTGCCTTTGTTATCCTTATAAGCAGGTCATTTGGTCAATGACCCACCTAAAATTTTCAGTGATCTACCTACTAATTTATTTTTTAATTTTTTAAAACCAAAAAAGAATCTTTTGTTTCAAAGTTCCATGCGAAAACTCCCCAAGAAAGAATCAAGCCAAGCCATCGTCAAAGAATATCCAAGCTTGCTCCGGGCTGGGTCATATTTTAAATTGATCTTATAGGTTTATATGGACGATATAAATTCATTAAAAGTAAGAGAGAAACCGACATACGCGCTTGAGGAAGTTAAAAAGAGACACAATTTGTCGACGGCCCACGCCCACCAATAATATCGCTTTCGGGGCGCGCGTGGTTGTCACCGCCACCGCGCTAGGTGTCGGGTTGTCGCAAATTCTGACTCACTAATTTAAGTCTGACCAATTTATTATTAGAACAATATTCGCAATTCGCGATACATTTATACATTTAATATAAGCTTATCTAATTTTATGTTAAGATATTTAGGTATTTACTACTACTAATAATAATAGAATAATTGTATTGTCTATAAGACATTAAAACCTACAGTAATAACAGCAACGTGGCAACACAGCATTCGACGCTTTGTCAGAAATGACAAGTGAAGTGAGTGATGGAGCAAACGTCAAGACTTTGTTTTTATTTATCGGTTTTATGTTCAAATATTTTGACTTTCAAGTTGGATATTATTGATTATTTGCGTTATTTTTGTGCATTACTAGTACTTGGGTACTTATGTTAACAATGGCTTTAACAGTGCAAGAAATACTGCAGTGTAAAATAATAATAGTAGTTCATTACCATTTGAAAAACGTTTAGAAATTAAAGGAAAAGGACGCCCAATACCTCTTTTGGATGTAAAATCGAAGACCACTAAAGACAGAGGAGAAAACATTAGCAGGTATTTTAAGCCAAGTATGTACAATATTTCTGACTTTTACTGGTTGCAATTTTTTCACTCTGTTATGCCTCATGTTGATATCTTTTTTGTCAATTGCAAAAATCTGGAATTGATGCAATTTTGATTGGTAAATATATTGCAGATTTTAATTCAAACATTCAAAAAATTAGAGAGAGTGTTATCTCTACAGACGCAAATGTTAACATCGAGGCAAGTACATCTAAAAAAAATCCGAAAGAGTCCAAAATAACAATTTCTTTAGAAATATGGGATATAATTTTGTCAGAAATCCGCTGTCGTTTTAATTTTACAGAACATTTAATTGTCACACGTTTGTTTAATACAAATAATTTTGCTGATTTATTTGTATTAAAATACAAATAACTTTTGTATTTTGTAAACAGTTTAAAATGATAAATATTTTTAACATTTTAAAACATCTTTAAAATAATTATGAGATGATAAACGTTTCCAAGCTTAAATCAGAATTGCTTGTTTTATTTAGTCGTGAATATTTTTATAATAGTGCAGGTGCTGTTGCCATTTTATAGCTCTTGTTAGAAATGAATTTTGGTGAAACGTTTTCAGAAAGTGTAAAATTATTAGAGATTTTATGTACTATTCCAATTACGACAGTGGAAAGTGAGAGGTGCTTTTCGACTCTAAAAAGGATTAAGACTTTCTTAAGAAATACAATGGCGGAGTCGAGGTTAAGAGCTATGTTGAGCATTGAGAAACCTTTTATTAGAAGTATTTATAATTTTAATGAGCTAGTGAGTGAACATTTCTCCCAACAGAAGGATAGAAGGATCGATTTGATATACAAACACATTTAACTACATAAAAGGTGAGTAAATTATAAAAAAAAATAATATTAAAAAGGCTTGCACTAGTTTCCCACAAAATTTGACCCACCTGTAAAAAAACTCACGGGCCGCGCCTGCTTATAAGTAGGGAACAGACAGAACAAGTTTAGTATTTAAGTTAAACCTTGACCTTATTGGGATAAGAGATGAGAAAAACTAGACCGGCCATTTTTTTCCTTAGCAACTAGAATTATTAGTTATCACAATTATAATATTATTAGAATTATAGTTATCATATCAAGTTTTGTTAAAAGAAAATATTTTTATAATGCCACACTAGGATGTGTTTTTATTGCTAAGAAGAACTAATTGGGTCATAAATTTCAGTATATTTTTCTAATTTTCATAATGTAACGTGTCCCCTTTCAAAACTGACTAAAGAGACGAGACGTCTTACTTTTCGTAATTAATCTAAAAATATTGCCCATGGAAACTGGTGGCGGAAAAGTAGGTTCTTCCGACACTAGTTCTGTCTAAAACAAACTCCATACAAAAGTTAAAGATTTTTAATTTGTTACCACAATTAGAGTAGGTTCTTCCGACACTAGTTCTGTCTAAAACAAACTCCATACAAAAGTTAAAGATTTTTAATTTGTTACCACAATTAGAGACAAGAATATTGTATAAAACACATTACGAAATGCGAATTAGCATATTTGGCGTGATTTGCGGGACCTCGCTGTACTAGTTTCGCAAAAATTCCACTCGATGCACAAAATGAGCCATTTTCTTGCTAGTTTTAATAATTGTTAACCATGGGTAGTGTTCATTTGTCATCTTGCAATCACATATTTAAATGTTTTCCACAATTTTCACAAGGATAAGGTTTGCTTAATCAGTCAACGTAAAAATCTGCTCTTCAATACTTTTAACATCATAATTTTTTTGTATCGTCTTTAGCATCCATAAAGTTTGCATGCCAGCTATGTTCCCCGCTTACGCAGTTACGCACATGCTGCTAACCGAAGAAAAAGCTATTTTACTCATTATTCTTCGTAACAGTTCACCCTCTCTGTTGTGATTTGCAAATGAATGTTTCCGCAGACACAATAATACTATAAATATACATATACAAAAATTATATTACCGCCAACACATTAATCGAGTAATTATTTAAAAGTGGAAGCAGGGTTAGCTTATTTAAAGTCTAGTATTTTGCTTGTAATTAAAGATGCAAAAATTTCTTTAAAGTCCCCATAAAATGACTAGGGGGGTTTTGAAATAACAAATAACTTATTTTATAAAGAAAAATGGAATACGAAAGAAATAGCTGTTTAAATTTTTTTTTCTTTAAATAATATTAACATTTTGGCCAGGTAATATTTTATCGAAAATAAACAGTAAGCAAACCTAATATTAAATTTCCTCATTGATTGAAAGCGTGACATTATTAATAGATCCTAGACATGCATGTACGTATACATAAATACAATAAAGACAATACCTATATTTTATGCTTTCTCGCACAGGTGGTATATTACTAAAGTAAACTTAACATTTAAAATGTATTTTATTATTATATGTGCATATATTGCTTTGAGACAATAGGCTGTATGAATTCCAGCATTTGAACTTTGCTGAGTTTTATTATGGAAAGGATAAATTACATAACTGGTAAAATTAACATAAGTTTATCTTATAAAAATAAATCCTGCTAAAAACTTGGATACCTAAACTAGTTAAGGCTTTATTATTTATTATGTTTATACTTTAAACTCCTTTAATACGGTTTAGGGTTAGTTTATTTATAGAAGAGCATATCGTAATGCTAATAAAACCGTTTTACTTAGTATGTTTTAGATATCGTCGCCCCAGAGCAACAGTGGGACAAGTCAAAAATTTGCGATTTTGAGATATGTGCATTTTTAGGGTCCGGAATATTGGCTTAAGCTACTGAAACACCGGGATTGGTGTTCTTATGACATTCTATGTATTTGGTAACATATTATATCTCAGTGTTACAAAAGCTCAAAAATGTACTGCTGTTTAGTGTAACACTGGGTTAACACACATCCCACTGTTTCACCCGAATATATCAGTTAAAATATAGATTTCGTACTGTTGTTCTATATCAATTACACTTCCAGTCTGGGTAAAAGACATAAAGCTAAAAATATGCTTTTATCGTGGAACAGAAAAAGTTGCAAATTTAAGTGTAGGTACTGAAAAAATTAGCGAAGCTGACAGATTGGAAAAGTTTCAAAAATTTTACAAACTTGCTGACAAGACTCTTTAGAGAAAATATTTAGGCAGAAACATAAAAAAAATTGAACCCAAAAATAGAAAAGGAAAGATGAATAGGAAAATAAAAAAGAGGAGTTTGAGAAATAATATAATTAAGAGAAAACATTGTCCCGAATTGAGAAAGATTTTGACAAATTCAGCTTTAAATAATAGAAATATTTTACTCTCTTCCTTTGACTTACAAGCAGTTACTCCTGTGCCAAATGGAAATGAAGTAAAAATTGTGACAGGGAAAACAGATGAAGCAAATAAAATATTTTACAAGACGTCTTACACGCAACAGAACTTTAAAGTTGTGCGAGAAAGAATACGTAAGAAGCGAATAGAAAAAATAGTACCACAAAGTAAATATTATAACATATTTATTTTGTGATAGCACTACTCCCAGCGTATAACAAGCCACCGCCAATACCCAAAACCAAAAATAAAAATTGCTTTCTAACAAACACCACCATTTTTCTATGTCACTAAATGCTGCTGCTAACATTGATAATAATTCCGAGTAATAATAATAATAATAATAATAATAATAATAATAATAATAATAATAATAATAATAATAATAATAATAATAACAATAATAATAATAATAATAATAATAATAATAATAATAATAATGATAATAATAACAATAATAATAATAATAATAATAATAAACTTATTATTTTTATTACTTCATGGAAATTTGATTATTATATTTTTTTATTTAAAGAAAATATCAGTAAATCACTAATGAGCGTTTACAGTTTAAAAAAATAATTCATACCTAAAATTATTATCCAATAGTTCCTTCCAAATTCAATCAACAAAAGCTATAACTTAGTTTTCTTCTGATACTCCATAGGTTTTATAATTTTGGGTGTGGAATAGTGTTGTTGCTAATATTCCATATATAAATTTTACATAGTTGCCTTTTAAAAATACATTAAAAGAAAAAAAATTTCAGTTTTTTAAAAATTCATGCGGTAACGAAAAATTTGAATTATTAAGAAGTTTTTTAGCTCGCTTTTCTCAAAACTAAGATTTTCCACTTTGTCTCACTGTTGCTCTGAGGCGACGATATTATAATATTATAAATGTAGTTACAGCCAGTGACGGCTCCTGGCCTAGAGCAAAGGGGTGGCTACAGATAATTTTTAAAAAATCGCATTTGATATTTTGCCAAAAATAAATACAAAATAAAAAAGGGTTCATTGGTGTTAGCCTTTAATTACCGCACATTCGTTTACAGGAACATATCTATTTCTATCCACTTGTTTGTTGTGTTTGTTGATACTTTGACGGTACCCCGAATTTAATTGATATGCGATATTAACTGTGTCCAATAAAGCAAGTTCAGTCGAACAATGCATGTGCAGTGTCTTGTAAAACAGCAAATGTCTTGTAAAACAGCGATTTGCTGTTTTATCCGATCGAGAAAGATTCAAATCAGGGGTAGGTCTTCCAAGGGGCCTCGAAAAATCACTTTTTAAAATGTTTTGCATTTTCCACGCCATTTTCCACACAGTGAAACACAAAAAAATGTCGCGAAATGAATATAAAGTCAAATCGTGAAATCGCCCACAACACCGAGGAGAGTCTTGCCACAAGCATCATTTTTTTTAGGCAGATGATGTGGAAAAAACGAGCCAAATACGTAGTAAAACGGAGTAAACGGACTATTTCAAAAATATTTATTTACCAGTGATTTTTTGGTTAAAAAAATATTTATTTGGTCTTTTTAAAAGTATTAACTCCTGGATAGCTTAACTTTACTACTTATATAACTAAAATGAAAAACAAAATACCTACATACGCTCCGAACTCCGACTACTAAGAGCGTACTCGTTTTTTACTCCAACACCGTTTACAACTACTGAACAAAAGTGAAGCGCCGGAATCTTATAGCCGATAGCCGCCGTTCAAAAGAGCCAAATCTGGCTCAAACGAGACACCTGTGGCAACACTGATCGCGAAATAAAGCAATGTAGAGTTGAGAGATATATCAATAACCATGATCCAATCACCGTGAAAGACAAATCACTATCGCCACCGGCGATCGCAATCTCGCTAAAACAGTTGTTCAGTGATTAACTAATCTGCATGCGCCACAACGGATCACCAAAACAAAATAGATCACGGCGACCACGTAATCGCCAGTTATTGAAATAGATATTTCTTGGATTAGTAAGGAACCAAATCGTCGCTTCAATTGTTGTCAGTCATTATAGCTTCTTGCGTTTTGGCATTTTCTGGTTCTTTGGATATTCACTTATGTTTAATTGTTCAGTGATTTGTTGCTTGCTGGTCCGGTCGGTCGTAGGTAGTCGATGTGTCGATGTTGTTGGTAAATTAGTCATGGTATTATCTGCAGTTTTGAATGGTTAATTTCAAATTTGAAATATATGTAAAAGAATAATTTTATAAATAATGGTCGTCTTTAGATCAGTGTCATAAAAACACAAAAATATTTTCAAGTATACCTAAGACGAATTTTGCCCATTCAAAGCCTAACCCAAGGGTTTAGCGTTGTGGTCTTTATTTATTTACATTTGACTGCATTGTACAAATAAGGATAACAATATGGTTTTGCTTTTGTGGCACTATCTTTGTTTGTTTGCGTTTAATTACGTTGGATAAGCAAAGAGAGCACATGGTTTTGGTTTTGATGGTTTTGAATCGCCAAAATGCGTCTCTATAATACTCAAAATTACCTTATCTAAAGCATCTTAATTCTAATTTCAGAAAAAAGATAATATTTTACACTTAATCTAGCGCAAGAATCAAGAATAAAAGTAATTTTCAATCAATATTCGTCAGGCCTCTGCCACTGGCCGTATCAAAAAAATACTATTTTTACCCTAATAACTAGTTACTAGTGTGTAAGGCCAGCGCAAATTAATAAAAAAGCTAGTTACTAACCAAATCAAGTACCTAATAATTATACTTTCAATTACGAGTATAGCTACATTATTCAATATTTATACTGAATATCAGTCTCGTAAAAGTAACCATGTTGCTCCGTCTCGCATTAAAAATTGCCATAGTGAAAAGTCACCGTTAAAAATAACGACTATTCTCAAATCACTATCGCTTTTTTAACAGTTATCGAAAAATCGCTATGTATGTATGTATATCTCCCAAAAAGCAATGGACTGCTGGGCTGGGCTTACCGGCCGTGAGCCTTTTCGCGCGCTAAAATCCCGTTTATGAAGTATCGAATTAACCCGAATAAAGCCGGACGAACGTCAACGAAGGACCCGGATACTTTGGCTGCTTGGCTGCTTGACGTTTGAAGCTTTCACAGTTTGCGTTGTTAACAAGTTTACCGATTTTTTAGCATCAGCGGCGTAGTGCAGTGGTAAAGCATTCGCTTATTGCGAATGCTTTACCACGGGTACAGAGGTAAAGCATTGACCCGCAGGCGTAGGTTCGATTCCGGGCCCGAATGGAACTTTTTTTTAATTTTTATCATTTAAAATATACAAAATTAGGAAATCGCCTCTAAAAAGTGTATTGGAAATACTACTTCCTCCATAAAAATTTTGTTTTGTCTTTTTTTAAAGGTCCCGAGCAAAAAATTAATCCTGTCTAGGTACCTTAACCTAAAAATTATGTTTTGCTTGAGAAATAATATAATGTCTTCTTGTGGTCATAGAGTTGAGAAATACGTTCTCGGACAGGTTTGCTCAGTTCTAGGGTTGCTCAGGATCTTTTTTGATACTTTTTAAAGGTTCCGAGCAAAAAATTAATCGGGTCAAACGTCAAGAAGCCCAGCAGCCAAAGTGTCCGGGGTCCCTGTAGCGACGAGTAATTCTGCCGCTCAGGCTCAAGCTTCGATGCTTGCAGCAGTCGGCCGGCGCGGCAGAATCAAAAGAAACCCCAATTAGCGGATAAACGCAAAACCTTTGTATTGTTTTTGAAATAAATGTAAAATCCGTATAAATATTTAGAATATTTTTTGGAAAAATCGGTATGGATATGTTTAAAATAAATAAATATTGTTTATTACAGTTTATTATTATTTTTGAGTATTGTCGGGGGAGGCTCGCGCCCCAGAGCCCCTATGTACCGGCCGCCCCTGGTTACAGCGTATTAAACAACTGAAACAATTTTATTATAAAGTTTTCACATACGTTTTTTAAACAATTTTACTAAACCGTTTTAAACAGAGTGTTTAAGCTTAGTAATTAATTAATGGGCTGGAAATGTTATAACGTCACTTCACCGCTGTTATAGAAAACACTAAAGAAATGTATGTACATACATTTAAGCGGGAAGAGAATCCATAGTTTTTTTTTATTCAACAAGTCGGGTGTATCTAGTGCTCTCTGCAAGAAAGCTTCAAAATATTTACGGGTTCTGATTTTTCATCTCTAGAATTATTATCCTACCAAATTTAAATATAATGTGTTGAATGGTTTTGAAATTACTGTTAAAGTCCAAAAATAAATTTTTATATTAAATTTTATATCTCAAACCATCAACATTTTGTTGACATATTATTTGCTTCATATTATTTCTTTGTTGATCTCTACATGGAAATAAATGTCGGTGTCGTAAGAAATATAATAAAACAATGTTATTATATTTGTTGTTGTTATGGGGAGGTTCCAGTAAATTTTGTTGAAATGTACACACCTTTTAGACAGCGCGGCAGCGTCTGAAAAACATTTTATAACTTGCCGCTTTAGGGGAAAGAATATGAATTTTTATTGAACAGTTTTGTAGTGAATACGGATTAACTACAAATATCCGATTGTTCTATAGGTAAGCAGAGGGATTTCTAAAATCTCTTGGCTAAAACTATTAAATTGTGATTAACATAGCACAATAATTTGTAGAAATATAATAGTAAGTAAAATACTCGGCCCAACAATTGCAGTGCAATGTAGTAGCTCCAGTTGATCTTTGACCCATTCGTTATGGGACACCCTGTACTCTTAAAATTAATTAAATGTCCAATCCTATTCTAAGTAAAATTTATTATATAAAAATATTTAATGTGCATCTACATGTGTATAACCTTCATAAAATAAACTGACTAACGCACATTTTTATTTTCAAAAACTTTTTATATCAATCAATATTATAATTAAGTACCTAGTACGTATTAATTAAAATCCAAGGTAATTAAAACTAGTTTCACAACGGACGTACTTTGACTTTTCCTAACCTACACCAGAACTCTGATGTTTTACTGCCCCAGTTCAAAACTTAATTGCGCTAATTATATGTATATATTTTATGGAAAATAATTAAAGTTGCAAAATAAAAAATTACGTGTAAATCTGCTATAAAAATCAAGTTTCAACTTAAAAATATGTAGTAACAGAACGATAAATATTCTGTTTTACGCGTTATCTTGATTCCCGAACGGACGGATTTCAAGTCTCACCCGTAGCCCTGGGAGTAGGTCTCAAAACTCAGGAGGTAATTCTATTTATACTAATTAATGGTCCTGAATCTAAATTTTTTTACAAAAATAGGAAACACGAACAGTTCAAGGGTTGAAGTACCTACCTGAAAATCAGAGTTGCACATAATTTCATTTATTCTTATTAGATTAGTAATATTTTAAATGTTTGTTGAATGTTTTTAGCAAACGATACAATTAAAAGCCCTTGCATATGGATACTTTTTGGTATTGATACAATTGCGACGCAAATGCGATTTTGTCGTGTCGCTGCGTCGTGATCCACTGTACACACCAATTTATGAGGCCAAATACATCCTTGGTAGCGATGCAGACGCAATTCAGTTAGACGATTGATTGTAGTATCGTAACTGTATCAATAAGTATATGTGTGCATTCAGCCTAAATCCTTATTAAAGAATAAAAAAAATTCAATCTTTCCGGAGATCGGGGGAAAATGAAAATTAATTTAAAAATAACTAAGACTTTGCTATTAAACAATATTTAATCTTTAAGATGGTAACAAACATTTTAAGGGACCTCCACACCACTTACCCGACCCTTAAGTTGTTTAGCTCAGGTTGTCTTTTCTAAAGATTACTGAAATCGCACAGACTGGTGAGAATTCGGGTCTTCGTAGAGTAGTAAAATAAAATAATAAAAAAAACCAACGTCCTAAAAACAAAACCCGCAAACGTAGTTAAATAACCTCATAAATAAAATATTATGTGATGTCATAAATTATGTAAAAGGAATAAATAAAAGAGTCTTCCGTAAACTATTTTATTAATTATAGAATTCCAGCAATTTAAAAGCCGACCTGCTAGATTAAAAATTCTATTTTTAGCCACAAAGAAGCCGAAACGTTTTGTTGATTTTTATGATTGCAATGATTATAAATATTTATTACTACTGTTAAATCCTCGAGATTCTTGCAAATTAGCTTTGATGTTATTAAAACAATAATTTTTCCAGATGGTCTATTGGGTTTTCAACAGCTTTAAATTAATAGCTATTGAACTTTACGAACAACTATACTTACTTGATTAATCCTGTAACTGTGCCTTTTGTAAAATACAAACATGGTTTCTGCTATTTTAACGCTATACTTCTCATATATATGTAGTATTCGTACATAAGTCAGCATAGCAGTAAAGCATAATAAAGAAACCATGCAAACCGGCCCTGATTTTTAAGTCATAATTAGTTAAATGAAAACGCCAAAAGGAAACCCTCCAACCTCACTACGATTTGTCAATATAATATGCGCTATGCAGTCTTTTTCTAACTTTTGTACTTTCACTATGTATATAGAACGTTTTAATTATTAAACTTTAATTTCAAACTAATAACAATTTTATAAATTTTCTAAATTATTTTACTTAAACCTACACGTAAAAATTTATAAATAAATAATATGGGTTTCCCATCATGTTCAGCAAAGTGTATCGTTTAATTATGTATAGAATACAACAAATCATTTCATGTTTTCCACAGGATGGTAGAACGACAATAAGTTTTTTTTTATCAAGGAGGAAATGACGACATATTTTGAAATTCTCTATTATTCGTTTTCAAGGATTACCTTTTTATTCCCATGTCACTACCACTGTAAAAACATGTAAAATAATTATAAAAAATATGTTTTTTATAGAAATATTATGCAACGCTGACCGAGACATTGTTCAAAATCATATTATGAAAATATCCTCGTAACGCAAAAAAACCATTCAAATGTTTTTACACTTGGGAGCCTCGATATTCTACGTAACATAAAAGTGAGTATTGTGCAACCAAAACTCAAGGTTAAAATAAAAGAATGACAACTTTTGCATTTGTTTTTTTTACATGAAAAATCGTACGCATGATTAGGAAAATTTATTCATCGATTCACTTTGCTTAAAGCCATGGAAAGTAATCAGTTTTTGCAACTTGCACTTTCAACTTTATAAGAATTTTACTGTTCAGTTCTCCATGACAATATTGGACAAAAACTCCCTACCCACATGAATGATTGATTTAAACGGTTGGATTTCTCATTTATTTTTCTTTTTTATAATTCTACTGATACAATTTTAAAGCAGTTTTATCCTTTTTCCAATTAAATTCAGCTACAGTTATCATGATATTTTGCTTAATAAAAGTATTATACTTCAACTATTCAGAATTGAATTACTTTATTTTTCAGCTGTTATACCAGGACCGATCAGTATTTCGCGCCAACACGTAGATAAACACTGAAAACATGCTTCCAAATTATTTTAAATATTCCTAACAATCGACAAATGAAATACTGGTCGTCGGAAAGAAGTTGCCGAAAAGATTTCTCAATAATTATTTGCGCGGGCCATGACGCGCCCAGCCGACCCCTGATGTCCTGTCGAATGCATGCATCTGTATAATTGAAAATCCATGAGTGGCGTGCGTAGATTTCTGTCGACTTTCTACATTTAAAGTATAAATTATGAATTCAGTATAAAACATTTTTAAATATCTAACCCATGCTTCACAACGAAACCGCTGACTGCTGGTCTAGATTTACTTTTTATTCAGAATAGTTAAAGTACGCCAAGATATTTTCTTTTTCAACAAACACATACAGTGTAAAATTAACCGTAAAACATAAAACTTCACGTATATTATTTAAGTTTGTAGAATATTAGAGTTGCAAATCAAAAATTAAACAAGAATCTCAAAGGGGGTATTACCATTATATGAAACTTAGCTGCTGACTTTTAACGAAGTAAAACTCTATATACTCTAATACTATATACTATACACTAGCTTTCGCCCGCGACTTCATCCGCGTGGTATAGGTAACAAAATTGTAGTTTTGATGCCATGATTATGAATACATGAAACATGAGTGATGTTAGGTTAGGTTAGTTATATCTAGAGACCGGATTTCAATATTTAATATTATATGACGCAAAAATCGGGGTAGGGCTCAGGTAACTGATAGAAAAGGTACGTAAATGAAATGAAATTAATATTAGATTTTATCAGGTTGTATTTCTGAATTATTGCTCCTAAATTTTTTTTTCAAAAAAATTTACCAACTTCACAAGAGCACTGAAAAGTATAAAATAAGTATTGTGACGTATTTATTACTGCGGTTAATGGTCAACTTAATTTTGTTCATTTTTATGTAAAAAAAATATTTTTAGTGCGCCTATTCTTATCCCCTCCCTTCATCTTATTTCCCCCTCTTGAAATTTGTAACTGCCATGTTATATTAGATTTTCTGACCTTCATAACCCCAAAAATGACATTAGTTAACATTTTTGAAGAAATCCCGACCCGCCGCTTTAACCCCCCGCCGTTAATTTTGATAGGTAGGTACCTACATTAGTTAACACTGTTGGAGAAATTGCTAATCGCCTCTCTCCCTGTTAATTTTCTTAACATCTTTTACACAAAATTATATTTTTCGACTTTAATCACCCCGAAAATGACAACATTTTTGGAAAAATTCCCAATCGCTCCTTCCCCCCTCTCGTTAATTTTTTTAACAACTGTTAATCTAGACAAAATAGATTTTTTGACCCCAATAACCCTGAAAATGACATTTAACATTTTTGAAATAATTTCCAGCCGCTCCATTAATTTTTTGAACATAGACAAAATTAGATTTTCTAACCTCAATAACTCCGAAACTGACATATTCGTTATCATTTTTGGAGAAATTTTGAGCCATTCCCTTTAAGTATCGGCCCTCCCCGATAATTTTATTAACATCTGGTAGACAACATTGGACTTTCTGACCTCAATAACCCTGAAAATGACACATTGGTTAACGTTGTTGATGAAAATTGCCAGCTGCTTTTTTCAAAACACATATTAATTTTATTAACAACGATTACACAAAATTAGATTATATGACCTTAATAACCCCGAAAATGGCATATTGGTTCACATTTTTGGAAAAAATTATCTATCGCTCTTTTTATACCAGAAAAACTCATAAGTTTTTAATGACGATTTATTAACAATGGCACGACAAGAACTTCTCAGAACCTAACTGATCAACTAGAAGATCCCAGTTTAAAGCAGTAGGTACTAAATCTTAAACCTTTTTAGTGAATCTGAACGTATATTTTAAGAAAATAAATATACAAAAAAGTAGGGTAGTTGTATTATGACAAGTTTGCCTGTATCAATTTTAGCAGAGTTGCACTTGTCTCACCCTCTTCACCCCGTTTACTTTTAGACCTTCCCCATAACAAAAGGAATGGTCAGGGGTGGTTTTTCCAGCAAGGCAGTATGTATTTTTGCTTAAATCGACAAGGTAAGCTTCCATGCAATCACCACCAACACAAGAACGATATATTTGCCAGTTTCTTAAAATCATAGTATTCAGAATTCAAAACCCAATTTCGAAATACAGGGTGGTCCAACAGTAATGGGCAACAAAGGTTTCCTTGCATCAAAATATTGCGATGTAGCCCAACTGGTTAAGCTCGAAAGTTGATATTAACAGAGATACACTAATTATTATCCTTGAAGTTACATCTTCTAGTACAATTTCTGAAATGTGCCTGTTACTTTAAAATCTGCAAAATCCTAATTAACGTAAAAACTGTGCTACATCATGTCAAAATGGCAAATATTTCGAAAACGGTTAACTTTAGTGTTGTTCAACTAGTATGTCTTTTTTCTCTAAAAATAATAATAAGACAATTCTTCCAACAAAAGTTCAATATATCTACACACAAGTTAAGTGGTAAGTAAAATAGCATTTTTAAAGCACGAAGCGTACCGTACGCAGGGTCCTCTATCCACTACAGTAATATTGAGACCGGTTTATTGTTCTCGCCATCAAGAACCGCCAATTCTATTTTTTACGGTAATATGTCAAAAACATTTTAGAATATCAAAAAAAAATGGGAATTAAAACTCTGATTTGAACGCCCTCTACCTACCTGTACTAACTAACTTGGACTTAACAAGTTTGTCTAAATCGCAACATTTTAATGCCAGGAATTATCATTTCTATTAAAATATTATATTATTATTATTTTTGGACCATCTTGTACAATGGACAACCAACAATTTACAATACAATACTCAATATTCTCATTACAGACTTGATGCAAGTAACGGGTACAGACTAAGAGGGAGCGAGAGAGAGAGAGAGACAGAGACGTATATGCACTGAGGCAGGTGTATGTACGCACACCTAGATAATATAAATCTAATTAAAGCTTCCAAGCATCACTAATCTACTTCATTCAAACCGTAAAGTAAACCAAGTAAGTACTTACACATACAAAAGATGACCCTCTTAATAACATAAAAGAATTAGTCTTTTGTTAAAAGTACTTTTGCATTTCTCACTTTTAATAACTTTGACAGGTAGGTAAAGAATTGTGGGTGGCTTTTATGATCATTTTTAAATGTAACATTAAGCACAATAGAAGCTGTTGACTTTACTTTAGATGTCCACTTCATTTGACATTTCTGAATTGCAAGTTTGTTTAAGCATTGATTATTTATCTTTTATAGATATTTATAAGGTTGTATCATATTAAGAAATGATTTTATTGTAAAGCTTGCCAACTTTTTGAAAGTCGGTAAAAAGTTTTATTTTCTCCATGTGTTCATCCTTGTTCTCTGCCCAGATATATTTTAAATCATTTACCTACAATAGAAACTAGAGTATGTTTGAGACAAACGAGATAGAAAGGATAAAAATACAAATCTATTATGAATACAAGGATTTAAATTTGTTATATTATATCTGTTAGAAGTAGCTGGAAAACTGGAAGAATGTATCCTATAAACTGATTCGTCCAAGCGCGGGTCTAGACCCCCCCCCCCCCCCCCCCTAGAGCCTGGTATAAAAAAGATTTCAATAGAGAATTTTATAAAATAAATATTGTAACAGTATGGGCGCTTGTAGCGCGCGAAAAGTTCATACAGGCATTAATTTCGCTTGGCAGAAACCCACGCGAACTATGTGCACTTATAAATAGCATTTAGCATTGCCACAATGAAAAAAACTATACTTATTTTTTTCGTTTTAGTACATCTAAATAATGAAAGCTTGTTTTTAAAAAGTATTTTTTACAAGATTTTATCTTTAAATTTTTAGTTACGTCTTAACCTATGCATTTCTGATAATGTATCACTATTACAAGAAATGATGAAAAATGATTCGGTCTTCGAAAAATTCTTCCGAAAAATTTAAATTATCAAGAGTTACGTGAATTGGTGCGCTGTCCTGCTGGAAGTAGCCTTGTGGCATCTATTCGTCGTCTAATACGTTTACAAAATTTTCTAAAATATTATTACGGCATCGCGCCGAATTGAGAGTCCTTTCAAAAAAATCGGTCCAATTAACCTTCTTTTCGATATGGCCGCCCACACGCCGACTTTCTGTGAATGCAGAGGCTTCTATATAAAGAAATGTGGGTTTTCAGAGCTTGACATCCTCATTACTTGCGAATTTACGTAACCAGAGAGGTAAAACCATGCCTCGTTCGTCAGTAAAAAAGGTTTTTCACATACGTTCTCATTATTATGCAAATTACCCACAAACCACTCTGAAAATTGCATTCGCTGCAGCTTACCGTTTGGTAACAATTCGTGGACTGAGCTCAGACGACAAGCGTGCATATGCAGGTTACATTTCAGGATTGTATTGAAGGTTCCGTATGATACATTTACTTGCTGGCTTCAACGCCGAATAGGGGTTTGTGGGTGTTCATTAACAATTTGCCTCAATTCTTCTACTTTTTATGCAGTGAGAACTGTATGTCTCCAACTAAGTTCCTTTCTATTCACACTTTCTGTTTCTCTAAACAAAGCCATAGATCTAGTCAAAACTTGGCGAAACTGGTGGAAATCCATGACTGTGTGAAAATTCTGTTTGAAAATCCTGAATGGCGTCCCGTATTGAATAAACCCACTGGCCACTAACTCTTCTACCATTTCTAAAGTAACTTTCGATCATAAAAGCTTTTTGTTCTGCTATGAGTTACTGATTACTATATTTAATTTTCTTAAAAATAAAAACTTCAGAACTTGACACTTCTATTTTTTATTCGCCTATACCTTTACCTATGTTACCTTTCAACTTTCAAGAGTATTAATTCAAGACATGCGTGTTTGATTCCACGGTATACTTCGAGGACGTTTTTTTTATCTTACGTTACTTTCTATCTATTGCAAATATAGGAAAGGATATAATAAAAACAAATGCTTATTTTAGTCGACATATTTTTGGTTAATAAATTCTGCTGGTCAGAAATCCGGTTTTAGAAGTAATTTCCGCAAGTATATACCATTTTACAAATCATTTTTAATGTCCTTTATCGATGAGCAATATAAAAATTTTCACTAATGACGTATCGTGGATAATGTTTTGCCTCTCCCCCCCCCCCCCCTCACACTCTCTCTCTCTCTCTCT
This sequence comes from Philopedon plagiatum, assembly GCA_963971165.1. Lineage (NCBI taxonomy): Eukaryota > Metazoa > Arthropoda > Insecta > Coleoptera > Curculionidae > Philopedon > Philopedon plagiatum. The sequence goes on along the minus strand of OZ020195.1, from coordinate 33,221,648 downwards.
AGAAATGTGCAGCCTATCCCTATTTTTGTAAACTGCATTTTAATAGGTCGGACCTAAAGAAATTTCAGTAACAGTGGCAGTCAGTCCTATTCTAGCCCAAAGTAATAATTGTTTACAATAAAAATTAGAGGAAAATTTACAAATAAAATTGGGAAAAATTACGCCGTCAAATCATGCTGGTAATCGTACTCTAGGCGCGCCATAAAGGACTTATTCGCATCGCATGGAATTTTGCTAGTTAGATTGAAACACACTTGATATGAATACGAAATTCGTACGCATCCGATCGAATGTGTACGCATGCAGTTACACTTGTCCGATACCGATAGTATGCGTCCGCATGTGATCGAATACGTTCGCATCCGATTGCATGCAAAATGGCATTTCGGCATTTTGCCTTTATTTAGTATGAACACCGAATATATTCGGTGGTATGAAGTTCGAATCGCAATATCGTTCCTATACAAAGGTAGGTATATTTTTATATGGGGAAAATCTGATGCAACGCGAATAAGTGTGTTTAGGCTCTAAAAAGGGTGAGTCAGCGTTCAGCCCACGGTTGCCGGCCAACCACGTCCTTTAATTGGGTGATCGTACCATGGGCGTGCCGTAAAAAGGGTCAGTCATCGGCCAGTCCTTAGTTGCGGACCGATCACGTCCGTTAATGGATTGTTTTGGTCATCATATTTGGAGAATTGAGGTTTTTGTCAATTGTTTTTGAGTCCCTGACTGTCTCGATTCACTGGAAACTGTTTGATCGGCCCTTATAATTTGGTCGGGCAGATTTTTATTGTTGGAAGCAGCAGTTTCTTCGTTAGTTTCTAGCGTTACTTTTGTTACTTGCCTTTAGTGTTTGGATTTCCGATGTTATCTAAACTTGTATTTTAACAGTCTATCATAAATTAAGTATTTTATTCCAAACCACTACAACTCTGTTTTCATGAAGAGGGTTGCTTGAATATCGCAAGATGATTACAAAGTAAAACAATTCGCCAGGGGCGCCATTTGAGGGTTGGGGAGGGGTGGATTTACTTCCCCTGTAAACTGGTAAATGCATTCACAAAAACTATATTGCATTAAAAATTAAAGATAAACATAAAAATGGGTTTGTCCCTCCCCCGCCCCAACTGAATCTGAAATGCTGGTTTCATTGCAATATGCATCCCGTCAGAATATCAAAAAAATTCTTCCATGTAGAAATACAGTGCGTGAAATACTTTTTTATACCGCTCAGTGCTATACTAAAAATGCAATTTGAGCTTGAACTTAAATATAGTATCTTTCTCTGGTGATTTCCCCTATATTTTAACTTTCGGCAGTTTTCAGATTCAAATACATCCTGAAATAGAAGGTTTTTAGAGTGTATTTTTGCCTGTTATAAATCGATGTAAGGTGTACTGTCCATGGGGCGTTCCTGAATTATTCTTTTCTCTTCCAACTCGTGAGGTTATGCAAGCAATATGGGCGGTGAAGTACAATCCACGTCAACGGTAAAGTATAGTCAGGTAAAAGGCGACTGACTTTTACCCGGTATGTTTCTTGGGCTCTTCGTGTCGGAACTTGGTAGAAATAATAATATTCAGAGCAAGATAACACAACATTTTTCACTTTCTTAGAAATCTTATGTTAAATGAGTGACTGTTTCCGTTATTTCCCAAGGCGAATCTATGGCGCATTTTGTGATAAACAACTTACACGATACCGGGAACCAAATTTTATTTATCCGTTTTTCAAAAGCTATAATTTTCCCTTTTGCATACATATTCATGACGTCCGTTTTGAATTTCCTGCAATGCAGTTAAAATTTATTCTTTATGTACTGAGGTACTGCATTAGATAGTTTTAAGAATTCTAACAAAAAGAGCATAATGATTCGCACCAAATGTATCCTATTTAATATCATATAATATCTCATTATGTTGATTGAATTTAAATAAGTTGAAATACCTAATATGTACAGGTTTTAGACCACAAAAAAAACTTATTATCAGTTAGTAGGGATACTATAATCGGTCAATCTTGAAAAGGCTACCATAAGTTCTAATTTTGACAGTTCCTCGTAGGATAGAAATTTTAACCCGTTGATGTCAATAGTTTTCTTAGTTCATTCATAACTAGCCTTTTTCATACATTATGTGTGTTGAGCAAAGAAAGAGAGCGTCCGTCTCCGCACATCACCGTTATGGGTTTCCGGGCCGTCTGTATTCCGCCAAGCAAAACTTTAAAAAAAGGGTTTCGGGTGAAAAAATCCATTTTTCCATACACTTGGCACTAACGCACCATTTCTCATAGTTTATGAATAAAGTCTGTTTAGGAAAAACCAAATATCACTTAAAATTTATACCACACACGTAATTCCGACCTACCTGAAACGTTAGACATGCACAAAAGATTACGCCTTAAAAAATCTTTAAGTCATCAATGAAGGAGGCAACGGCACGTGCTCTAGTGAGAAAGCGATGTTGCCGCACTCGCTCTAAATTTCGTCCCAATGCGATGAAAAGAAATTACCAAAAATTTATTATCCCGAAAAATAATAGTATATTGGTAGGTATATCCTATTAATCCGTTTTATATACTTTAGACTGTGGTATTTAGGATTGCAGGTTCTAAGTGACAGTAAATGCGTTATTTTATTATAGTTTGTTAATCTGCAGATATGTCACATAACTGAAAGTTTGGCATTCTCAAGAAGTAGGTGGGGTTCACCAGATTATAAGTAAAATTGAAAATGTAAATGATGGTATCTCGTCCTTGTTTTGAAATCTATGGTTTGTCCCTAACAATATCTTAAAATAATATATAAACTGGTACCTATATCTCTTATTATTTAAAAAAATAATTAAGTTTTTTATGAAGCGATGTATGTTCCTATACCTATATGTATGTTCTAACAGTAAAAAATATGAATTATAAATTTTAAAAGAAACGAATTATGGCATCATGGTTAATTAATTATGATACGGAACCTTAAGAGGTTTTTTCCGAAAAAAAAAATGTTATATCAGTATAAGTAGTATACAAATCTCTATTTGTGGACATACAGGGTGTAAAAGAATAACTTTCTATTGAGTTTTTCTGAACATTTCCGTGGGTATTATTAGGAAAATAAACTGCAGTTTGATGTATTTTTTTGTATTAAATCTACCCTGTGGCAGAGATACGGGCACAGCTACTGTTTATTTTAAACAATGTGACGTAGTCATCCTTTGAGTAACACACTAACAACAGATTTGGCATTTATATTATGTATAAGATTTAACACAATAAAGAAGATCTGTGGGTCGATCATAATATACCAGTTAAAACATTAGTTGCCCCCAAATAGGTATAATGAGCTATTAACAATATTAGGCTGCGAAAAAAACAAGACTACAACAGTCTTGCAAACAAGACCAAGACTGTCATGTTCTAGGTCTTGGTCTCGCATTTGCTCATCACTAATGAGAGGTGTCTCAATTCCAAATCTTGCACCTATGCATAGCTCGCTTCTCGCCTGTATGAGTTTTTATGAATACGACTCTTCTTTTACTTTATTCCATAAAGCCCCCAGTCCTTAGCGAAGTGATGTTGCAAAATTGTTAAAAAATATCCTTATATGCAAAAAAGCTTGATCAAAAAGCTGTTCAGAATCTTTGGATAATATTTTACAAGTATCTAATAATGGATGTTTCAAAAATTTTAACCGATATTTCATTATTCTAATTCTTGACTACAATGATGGTTTTGATAGTATTTTTATCTAACAAAAAATGACTTAACTGAAGAAGCAAAATGTAAAAAATATCTAATTTTACTGGCACATGTACAATAATTTTACAAAAAATAATAATATGAAGTTACAATTTCTCCGACGTTATGTCCTTTTTAGTAGCAAAGTTCTTATTTTTTGGTTTAAAAAACCGCAGAAAATAATGTACTCAAAATTGGAAAATATCTGTAATGTCGACTATGATATTTTAAATAAAAATTTGCAGAGAAACACTACATTTGGTTTTAAATGTTCCTTTTTTTTACAGAAACTTCCAGGCATGTTGACTACAGCTATCATCAGTCCAGATGCAGCATCCAGTGCTGTTGTCCCTGACAAACATTTACTATTTCCTTTTAGTTCCTGCCATATCTAGCCCTTTCCTATGTTTACTGGAAGGTATCCAAAATAAATATGGCAGAATTAGCTGACAGAATTCCTGGACCCAAAGGATTACCACAAGTTGTTAATTTTATTTTTTTAAGTAAGTGGTAAATTAAGTATTGTAATATACAGAAGATACTATATCAGTATTTTGCTGGATATACAAAAATATCGACTTTTGGTCGAAAATGTGTTTAAAGGTTTATATTGTTTATAAGAAAAATATTTTTTTTAAAACTTTATGGCCCCGTCGTTTCTAGGGACTCGTCAGGTAATCGTAAATTTTTTTATAAAAACAGAATAAGCTATTGGCATTTTCTAGTTGTATTTATGTCATACGTCTATTTTTTTCTTGTTTACTAGTTGTTATAAATCAAATGTGCGTTTAGTTAAGAAGATTATTAATCTGGGATTATATTATACTCATTTAAACGTGTACGTAAGTTGATTAATTTGATAATAAAAGCAGGAATATACTGCAACAGGTGTAATAAATAATGTGAGCTGGTATACACCTATAAGTAAGATACCTTAATACAAAGAGATAAATCAAAAATACTGTATAAAAATTTAATTATATAACAGGAAGAAAATCAAACTACGTTGGCGCGTATGTGAGTTAATTTTTATGGTCTAAACAATTTGAATTAGACCTATTCAAAAGTATTTAAATAAAAACTGGATAAAAATTTATTAACTCGGTGGCAACTCCCTTATAAAGATGGTCCATCTAGCGACAGACAAGTATAATTCGCGGTGACTTCGTGCGCCGCTCTGTATTATTTGTTCAGTTTGATAGAATTCGAACAAGTGAAAATAGCTGTTATAATTTAAGGTAGGCGCATTATTTCATTTTTTTTTCCGTATCATATTACCGAATTGCAAACTATTGTGTGTCATTTTTTTAGCTTATTCTCTGTAGATTTAAAGTACGTACCTAGTTGTTGCTTGCCAAATGTCCAAACTAAAAAAAATTATGAAAATGGGGAGTCATGTAGAATGGTTCTTATAAAGCCCGGGTGGGCCTTACTTGGAACACAGATTGGAACAGCGCTTTTATTGGATCTAACATTTTTTTGTTTCACACCACGTACCCCATCTATATAGGTACGCACCTTTCTTTTAGATAGAAAAACTCAAGATGCCTAAAAAAAAGAGGTTTATAGACTTCGGCCCAAATTGCACAAGCATTGCAAGCAATAGGGAATTGAATGTTTACAATTTTATTGCTCTTAATTAAATTTTATGTCCAAACGTTTGACGGATACTGCAAAATAAATAATATTCGAAGATTTAAGCCTTATTATTTTTAAGCACATTCTAACTAACGTGCTTTGTTGGTAGTTAGCATGGGCCTTATTACGAACAGGGTGTTCCTAAGAAGACCTTACAACCAGGGTAAACGTATTTTTTTATTTTAAATTGCAGTTTTGTTACTGTTAGTCAGTGGTATAAAGTATCTTAACCCATAATAACGAAAGCTTTTTTTCAGTGCAACCAAAAAGAGCAACAAACCTCTCTTAAGTGGGCCACTTACCTTATATGAAAAGCGTTTCAGTTTATAGATAAAATGCAAATAAATAAATTCTTCATTTGCGCAAGAAACGGCCGTAAAGGGCCTAATTCCGATTCTGGTAAAACGTGATATGTTCTTCAGAGTGTGTCGCGATAGAATGGCACCTGAATCAGAATCAAAACTAGTCCATTTCTCCTGAAGGTTTCCGTAACGGTCTTTTATTTTGTACATTTATATTAATTATTTAAAACATTATTTTTGACGAGTCGTTTAAAAAACTTTTCCTTCTAAAGTGCCCTATATAATGGAATAATTGAACCAGTAGCGTGCATACAATATGGGCACAAAACCACTGCCTACCCTAGGCACAAACGGTTTTTTAAATGTAGGACATATTTAAATTTTTATCCATGTAATATCCAGTTTTGGCAGCTATTTTATACGTTAATATTGTAGAGAAACGAACATTTAATCGTATATTATTCCCACTCCCACGTAACGCCTTCCTTGCGCTATTAATCGTAAATTAGATCGCTGTATAAGCATCCCATAAGACCGTCTTGAAAGCACACAGCTCGCTTCATATTACGCTCTTATGACAAAAAAGCATTGCTTTTATACGAGGAGAAGCAAGTAGGGTAAAATGAGATGCAACAAATACTCACCACTCGAAAGACCGTCTGTCAGCCATCAGCGTTATAACTGCACTGCTGCCAAGGTTGATGCTTTATCGCGCTTTTCAAAAATATTAATAAACTCATTCTCAATTTAACAGTTGTCCCTACATTTTGTACAACAACCTAATTAAGATGTTTTGAAAGGGTATAACGTAATGTAAATAATAAGAAGTATAAATATTCTATGATGATTTAAGGTAAGTTTTCCAAATATTTAATATTATGTTTTATAATCATAATTCACATAATTGGCTTTTATTTTTTGGCAATATTGGTTTAAGTGGATGATAGATATAAAATCTAAATGGACGAAATTAATTATTCATTATAATTAGTGTTTTCACCCTTTGCTTCCGCAAGACGTCGGCGTCGCGGTTTTCGGAAATAAATTGGAAAAATGGATGGGCCCACGCCCACGGAATGTGAATGCAATGCCGATGTGAACAGAAACCGAACAGACAGAAACGCTTAAGCGAATTAACAATAATCTCTCTGGAGAGCGACCTTTTTTTAGGATCTACAACGCAAAACAAATTTTTATGATATATAATGTTTTAAAAGAATTTTTAAGAAATCAAATCAAATTTATAAATAATTTTATTGTTCTTCGGCCACGTCGACTGACTCCTAAACGAGACATTTGTAATAAAACGTGAAATTTATGTTTGACTGCTTCGAAAGGTATTTTTTTTACTTAAATACATTTTTCCTACCCTGTTTTAAATGGCATTGCACGCCACTGAATTGAACCTCTTTCATTTTGACTTTATTATTTGAAAAATAGATCTGTAACTATTGCTTACAAATATGGTTCAACAGTAATAAAAATAAAAGTTATTCAACCAAGGAAATTGTGATCAATTTTTTTGGCACACCGAGCATCATATGCCAATTTTAAATTTCGGATGTGTCGCGGTCATAGTCTTTAAAAGTGTCATGCATATCAACTGTCTTACTTTCTTATCCGAACAATGTGATTTTATCAAATAAATAATAAGGGAAAACTGACCTCTAATTAGATATGTAGAAAATATACCGGGAATTTCACAAAAAGAACTCCACTATTTAGATGCTGACAATCATTCTGGATATTCAACTTTATTATTTTTGCTAATAATATATTTTTGTGGTTTGGAATAAATTCTGTAACTTGTATATAAAAAGTTTCTATTTATGATCATAATCTTTCCAGAGCTAGTCAAACTACAAGAAAAAACCCTGTACACACATCCAGGTTGTTGCGAAACTCTACCGACACAAATTTTGTGATTCTTTGGCTGCTAACAAGAAAAAAAAATCCTATTAGCATGGGCCCGGAAACACTTCATTTCCGAGATACACGGTGATACAATTTTAATTTAGTTTATTCTTATTTATTTTTTAAAGATAATTCATTCAAATTCCCTTCATGCATGCAATACTTTTTGGAGTACGTACGGAATTTCCTCATTTCTATTCAAAATATTCTATAGACTGGTATTTTTCTATTGTCACGACCCCCCCCCCCCCCCATTTATTTTTCGACAAGAGTGACTCTCCTTTTGTAAGGAGACAACAATTTTTTTTATATCTTGTACAGTTTAGATGATATTTGGCAAAGTATGACCTGAAGCCAGGCTAAATTTTAAATATAGTTCATTGGCTTTTTAACCTCAGTTTTTAATCAAAGTTTCATCTGTCGGATCGTGTCCCCTAAAAAACAGGTTATTTCGAATGGTTTTAAGTAAAGCTCCTAATTGTGAGTGACGCTCCAGCGGTATTACATCGCAGGAAACTCGTCCGCAGCAGCAATTCAGTTTAAAATAGTTTTATCATCGTTTGTATCGCGTCGATGTAAATTTGGTAGTTCGTAATATGCTGAAAGTGTGCAGTAATACGCGACTGTTTGCGCACAGTGATCGAATGTCTATATGGTAATTTCCTGATTTTAAATATAATGAGTCGTAAATAATATGTGGCTTGTCAGCGAAGCATATTGGCCTTGAAATATTTATGTATAAGGCACGTAAACAGTGCAACACATCAATTAAAAAAAAAGGAGTGAAGGGTCAACGCCCTTATACACAATTTCGTTTCGATTTACGTATTATGTTGTGTTCATGTAATGTGCCGTTATTTATCTTAAATAAAGAACCATTTCGAAATTTTCCGAAGAAATATAATCCTAAATGGAAATTGACCGGCCGAAGTACGTTTCAAAGATATTTACCGGCTGTGCGCGAGCGACTTGAAAGTAATATTCTAAAAAACTTTCTGTGACCAACGTTATAGTACGTGAAGTGGATCCGCTTGAACCGTCACCTGCTTACTTATTAGCCTGCAAAAGATTAGAAAAATGTACTAGCGAAGCAATTCAGCATCTGATATTAACTACATTACACAAATTTCAACTGTCAACAAATCAACTGTTACTACACTGAAAAAATCGTTTGGACTTTTTTTCACACAAAATTGTAGCAAAGGCTTTGTAGAGCAATTTACTCTAATTGGATTATTAGTTACAACAGTTTTTATACATTTTCATACAATTGTAGCAAATTTTGCAACAAATTGGTCTTGGAAGTTTTTGAGAACAAATTGTTGGAAAAAGGTACACAATTGTAGTGAAATGCCCCACAATGTTTTTTCAGTGTACTTCTTAGTAATGGCTCCGCAGTTATGCTTTCTACAGGCGGTTCTCTCAAAGCTGTATGCCCTCATTTACTACATATTACGTGTATACCGCATGGCTTACATCTTACATGTAGATACATTAATCGCTAACACCAAAGCAGTTTTTCGTAAATCCCCCAAACGCACTCGAGAATTTCATAAACAGTGTATTCTAGTAGATCCACAGCCGATTTTTACACGATGGGGTGGTACATGGTTAGGGGCAGCGTTTTATTATTTGCAACATTTTAAAGAAATAAAATCCTTAATTTTATAGTTCTATAGTAAAGAATCAGCAGCTATTAGAGAAAGTCAGATCAAATTTCAAAATGCACAAGAAGAAGCAGATTTAAAAACTATCCATAGTAATAACGCGTAATTAACCGATGCCATAAATAAGTTACAAAATACTTTATTATCCTTGGGTGAATCCTTGCGAATAGACCACGTGCAAAAAGTGCTACAGACTTTAAATGACGAGACAGGTATTTGTGTTAGAGAATTTTAAAGGGTAATAAGAAAAAATCCAGATTTTGCCAGACTAAAACATATTTATAGTAACAGTGCTGATACGGATCCGTTAAATAAGTTCAGAGGCCATTTCAACTAGGCAAATATAACATCTGTAGATGTCGAACTGTAGTTTTTTAGTGTTCCGTAAAAAGAAACACTTATGGAATCACTTCGGTGTCCGTCCGTCCGTCTGTCACAGGCGATTTTCTCTGAAACTATACGACGTAGAAATTCAAAATTTGGCACCGAAATAGAGGGTGGTGACCCAATTATAGACGTAAAGTATAAAAGGTTAAATTTTGATTCTGGAGGCTAATTTTGGGGGGTACATTGAGTAATATTTTTTTAGGGCGCGTAGGGTGTCAAATGAAAGCTTATTGAAGCACGAATTTAACGATATATATGATGTATTTTTAATGCATTTTTTTAAACATTTTTGGGGACAATTTCTGAAAAATTGCTGTTCGCCACCCTTATCAACCAAAGGATTGCTCAGAAAAACCTGAAAAAAATCATGTACATTGAGAATTAGGTGTAGATTCAGCGAAAATCATTACGATTGAGAAATTTTACCGCGGTCAACTGTTATAAACAATTTAATTGTTTATTTCCTGATAACTGCTGAACCATTGGTTTTAGAAAAAAAAGTTTTTCGCGGCACATGGACGAATATCGAGCGGCCGAGGTTTACTCAAGTTAAGTGGGGGACTGATGGCATGGAGCATTAATTGTGCAAGTATAACTTGCGCTTGACCGTTTTTTTTATATAAAACATTTTTTCGCCGCATCGCTTACGGAAGCGACTTTAGAGAGATACGCCATGCTGCAAATGTTTAGCCGAGCCAAACAGAAGTTTTAACGCTAACTGGGTTAGTATTACATATTATATTATTAGTATTACTCATGGGGTACTAGGAAGAAACGCATTTTTATTAATATTAATTTAGAGAAACACTAAATATCACTTAAATTGAGTAAAAATATAAAGTTAGATCCTATATTTTATAGATCTGTTAATAAAACTTAACAAAAATATCATATTGTGGCTACAAATAAAATAAAAGTTTGAACACCATTTTCCTCCAAAACCGAGTTTCTTACTTTACTGCGTTTTTAACTATTTCATTATGACGACAGAACGTTACCGGTGCTCCTCTCCGCTCGCGGTTCATGGTAGGGTACGAAATTTTTGGATCTGTAATATAATTATTACTTATACGTAGGGGAAGCCCGGGCAAAGCGAATTGCCCGGGCAAAGGGAATATTAATTATTTCACGAAAATAAAGACAGATGACGTTCATTACTTAACACAAGATCAAAGAGCATGCCTAACAGTAATAAAAATCACTATGGGTTAACCGATTAGTTAAGAAGCACATGCTTTAAATGCGCATCGAACGTTTTGCAGTGTCGAGTTAAAATAATTCTTCTAAGGTAAGTTCAGTAAACTTGTTCTAACTCGTTACAAAAAAAAACATCTTAGCTATTCATCATTGTCTTCATTAAGTCGGATTTCAGTCCTAATGTTTATGTCGGGCCAGAACCCTGAGTTATAGTCCATTTATGTGCCGCCATATCCGAATGTATGTCAGGGTAAAGTGAAGAGGGCAAAGCGGATAGCTATTCGCTTTACTAGATAAGGAAAGGGCAATCTCTAAGCCTTTATTCAAAAAGGCGTCTGGTAAGAATAAGAAGAAAATAGAACACGATACAGTTTCCACAAAGTTAAAAAAACATATTAGTGACAATTCTGATAGAGTTTATAATTGTCTGGCATGTGGAGAACTTTTTGAACAGAACGGTGAAGACTGGATCTAATGTGAATGCCAAAATTGGGCCCACGACCTTTGCACGAATTATAGTGGGTTAGGCTCGTATTTTTCTGAGTATTGTGATACATAATTTTAATGTTATTTATGTTTATTGTTTCATTTACATATAATATATACTGATATTCACTTTGCCCGGGTAATCGGGCAAAGTGAATAAAATGCACATGCGTAAAAAACAATAAAAATTAGAGCAAAACCAAAAAGTAGTCATAAATTACTTTGTGTGCAATGAAGTAGAGATAAATCTGTGCGCTCTAGAGAGTTTTTTATTAGAATCTGATAATAAACAAAAAAATTATGATTTTTCAACTTTAACACATTCGCTTTGCCCGGGCTTCCCCTAGTTGCGCGGCGCCGCCACTGGTGTGAAGCTTCAGTGGGCTGCTGTGGTTATAAGGTTAATCCATATTAAGGATTAACCTGACAAACCTGAACCAAACAGTGTTGTATGTACGAAATTGGAATTTAAAAATATGTAAAACAAATAAGATAAACCAGCGTTTACGGATAATAATAAGAACTTTTATCTTATGTTTTGTCAAAAAACTTTGTCGGTGGAGTTTTGCAAAACCCTGTATGAGTACATCAATATCAAGGGTGCATCGTTTTTTCCAGAATGGTAAGGAAATTAAATATATTATTATGCAATCTTACATATTCTAATATTTAAGCAATTTAACAAGTTTAAATATTTAGTGAAAAACAATAATACTTAAATAAACTCTTCTGGTTGCCTACTTATACCGGTGCTTATACTGAGCCACGTTATCGGTTATTTCTTTCGGATTCATGTTAAACTCACGTTCCGAAATAATTAACTAGCAGTCATTTGGCCTACAAATAATTTAATCGATGGTGGGAACTCTCTCTGAAACATGATTAACTAGGAGGCGGACAAACTTTAGCAATGGTTTTATATATTTTTCTTAATTTTGGTGCGTCTTGCTAATTAGCCAAATTTGGTCATTGGGATTAAAAATGTAAAAAATCAACACAGATTATTAACAGTTTAATAATGTTGATACGAAATTAGCACATTGTAATAATATTTATACAATTTTTTTATATAATAAAGATAAAACACAAAAACTAGCACCAAGATTTACTAAAACGATTTACTATTTAGTACTGATTTAAATTAGGTCTCTTAGTTGACCAGTTAAGTTTTGACAAATTTTTGTATACCGTCACAGTTAATAAGTCGTCATTAAAAACTTATGTGAGTCATTTTAATATTTCAATAATTGGCTGGGTTTCCAAATGATTTTTACCTTCAAACTTGTTGCCAAAATGAAAGCACATAATTAAATTATTGCTCTTTTCTTCATAAATTTGCAAAGAGACTCGGAAATTAATTCATATAAAAAAATACTTTTCTTATTCTTAAACTTGTCAGTCTAAAATGCCGACTGTTAAATTAGATCGGTCATAACAATAATGAATCCCGGGGCAAATTGTTGGTTAAACCCCAAAATAATTTTAAAAGCATATTTTAACATAAGTGCCATAAAAAAAATAAATTTACACTATATCGGGGAGAGTGGCAATAAAACGGACAATTCAAGTCAAATCCTCAATTAATTATCGTGTGTACGCTCTTAACCATCGAGTAATTTGTACAGGGTGAAACGGCAAGTAATACGCTAAAATGTCTGTAAAGATCATTCTCAGGTGTCACTATTTTTGCTCATGAAGCCCAATAGAAAATGTGAATTTTGCCCGTTTCATAACGTAAGATAAAAAAATCGTCCTCAAAGTATGCCGTGGAACCAATTACGCATGTCTTGAATTACTACTCTTGATAGGTAACATAGGTAAAAGGTATAGGTGAATGAAAAATAGAACTGTGAAGTTCTGACTATTTTTTAAAACCGAATTTCCATACATAGTCATATATTTCGACCAGTTTTGGCTAGATCTGTGGCTTTGTTTAAAGAAGCAGGCAGTGTAAATAGAAAGGAAGGCAATGGGAAACCCAAAGTTCGCACTGCACAAAAAGTAGAAGAATTGAGGCAAATTGTTAATGAACACCCACAAACCCCTATTCCGCGTTTAAGCCAGCAAGTAAATGTATCCTACAGAACCTGCAATAAAATCCGGAAATGTGACCTGCATCGCTTATCGTCTAAGCTTAGTCCAAGAATTGTTACCGAACGACAAGCCGCAGCGAATGCAATTTTCAAGAGTGGTTAATCGGTTAATGGGTAATCTGCATATTAATGAAAACGTATTGTGAAAATTTAGAAGTCCTGCGGGCTAGAATTGCAAATAAATTTCAGGAAATTAACAACTCCCCCCAAGTGCCAATGTTTTTGATGCTGTAAAAAGCAGAATAAGAACATATTTGGAAGTAGAAGGTGGACACGTCTCTCATTTAGTTTCAATTTTTTATAATTTTTAGATTCTGTGTTGTACCTATATGTTTTTTCTTTAATTCTGTATTTGCAATGACAATAATGTAATTTTCTTAGAAATAAAACTTCAGAACTTGACAGTTTTAATTTTCATTCACCTATACCTTTCAAGAGTAATAGTTCAAGACATGCGTCATTGATTCCACGGCATACTTTGGGACTTTTTTTTATCTTACCACCGATGCATAGAAAAGGACAAAAGTGGTTTTGAAAAGGACTAACCATTAGTCTAAAAACTTACTGCTTACAGCAGCTTATAAGGAAACTATTAATGTACACCTAAATGCGGTAAAAAAATAACAGAAATATTGAGAAAATCTATTTAAAGATACAAAAATACAATGTAAAATAACAAATTAAAAATAAAATAATAACAAACAAATGGCAATTGTTAAGAAGAAATGATGACCACCTTTGAGTCAATGCGTTTTATGCGCCCACTTTTTACAAACAAAATATTTCAACCAGTCTATTTTACTTGAATTATGCGGAGCCTTACAAACTACACATATTATTTATCTGAAGACCGTTTCAGTGCCTTTCTGAATGTCCACATAATAGCAATCGCCATCATTGTTTTAAATAGCCATAACAGTCAAGAGATGGTTTCAAATTTTCACCCAGCATTTACTTTCTTACAAATAAAAAACATTATTATTTGTTGTTGTAGCGTTATCAACTTATTACTATCAGCAATGACAGCAACTGAAAAGAACCGTCAATTATGTGGCGTGGTGGAAAGGAAAAGACACCAGTGTTGCAAACATGTTATTTTACTTTACTAAGTTTAAACGTACACATTCCAAAACTATAGGAATTGTACGTTTCATAACCCGTCCGTTTCATTGCCACTCTTCCTACACCTGCTTTTCCTGTTATGCATCAAATTGATGAATATGCAATTATTATTTTTGAGAAATCATAAACCGCATGAAGTTTATTATTATTGGTTTTCTAAAATTATTTTTAAATTCCTAATATTTAAAAACGTTGCGGCGAAACGGTATTTAGAATGATTAATATGATTAATATACTTATATTAACCATATTATAATAAACATAATAATTAAGAATATATAAGATATTTTTCAAACTGGATTTCAATCACAATTAATTATTTGCACCTTTTTTTGAAACCACTTTAAGGTTGGAAGAACGTCATACTTTTGTTTATTTATTATCACTGACAATAAAATTGTTATACAGCATTACAGCATTTCAACACGACAATTCTTCTTCTGATACCTAAGCCAAGTAATAATAATCTAATTTTTCTATATTCTTATATCCTCCATCAGCTTTAACTTTTTTATATAATAATACGGACGTGCTCTCTCAGTGATTAATACGTCAGGTACGAATATTGACTACTGGAAAATTGCATATTTTGTTCGTGAAAAATTACAAACAAATATCATAAACTGTATATTCGGCGTTTAATAATGATAATTATCGGAATTTATCCTTATATTTTCTTGAGCAACGTATAATTTTATAGTGGAATACATCAGATTGAAATCGCATCCGACCAAGGCGAATTCTCAAAGTCTCGACGACCACCAGTGAAGCTGGTCGACTGCCGTAAACTTGATTTGTTGTAATTAAAAAGACATAAAAGTACTTTGTCTTTTTTTAAGTATGATCGAGAAGGTCATAAAACTTGTTTTATCGATATTTTTTAACATCCCGCCAAAGCTGATTTATCAGGAAAACGTTAAGTGTAACACTACACTAAAATGTTTTATGTTGCACGATCCGGGAATCCAGTTTCGTTTTATTTCAGATAAACCTACAATATTCCTTTTAGGGTAATATATCAATACATAAGAAAAATATATACATTCAGGGTGTCCGAAAAGTCTTAGTATGGGCAACTATCTTTGCTATTAGTAAAGATAGAGACACTAAATTTTAGGTGTATTTTATTGGTTAATAAATCTACTTTTATATGTAATTTAACTTTTTCAATCCCCTTGAGTGGTGACGCTAGGGAGTTGAGGTCAAAAATTTTAAATGCAACCCTTTGCCGTGTGGTACATCATTTTAAAGATCTTCAAAAAAGAAACATTTTACCGCAAATCCGAGGTCCGCATCTTAATTCGTTTTTAAATGGAAAGCCTATAAAAAATAAAAACCGTGCCAAAAAATTTAAATAACTTTATTTCTCTACTATTTTTGTAACATTATTATTCATATCGAGTTAATTGAACATTTTTAATTACTTTTCATTTTAGCATTAGTCATACTGTATGCAAAGGGGTGTACCAAAAGCACTATGTTTGGGGGGATACTGGGGGAGTGATGCGCTTTTCAGAACTAATTTGTCGAACTTTTTTGCAAATTCTCTCCGAAAAAAGACCGTCGACATTTTGGTAAACAGTTGACTCCTTTTTTAAGTTTTGCCGAAAAAAATGTCGAACTTTTTTTCAAAACTAAATTGTTAGTGTGTTTTAGTACAATTTGTACTCGAATTAGCCATCTCCAGCTCCCACGGGAGGGACGCTTCACCTCCACCTCCCCCCATGAATACGCCTCTGGATGTGCATTCTATCCAATCTTTATCGGATAACTTTTATCTATCTTAAACAATGGACATAAACAGTTCAATTTCAAATAATTTGATTTGATCTTAGTCAAGAGGATCGGAAAAGTCAATTTGTCGACGCAAACCGGTCTGAATTTAATAATTTCATTAAAATCTTTACTTAGATTTATTTTAATTTTGGTATCAGTTAAGTACAGGATTTTGGAATTGTATTTTTTTCTATATATTTTTCTTACATATAAGTACCTAAAGTGAGAATTGAACTTGCACAATGATGTGGACCGAAGCAGATTGAACTTTACATCAAACCGACCACATAGACGTGACCTGGTTTTCTATTTAGGTAATATTCCAACTTGTTTTGGCCCAATTCAGCTTTCTCTCTTTTAATGGCCAATTCACAACATTTTTTGCCTTTTAGTGCCAAAAAAGTAATAAAAAATCCGTTTTTTTAAGATGTTTTTACAAACTGATTTAGAAAATCATATTTTTTAAAAATTATTAATGCAAGAAGTTTCAGGAAAATTAAAATTTTTTTTATTCTTATTTAACTGTTACAAAAATTGCCAGGCAGAAAAATTATTTTGTGCAAAGTTCGGTAAATTTTCACAAATTCGTTATATTCAATTTTTTTCCTCATTAACATGTACCTAAGTAAGAATTACGACAGTGTAGATACCTATATTGTCAGTGGCTATTTACATTACTAGTCCGATAAGTGACTTGTTATTTACAGATGGGGCAACGCTGTTTCTTAACGACTACCTACCGTAACAGTCACTTAATAGATGTACCTATTACTACAACAAATTAAAACCCGGCCACTCAAATTTATGCTTCAATATTTTATTGTTATAAAGCGGCTAAGGGTTAATTTTATTTAAAAGAGTTATTTTCAATTGTTATTAACTAGGTACTAACTAAAGAAAGATTGTTAGAGGATAGGATATTTTTTTTGTTTATTTAATGGCGACGATCGCTGAATTTGTCGGCTTCGAATATTTTCGACTATACACGTAATACTTACTAATATTTATACAATTTTGGCAAGTTTAGTACTGAGTTGGTTTTTTATTACATTTATTAACAAGGCAGATGGTTTAAAAAAATAAGTTTCTTTTGTAAAACATACTATAAACACATTAGTTTTATTATGGACAATGGACAAATTATGTATTCTATCAAACCCTAGAGCTTACGAGCATTTACATGCGTGGGCTTTTCTGAAAAAATCCCTCTTGGACAATCTATAAATTATCTCAATATTCACAGGCTATAATTAAATACCGAAAAATTATAATTTTTTTACTTGGAAAGATTTATATTCATGATATTCAGCAAGATAAGGCCGACGAAGAACGCACATGTATGGAGTTATTCGACGGTGGCTTCATCTTAGCATCAAAGTTTTGCCTTCGCAAAAGTAAGCTGTTGTTAGATAGTAATATATGAATATGGAATAATGCAAAAGCCAACTAGGTAGCCCGCATCTTGATACATATTTGTTATTTTGATAAGCTTCCTATCGATTTATGCAACCCATATTAATATGTACCTTTCACACATTCCTGCAATTTACATATAATAAAAGTGATTTATTTTATTACAAATAAATTTAAATACTTTATCTTAAAATATTGTTGTACATGATCAATTTCTAGCTGTAATGATTACAATATTTTTTGGGCCTAATTAAAAAACAGGTAATAAAAGAGAATAACTTTTATTTGTGATACGGACGTGGTTAAAAACAGTCTAAGTTCACAATCTAAGCACTAGAACCATTAAATATACGCTTGTGTACCAAATATTGGCAAAACAAAGGGGGCGAACGGTGTAGATATAGTTGGTGTTATTGTTTATACCTTATATTGTAATTTAGTTTAACGTTCGTTACAACTGGTGGATAATAAACAACTTGTCAACTTGTCTATAAAGTCATTTTATTTTGTAATATAAAATAAGAGATATCTTATTTTACATGGCGCAGTCGGTTATAAAACTAATTTCTAACCATTTCTAAGCATACGAGGAACCTAAATAAGAAAAGGGTGAAAATGGGGGACAATCGTGGAATTTCCCATATGGATATGTCAGGAAATGTCGCTGAAAATTGGCAGATATGGAAGGCAAGATTTACAAATTACCTAATTGCAACGGAAACAAATAAAAAGGACGATTCTGTAAAATGCGCTCAACTGTTGCATTATATTGGAGAAGAAGGTTTTAGAATTTTTTCAACTTTTTCTATACCTAAAGAAGACCAAAATAAAATAGACATTTTATTGGACAAATATGATCAACATTTTCTCCCTAAAGAAAATATTACATATGAAAGGTACAAGTTCTTCAGTATGAGACAAGGTACATATCAATCACTAGAGCAATTTATCACAGACGTTAAGAAGCAAGGCATGAAATGCAAGCTAAGCAATTTACAAGACGACCTTATAAAGACAGTTATTATTTGTGGTTTGACAAACAGTGTGATAAGAGAAAAATTATTACAAGAAGATCCTGCAACTTTGGAAAAAACGATAGAAATCAGCCATATGATGGAAAAAGCCAAGGAAAGATGTCAGGATATGGAAAATTCTTCAAATGAAGTCAACATAGTCCGAAAAGGTTTGAATGATTCAAGGAAATTTATAAACAAGCTTATTGAAAACTGCAGAAATTGCCTGGGAAACCATCCTATTAACAAATGTCCAGCTTATCAACGAAAATGTAGCTTTTGTGGTAAACTGAATCATTTTGCTTCTGCATGTTTTAAGCGAATGAATGCTAATCAAGAGAAAAATATTCAGAATGTACAGGTAGACGATTATGTTTGTGACAGTGTAAATGATAAGAATGAACACGAGAAATATATGTTTGTTGGTTGCATGGAACATAATAAACAAAATAAAGAGTGGTTTACAGATTTACAAATAAATAATCAATGTGTTAAGTTTAAATTGGATACTGGTTCCATGGCTGATATTATGTCTTTATCTGTATATAAAAAATTAGGACTGTCCATAAAAGAAATTTGTAAAACTGATAGCAAACTTAAATCTTATACAGGTAATAATATTCACATTTTGGGAAAAAGTACTTTGGTATGCATAAAAAATAATGAGCAACATACGATTGATTTTTACATAGTAAACTCTAACACACAATGCATTTTAGGTTTAAAAACATTAATTAATTTAAATTTAATTATGCGCGTAGACGAAATCAAAAATCTAGGTGAATATAATAAATTAATTACTCAATACAGCGCGGTATTTTCAGGTGTTGGTTCTATAGCAACTACACCTTATCACATAGAGTTAGCTGACAATGCAGTACCAGTTGTACATCCTGTAAGGAAGGTTGCATTACCTTTGATGGACAGTTTACAACAAGCTTTGGATGAGCTGGAATCATCGAACATTATTAAAAAAGTAAATGGTGCATCTGATTGGGTCAATGCAATGGTTCTTGTAAGGAAGCCAAATGGTACTATACGAATATGTTTGGATCCTAAGGATCTAAACAATTATATCAAACGTGAATACTGCAATATTCCAACTATAGATGAAATTACTAGTCAGTTATTAGGTGCACAATATTTTAGTACTCTTGATGCTACGCAAGGTTTTTATCAAATTCCTTTAGATGAGGAAAGTTCTGACCTATGTACCTTTGGAACACCTTTTGGACGGTATAAATTTTTGAGAATGCCATTCGGAATCAAATCGGCTCCGGAGGTGTTTCAAGATAGGTTTAAGAATTTGTTCTCTATGAAAGGATGTGAAATTTATATTGATGATATTCTGATTTGGGGAAAAACCAAATTAGAACATGATCAAAATCTGAGAAAGGTCCTTGAAATTGCTAAGGAAAATAACGTCCGATTTAATCTAGAAAAATGCAAATTTGGAAAAACTAAAATAGATTATATGGGACATACACTTTCAGCAAATGGCATTAGTCCAAATAAATCAAAAATTCAAGGTATCCTAGACATTCCAAAACCGGAAAATAAAAATGACGTTCAGAGACTGCTAGGTATGCTTACTTATGTCAGTAAATTTATTAAAAATTTTTCTGATAATACTTTGCCACTACGCGAGTTACTTAAAAAAGAAAATAGTTTTATTTGGACTAAAGAACACACCAAAGCTTTTGAAAATTTAAAACAACTTTTAACGAAACATCCTACATTACAATATTTTGATATTTCAAAAGAAACAGTAATCTCAGTTGATGCTTCAAAGTCTGGATTAGGCGCGGTCCTTTTACAAGATAAATTACCTTGTGCCTATGCATCAAAAGCAATGTCGCCAGCTCAGACTAGGTATGCACAAATAGAAAAAGAAATGTCTGCAATCTGTTTTGGTTTAGATAAATTTTATCAATATATATTTGGGAAAAAAGTAACTGTGGAAACTGATCATCAACCTTTAATTTCAATATTTAAAAAACCACTTAATAAATGCCCAGCACGAATGATGCTACAGATTCAAAAATATGACATTTCTTTAGTCTATAAACCAGGTAAAAATCTGATATTGGCTGATGCTTTATCACGGGCATATTTAAATTCAAATATAGAAAATTCCGTTTTTGATAATGATGTTGAGGCACAAGTATGTTTAATAAAAGAACAGATAAATGCAACACCAGAACGAATACAAGAATTTAAAAACGAAACTCAGAAAGATATGCAATTACAAGAGCTAAAAAAAGTAGTTTTAAATGGCTGGCCAAAAAATATTCATAAATTAAATACTAAAATACAAGTTTTTTTACCATATAAGAGTGAAATTTGTATTATAGATGATTTAATTTTTAAAGGTAGTTGTATTGTTATTCCTTCCTCAATGCGTGCAGAAATGCTAAATATGATTCACTGCTCTCATCTTGGCTATAACAAGTGTCTTAAACTTGCTCAAGAGTCTGTTTTCTGGCCAACAATGCAAAATGATATCAGGCAAAAAATTAGCAATTGTCATCTATGTGCCAAATACTCAAATTCACAAGCTCATGAAACTTTAATTTCTCATGAAATTCCAAATATTCCTTGGAACAAAGTAGGATGTGATATTTTTGAGATCTCTGGTGCAAAATACTTACTCTTAGTGGACTATTTTTCGAAATTTGTAGATGTTATCGAATTAAAAACTACATTTAGTTCAAGTATAATTAAAATTCTTAAAGATAGATTTGCATTGTTTGGTATACCGTTAAATTTAGTATCCGATGGAGGACCTCAATTTAGCTCATTTCAGTTCAAAAAATTTGCTGAGGAATGGGGTTTTTCTCATAAAATATCGTCACCCACAAATGCTCAGAGTAACGGTATGGCAGAAAGACATATTCAGACTGTAAAAAAAAATGTTTAAAAAGGTTATAGAAGAGAAAAAAGACTTACATCTGGCACTATTAAACTACAGGAATACACCCTTAGAAGATAATATTTCACCTGCTCAAATAATGTTTTCTAGGAAACTTAGGTCAAATTTACCAAGTACAACAAATTCTCTTAGGTCAAAAATTTTCAAGCGTAAAGAAAATTTTATTAAAACTAGACAAGAATCTCAAACAAAATACTATAACTCAAAATCTCGAAACTTACCAGAAATTAGTATAGGATCGGAGGTTTATGTTCAGACAAAACCACGTGATGTCTGGAAACGTGGAATCATAATTGAAAAAATAAGAGCGAGAACGTATAAAGTGAAAATGAGCAATGGTTTTGTGTTAATAAGAAACCGTAAATTTATTAAAAGTACAGGTAACAATAGCAACCATAGCTCAATTCAAAATTCAAGGGTTGGTGGTGAGCAAAAATATAATCCAAACTTGCATAAGAATTCACAAACAAAAATGTTTATAGAGTGTGAGGGTGAAAGAAATGGGGAAGGTGAAAAGGACGAAAATAGTGTATACTGTGAACGAGAGGAGGATAACGGAAATAGTTCTGAGAAAAGTTATAGAAAAACGAATGTAGTAGATGATAGAGAAGCACCGAGTGAAAGTAATTTGCAACGTAGTGTTATTGAAAAGAATGGGGGGTCAAATGATAGTTTTATAAGAACCACTTCTTCAGGCCGTATTGTCAAAATGCCAAACAGATTAAACCTTTAATTGAAAAAGAGAGATGTAGATATAGTTGGTGTTATTGTTTATACCTTATATTGTAATTTAGTTTAACGTTCGTTACAACTGGTGGATAATAAACAACTTGTCAACTTGTCTATAAAGTCATTTTATTTTGTAATATAAAATAAGAGATATCTTATTTTACAAACGGTTACTTTTTTCCTCTTTTGAGATAATCGAACCTTTCAAAAGTAAATCAAGAACTCTATGTGCATAATAATACTGATCGGCAGTGAATGGATGTGATGAATGGATTAATTTAAAATTTCTTGTTTAAAACATGTTAAAACATACAAAAACAACTTTTTCTTTAAACTAACCAGAGTAAATGATACCCTAGAAGGTGATGTAGAGACAAAAATGGGGAAAGGAAATTGTAGCAGGATTTACAGTATCCAATAAATTTTAAATTTCAAATCTCAAAAATATTCCGTTTTTTCATTAGAAGATTCATTGTGTAACAACCAAATAAAGAAATAAGAGGATTTTAAACTTAAAAGTTTTCATTTTGTGACATTTCCACTTTTTAGCCCGTGCCCTTAATGTGTAATTTTATTTATTCCTTTAGTTATAACGGTATAATGATGTTTTACTCATCCTCATACAACCAAAGTACAAAAAGAAATAACTTAGGCTATATGTCGATATAAATATCACAAAATTAACTTATTTTACGACATAGGTCCCAGGAGACATAGACCTGGTAAAAAGCAGGCCAAGTTTGTTTCTAAAACTTATATATTAAAAAAAAACATAATTGTAAACATGGACAGCCAGATTCTCCAATGCTAGTCCGGTCTAATTTGACAATCAAAAGTTTTAAACTGACAAGTCTAAGAATAAGACAACTAAGTTTTATTCTATGAACTTATTTCTGAGCTTTTTGGCAAATTTATCAGGAAAAGGACAATTTTAGTACGTACTTTCATCAATAATAGAACTAAATTCATTACAGCAACTCGTTCCAAGATGAAAATCATTTGGAAACCAAGTGAATCGCTGAAATATCACAATAATTCATAAGTTTTTAATGACAAGGACAGGACAAAAACCTGTCAAAACATAAGTGATCAACTATAAGATCTTAATTTAAACCAGTACTAAATCTTAAACTTTCTTAGTGAATCTGGACGGGAACGTTTTAACTGGTTAACAAAATTAGAATTCTTGTCAAACCATGTCAAATGACTTTCCGACATTGTGCACTAGGTATGTGCAAGATTACTGAATGGATTAATTTTTAGGAATGCCTTGTTTAACTGAAAACTAAATGCAGACATGTTCTATAACTACTTATATACAGGATGTTTAAATAAAATGTTAAGAAATTTTAGGGGTATATTATAGATACATCTAAAAATATAAAAATAAGTTTATATAAAGGAGGATTCATGTTTATATAAACTTATTTTCATATTTTTACATGTAGAATCTGCCCTTATAATTTTTAACATGTTTTAATAATATTGTCTTAAAATTTATATTTGACTATTTAACGTATTGTATTTTTAATAATACTCTGAATTGGATGGTCAGGAATTCTATGTTAAATATCTTTCTTAATCCATTGAGTAAGCCTGTATTACTTCTCAACGTGCATTTACGTATGATCACAACGCAATGCATGTCTGTATAAGTCTGCCCAGCGGTAATTGACACTCGAAAGGAATGAAAAATAAATCACTATGATGCCGTAGGGAATTTTTAAAAATTCGGAATACTAAAAAACTATGTAGTACGCGTACGCCTATAGTTTTTTAGCATTCCGAATTTTTAAAAGTTAACAACGGCGTCACAGGAATTTTTTGTCCTTTCGTTCCGAGTGTCAATTACCGCTGGGCGTACTTATAATAAAAACTTTCTCTTAATATATGATCCTACATTATATATATATATGATATATATATATATATATATATATATATATATATATATATATATATATATATATATATATATATATATATATATATACCAAACATATACGTATTTATAGAGCCAGACATTTTTAATTGCGTGTTCTAGAATTCACGCTAATGTACTCACAGTTGCATTTGCGAAACGGAAAAAAAAGATCTAACATAAAAGCCCTAAAGTACTTCTCCATAAAACAAGTGCCGCTAATGCTATTATTAATTATGCAGCTTTTATAAAAGCAGGTGCAAATTTTAAAAATTACACCTGGTTTTGAATATTTAGAAAACGGCTAAAGGCGGCTTTATGTTAAAGAAGTTTTATATCATATAAAAGTCAATATATATCTAGGCAATCAATTTAATACTTTTATGAAGCTATTTGTTAAATTGGAAGTTTTGTCATTAATATCTTTTTTATTTATATATTTATTAGAGTCTGAAGTACGAACATACTATTCTCATTTATAATGGTATTAATCGTCGAGCCCGCATTGTCTACATAGAGGGATGGAAACATTGGAGACGTCATAAGTCGTTACAAACATTTTTAACATATCGGATTTTCCTAGCACTACGGGCAACTAGAAAATTGACAGATGACAGACGACATTGTACCGAAACGTATATAGTAAACTTTTTCTTAATCTCGCAATATGGTGGCCAGGCCACTTATCATTTATGGTACCCTGTTGAAGTCTGGTCTATTTTACCTTTAGAGGTGGGCTAAAAGACAGTACTGAACTTGTACTCACCGTTCAATTTAAATAATAAACACCAAGAAAATCTAGTCGCTGAAATCTATAAAGTCCAAAAGTAAAATGTTTAAAGCACACATCACTATACTAAAACATCCACAGAAACGCCAACATCACAAACACAAAACACCAAAATCAAACGAAAATAAAACGACGCAACCTGTCGTATCAGCTTGATACGATCCACTACTTATCTAGGAGCCTTTCGCAGGAACCAATATCGGCTGTTGATGTCATCTGTGATTGTCAAATAAAGTCGAAATGTCGAGTTTTATCATAAATTTAACTCTACCTACTTTCGTCGTGCTTCATCAACATAGGATCGGGAGAGCTGCAAATGCTGAATGGTATGTTTACTATTATGTTCAGTCATACAATACTGGATCCATTGATCTTCAGCAGGAATAATAAGCTAATATCTAGCCTTTTATTTGTTTCATATATTGTGCGTGTGTAGGACAAATAAAGAGGAAAGAGAGAACGCAATAACTCCGTCTCCGCGATGGCTGTATTCCACCAAGCCAACCTGTGAAAATACATTTATTTATTTATCCACACACTTGGCACTGACGCGCCATTTCTCAAAATGTACGGATAAAGTACTGGAAAAAGCCTGAAACGTTACACCAAACATTACTCTTTAAATCATCAATAAATGAGACGAAGGCAAGTGTTCTGGTGAGAAAGGAACGTTGTCACTCACTCCAAATTACTAAAAATTTATTATGAGGAAAATAATATATAACTGAAAGCCTGGCAAAAGCCATTCTCAAGAAGTAAGTGGGGGGCCATATAGTTGGCCAGATTATAAGTAACTTTGGACTCTCTGATCGCTATAAAATGTAAATAATGGTATTTCGTCTTTGTTTCTAAATCTATGATTGGGCCTGTTTTTTTGCTACAAGCTAATTAACAGCAATACTTAAGGTTTAAGATAGTTAGGGAATTGCTAGTCTATACACACAGCGATGTTCAATGACTGCTATTTTCTGGACTTCCTTGGCTGGATTGGCTTGTAAATAACGATGTGATCTAAGATAGTTAGGATGGTTCCAGATGGTTTTGGTTACAGTAGCGGTTAACCTATTGGCGACTTAAATTAAGGAGGCCAGCTGCACTCAGCTGATTTTTAACGTGGAAGTAGGGCTGACTAGATAACAAAATTGATAAAGATACAACTAACACGATAATGAAGACAAAGACGAAACAAAAACATTACCCGTTATAGTAGTTAGCAAATCGGTTGAAGAGGACGCCACATTCTTAATTTGAGTCGCCAATAAACAATGGATTAAATCTCATTCGTCAACCAAACTGATGGTAAATGAAGTTTCATTTTAATTCACTGATTCACTGTCAACGGCAACTATAACCACAGCACAGCCACCTGAAAACGTCTTTAGAGTGAACCGTCTCTAGCTTGACAGTAGCTTTGTTAGCTGGCAATTATTGTTACTTTGTCGTTACCATACAATGTCAGTATATGCAAAGTGTAAATAAAATACAAAAGATCAAACGAACGCTTTATGTGTAAAATGTTTAAACACAACCTTAAAAAGTAACGCACTTTTTCGGTATATTCTTCTAATTATCAATATTTGAGGTACTTATTCTATTAAAATGTTTGAACTATTTATCTGGGTGGCTTACCCCTTGACTTAAAACTTGGTAGCGATCGAATATAAAAACCAAAACTTACCAATAGACGTGAAGTTTGCCACCCCTTTTACTTTGTCTAGTTCTCGCAAGTAAATTTTCTAGACATTGTACTATTATTTACGAAATTTGAAACTTATTTTATGAAAGTAAAGGTTACGATGCAATATGCATTGAGGTTCACTTTTTGCAACTCCTTCAGAGGAGGAGTAAAAAGTGCACGCACATTTTGCTCGCAGAGCAGCTGCACTACGCTTGAGTGCACGAATAGACTTATTGCTTGAGACAGAAATGAATAGTAAACACTAAATTGCCTTAGAAACATGATGTAACCTTCTCGTCTTTTTAATGCAACAAAAGTAACAAGTAACTAAACTGATCAAACACCTCAAAATAAAAAAAGGTAGGTATCTACTTTAATTGATTTTTAGTTAAAAATCTAAGCAAACCGAAACGTTTACAATAAAACCAGCCGCAAAGTGTTTGGCTCCATTATCAAAGCAAAGTGTTAACACTTAAGACAAACTTTTTAGCTCTAAAAAGTTAATATCATATTTAGCATGCACATCATGTGTACATTATGCTTATTTCTATTAGACAAAAAAGTATTTCATTATTACTTCAGGTAATCTGCTTATTCTAGCATGCATTTATAATTAAAGTCAGACACGACAGGCTGGTATTTTTGCAAAGACATTCGTCATAATTATAATCATTAATAATTTGTAACTTCAATTAATAACTGGCGGATGGACCAGGTGTTGCCTTTGTTGGTGTCGATCATCTTCAAGGTGATGCATTTTGCGTCTAATCGTTGTATTTTGTAAGGGTTGCATTTTACTTGATTTTTCTTGTTTTGCTAGATGATCTTTTACTACGACATATTGGCCAATTCGAAAGACAGCATAAGGAGTACACAGGAAGATTTAAGACCCTTTATTGGATTTAAATATATATCAGCGGGTTGCACAAAACTCTTAATCAAGTAGTAAATTAAATTGACGTTTAGAGTCATGTTTGGCAATAACGTTAACATAAGTGCTCTCACATTACAAGTGTCTAATTAGGTTAATTCGTGATTAAATTGTTTGTGCAACCGGACTTTAGTGTTTAAGCAAACATATAGGTAGTTTAAAACTGAAAATATTATTTGTATAGGTGCCTAGCTGCTTTAACTTTAATGTTTTAGAAAGTTCTATTCCTTGAAATCTGTGGAGCTTCGTTCTAGGGATCTAATCTGAATAAACTTGCCCAAATTCAATTCGTATAATTTCCAGAGATAAAAGTTTTCGTGACAGCTAACTTTTACCGTTGCAAAACAGCTTGCGTTTATTATAATGCGTTGCTAGATTTATTTTTGATAAATTTAAGTTTCTGTAAACTCGATAGGAAACTAAATCACTGTACTAAAATTGAAAAATGACCAAAAATTAAAAATTCAATTTTTGTGCTATTACAAATAAACAAAAATCATGTAATTCGTTAACTGCAACAATGTACTTAGCAACAAATGTGTTTTTATAATACAGAAATTTTCTTGTGTGTAGACTATTACATTAATATTTTAAAGCTTAAAACCGTTTAATATAAAACGTACTATAATTAAAATATATAGGAAGATAAGTCAATTTTAATTTCCAACATAATATGGAAATATCGATATGGATCAATATACATTCCCCTAAAAATAGTCCTGCCCCGCATCTATGGTCCATGCTTCTAGATAAATTATTATTTCATGCAAAGTTCAAGCGACATGTTTCGGTCTCAAGCGGCAATTCGTTAACGAGTTAACTTCAAATGGTCAGAAGTAGGGATTGCAATCCCGCAAAGTGGGATCCCGCAATCCCGCGGGATCCCGCATCATTTAACGGCCTGGGGGATCCCGCACTTGCTATGCGGATCCGCATAGCCATGAAAAAGCCGTAAACTCTTAAAGAATAACGCGAAAACGTGAATCTGCCAAATATACGTGGTATTATAATATGAAAATTAATGATACTGCTTAGGTATTATAATTGGTATTATATACTTACCTTACAATCAAACTAATATGATTTACTATAAAAATTAGTAAGACTTATTAACTCACCTAGAAAAATAATAAACATTTAACATCTGCCCAAAATTACTTGTTAATTTAATTGATAAGAAATTTGACTGATTTATAGTCATAGTAGTATAGGTAAGAGATGCTAGACTTTAAATTATATAATTTTTTCAACTGAAATACGGATATTTGTTGATTTTTATAATTATAAATTAAAGTTGGTTCAATAATTAATTAAATAAACATTGATTTATCGAATTTTATTAAAGTAAAAAACCTATGCGGGATTCCGCGGGATCCCGCGGGATTAGAATCCCGCAAATGCCCTGCGGGATTTGAAACACTGCGGGATTGCAATCACTAGTCAGAAGTCAGAAGTGTAGGAGCGAGCGAACTGTTGAGATTACATGGTTACGTCGTGAATTGGAAATAGTCTTTTTTTCGAGTTTCGGAAATTTGCACTTTCTTCAATTCTGGATTTAAGGTAAGTTAAATGTAGTTCCTAATGGTATATATTTAGGAGTATAAGTGAGTTTAATTGGCACTTTTATTAACAGAGTTTGATTTAGTTTTTATGTTTTCGTATTTGTTAAGATTATGCGAAAAATTGTAACTCTAATTACAACAATGGTCCACATTACCACAAGATGCTCATGAGTCTCTTTCAGGACCCTCTGCCCCCCCATCCTCCACGAATCAAAATAAGACACGACGACACCGAGAAAATAAGCAGAAAAAAGGGGAAAGTGATTCAGAAGAGAGTTCTTTCGATGTGCCACTTGCATCTGACACCGACTCAAGAGGCCACTAGAGACCTAAATTTAATATTAAGCGGCTTTGTAATTGTAAAATACAATGAATATTATTGGCCAGGAGTTCTCGTGGAATATGTGCCAAACGATGAATGGGTAGTTAGTTGTATGGAAAAAGTTGGCAAGCTATGGAAGTGGTCCGAAAGAAAAGATTCTCTCTGATACTCACAGGAAAATTACTGAACCAAAAATTGTTCCCAAAATTAGACTTTTATATTCTATACCAGAATTAGAACGCTTGTCGCAGTAAAATTTCTTTAAAATATGTTGTCTATATTTTTTCCTTTTTGGTAGACTTTATACTGAGAACGTTTTTTTTTTCATTAACAAAAATATAAGCCATGTTATATGTTTAAATCTATTGTTTTATTTTGATTTATCTTTGACGATAACTACCTTTTACGTCAAATTGCAAGCAAAATTAGTTTTATTGATAAACAACTCTTCTACTATGTATGTGCTTTATTTGGATCATTGTTCGACTTCAAAGAGCCAAATATAGTCAGCATTGGTAAATTAACGCATGGACCATTGTTGGGCAACTTGAAGCCTAACAATGTACCACTAAAAAAAATTCTTTAAACATTGGATTTTTTTTCCATATAACTTCTACCAAAACTATTTCTCTTTATTCTGGTCTTGCAGTGAAAAAATTACCACTTATTTTTGAAAAAACAGATAAAAAGTGCAAAAACTGGACCATTGTTAGGGGAAATTACAGTACTGAAACCTTTGCAACGTTATAAGATGAATTCTCAAAGCAATACCTTTTCTTGTCAACTTATATATCTGTTTAAAAAAATGGTTTCTTTCAGCTTTTATTCTAATCAACAACAGAAAGTAAAATCTTTTAAACATATGCTAAAATTTATTTAAGCCCCGGAGGCCCGTTAGTGTTACAAATTAGATCGAGCACATCAGATAATAAGCTAACGATTTGGATAGCCGAATTTATTATGACGCAGGGGTGTTTCCACCCCCTCGACTCGGGAACATGCCATGGGGTGTGGGAAGGTCTGACAAGGGCGACGCTCGT
Source organism: Philopedon plagiatum (assembly GCA_963971165.1). Classification (NCBI taxonomy): domain Eukaryota; kingdom Metazoa; phylum Arthropoda; class Insecta; order Coleoptera; family Curculionidae; genus Philopedon; species Philopedon plagiatum. The sequence continues at coordinate 33,191,003 of OZ020195.1, read as the reverse complement.
GGCAACGCGTTGTACTAATTATAGGGAACTAAAAACCTTTGACATCTGACCTGATCTACTAACGAGCTATCGACGGGCATTCTGTTACTGGCTCTGTCGAATGAGCATTTCGCTAGAGTAGGAGTGGGTATACAGAGCGTCTCAGTATAAAATCAAAGTTAAATCAATCACATCATACAAATTAACGTAATGTTATAAACGTATACGCAAAACCTGTTAGGAAATAAATGTGAAAAAAGCTCCAAAACGCGCGCAACAAATTATTCGAACGGGGCACAACTGAACTGCGGGTAAGGAGGGAAAACTAGGGCAATAGATAAATTTTATTTTCTTGTACAATTGTGTTAAGAGTAGAAAAGTTTATTGTTTTAATTTAAATTAGAATTCGATATTGAAGACTATTTAATTAGTTGGTATAATTTTTTACTTTAGGTAAAAAAATACAAACAAATGTTACGCTTTAAAAAGGGATAAAGAATTTTTGTAGAACATAAAAACCAGAGAGGGTCATATGCCACCTGTGAATGTCTTTGTTAGATCAAGTCAGAGTAAAATTAATTTTTAAAATCTGAACTTGTATAGACTAGAGACGTCAAAACCTACAGAATTTGTCACGAAAATTTCAAAGCGCTTGGTGGTGTAAAACCAGTCTCAGTCACTCGACTGCGACTCTGACTGGCGAGCCCTTTTACGCGTCTCAGGGTGATCCAAAAAGTTTGCAACAAATGTGAAATTATTTCATTAATTGAAGACCATAACTAAGAAGCAGGCTAAGTGTCAATATAACAAAACGGAGTTATTAAAGAAAAACGTTTTATTAGCTACATTTTGCAAAATTGTGGAACTAACAATCAGTTCAAGGATGTAAACCCTTACGCTGATACATCCTCTAGAAAAAAAAATTCTAATAAATCTAAAAAAATTAAGTTTTTTGCATCAAATTTTTGCAAAGAATTAAGTACCACATAGTGTTAACAAAGCGCTCAGTGCCACTGAAGTAATATTAATATAGGAATCTGTGTGCTTTTGATATTTTAAAAAAGGTAACATGGTCCGTACGTTGTGTTTTTTTTTCTTCGCTTATGGCTTTATTGGATGCGGATCCTAAAACTGCTTTTCTAATATCCTGGGGAATTTTACCTTTTCTTAAATCCTTAGTTGATGCAAAAATTGTAAGCTTTAATATCCATATGTATCTGCGCGTGTTCACATCCAGAGAAACAACGAGAGCTCCTAATAACGAATAAAACCAATGGCTGCAAACATGGAACTTAGCATGTTTCTAATTTAACAGTGGCGGTCCATGCATAGCAGATACGCCCACTTGATCTATCCGCCACAAAGACAATATTGGGTTTGCAGTGGCGGTTCCTGGAATTTCAGATTGTCGAATCTCAGTTCCAACGCATAGGACCCACACCAAATTATAAAATGTTACTGTTGGGTACTCTGCAATCATTTTCGTGAAAAAATATTTAATTTTGAAATTTGCGAAAAAAAGTTAAGTTTTTGGGCCGCTTCACCTGAGATCTGAGAAAGCTCTGAAGAAAATTTTACTCAGCATATTTTTTTCATAAAATATATCAAATTTTGTGGACAAATTCCAAATTTCGTGAAAATATTGTAACTTTCCTTAAAGAAAGGACATTTTAAATTATTTCTTAGACAAAATATTTTAGGGTAAAAGTTTTAAAAACTGATTAGCTTCAAGATATTAGAGGTACCTAATTCAATTTAATTTGAATTTTGTCGATAAAATCTGATAAAATTTATGAAAAAACCTTGGAAGTAAAATTTTCTTGAAGCGGCCCAAAAAATTTACTTTTTTCGCAAATTTTAAAATTAAATATTATTTTACGAAAATGTTTCACAATGTACACAATAGTAACATCCTATAATTTGGTGTGGGTCCCATGCGTAGGAACTGAGATGCGACACATCTAAAATTTCACGGGCCGCGCCTGCCCTGTAATAGAATATTCTTGATAGTATTTACCATCTTTTTATAACAAAACCTCAATATATAATATTTTGGGACTTGCCTTGTTTCTTACTTATTGCCTTCAATTAGTGTTTTGGTCTGGTAGTCAGTATCCTTGATGAATACATGTTCGTAAACTTTTACACTTTTCCAAGAACTACAAGTATACTCTTATTGTTACCGAAGAATACTATCTGTATATAGGTTGATTTAATAAGTTGAAGTAAAGTAACACTACTCTCCACTAAACTTGCAATACGCCAAGTAAGTTTATTTTAAGAACTATGTATCTACAATAAAATAGACCTCCTTTAATTCCAAATGCTCAAGAAATCCTTATACAAAATTTCAGCCAAAAATCAAGTTTTTAAGACTCGATTAAGCAATATGCAAACAGACTTTTTGTGCTGACTAGATAGGGTTTGACTTTCGAATATGACATGAAAGGACAATCTAGCACCGCAGGCAAATCGCCGAAGGCTCAATTCCATTTTTAGGTGTCACGCCCAAAAGCTTTACAATCACAAAAATGCCCGGCAGGCGAAAATTTCAAGTAATGGATGTGATGATCGCATTCGTTATTTTGTCAAGACTATGCGAAAGTCAATAAACTAGCTTGTTTTTTTATTATTATTATTTAAATCTAATTTTAGCAAAAACGCATATTTGACGAATCCTAAGCTATCGGGGACAAGCAGAACGTTTAAAACTTGGTCAATCATTTTTAGAAATAAAACTCGGAAACATCTTATGCCTATGCTATTATGCATTATGCAAAACAGTGTGTGACGGCCTTTCGGGTTAGGCGCTCAGGAGCAGAATAATTGAACTCCGCATCCTTTCGCGAACGCCAGGCACGTTGTTCTAAAATAATAAGTAATTATTAATTTTAGAGAAATGAAGAAGTGTTAATTAAAATAAAATATATCTATTATTAATATCACGAAAGTTACTGTTGAAAATATTTTCTTAGGTAAGAAATAGAATATTTAGTGAAATATTTTTTGAAATCTTAGTTAAAAGTTATTTATGAACAATGAATCTTTCTAATTTTTCTAAAAGAGAAGCGTGCAGAAGCGTAAAATATTGATGGTTTATTTTCCCGCCAACTTGGTATTTTTAAAGCTCAAAATGTTTTATGTGACCATAGGTACAGGGTCTTTGATTATATTTACGTGGCTATCTGGAGCCGTTATTTTTGAAGATAGAAAAAAATGATTTATATAAAAATTGTAGTTTTTTTCCATATTATCTTTTGAAATTATCAGTAGAAAAATATCGCATTAAAAAAATGGAAAAATACAGGCAACTTCAATTTTTTTAAATGGAACACCCTGTATATTATGCGCTACAACGAAAGATCTTTTTTTTCTGATTTCAAATATATATATGTTGATGATATTTGGGTGAACCATTTTTGAGATATTTTAGCTTAAACTATATCTAAATAAATTGAAAAAAAAATTCATATTGGTATCAAGAAAGCCATGGAAACAATCAAATTGTAGAAAATAACTAAACTATAAATTTATAAAACATAACAATTTTATTGTTTCCATGGCTTTCTTGATACCAATATGAATTTTTTTTTCAATTTATTTATAGTTTAAGCTAAAATATCTCAAAAATGGTTCACCCAAATATCATCAACATATATATATTTGAAATAAGAAAAAAAAGATCTTTCGTTGTAGAGCATAATATACAGAGTGTTCCATTTAAAAAAATTGAAGTTGTCTATATTTTTTCATTTTTTTAATGCGATATTTTTTTACTGATAACTTCAAAAGATAATATGGAAAAAAAACTACAATTTTTATATAAAACATTTTTTTCTATCTTCAAAAATAAAGGCTCCAGATAGCCACGTAAATATAATCAAAGACCCTGTACATACATATGCAACTTTTCCCCATAGTAATGGCACAATTGAAATCTAAAAATATATTTAAACGGAAATTTGATACAATAGCTACTGTTTATAATGTTATTTTTTATATTAGTAGGTATACTTTACCGATATAATTAACTGAAATGAAACCTATATCGAAATAATGGGTTTCTTAAGGAATATTGAAAACTATCTTTAAAGAAAGATCAATCAATAGTCTGCGACAAAACGGCTACACTGCGATAATAGATTAGGACTAAGTCAGCGTAGTCTTTAAAAAAAATCAGAGATTTTACCCTCCTGTGATTTAGAAATCGCAATAAAACTTTCAATATAAATGCGTAAGAGTTATTGGGACATATTATGTAATTATTTACAATGGCGGCTATATGTACATGTCAGTAAAGTTAACATAGTAATTCGACATGTAGTTGTCCTATTATCCAGCCATTACACCGTAAGTACCTAAACTATTTAGCTGAATCGGACTATTATAATAATGCAGCATAAAAAATTGGCGTTTTAATATTTATTAAAAAATCATACGTTTAAAGGAAAAGTTTCAATTTAAAAAATTAATTAAACTAAAAATATATTTAAGAATTGACAGATTACTATAATCGAATTTAATTTATTGGTTAAAATAAAACACTTTGGTTGGGCAAAACCTCAATTTTGACAAGTGATGAAAATGATAACTATGGCGACCGAGATTAAGACCGTTTCGTCCTCATCGGACGATTTGCTAATTACCATCATAGTGGGCAATGTTTTCATTTTGTCTTTGTCTTCATTATTGTGTTACTTGGCAATCTTGGCATCTTTATCAATTTGTTCTTCTAGTGAGCCCTTTTGGTCTACTGACAATCAAGTGTTTGCAGCAGTGACAACACTGTTTGGTTTTAATATGAGTTGCAATTAAAGTAGCTAATTAATTAAATTAAAATAGACAAATCAACAATGGTACCACATTAGACTACTTGGGCATGCTAAGAAATAGTTTCGTGATACCATGCCCTTCACTAAGAAAACGATCCACGTTCATATTTTAAGTGACACAGTAGTGCTGCGTTAGTTACTAAATAATTTTTTTTAGCTTGTATTATTTAATGGTGGCCTTAAGCCGCCTTAAAGTTAAAATTTACTAAATAAAAAAATACTAAATAAATTCACAACTTGGTTGGCGGAGATTTTTGGGATGAGAAAAGCAAATCTGTTCTAAAATTTGCTTTGTAGGGGCGCCACATACGGCATTAAATGCCAATATCCCAACTTTTTTGTGCTCCAGTGTACATAATTTATGAATAGAAATCCTTATTCTCCTACCTTTTTTACTTAAGAAAGGTATACTTTATAAATGTCGCTAGCAGTAACTGTTTTTTTTTTAGAAAAATGCATTTGAATTCGGTGCAAAAAATAAACAAAACAAAAATAAACAGCAAAAAAAATAACATTTTTTATTAAGAAAATGGAACCATCAAGTGACAATAATGAAAACCAAATAAAACGCGAATGAACAAGAAAAAAATAATCTGCTAAAAATGACCTCATGACAACACTCATTATTATTTATTATTATTTTTATTTCTTATTTCTTCGAATTCAAATGCATTTTTCTCAAAAACAGTTGCTTCTAGAGACATTATTAATAGAATTTCTATTCAAAACTTGTGTATACTGAAGCACAAAGAAGTTGGGATGTTATAAAATATATAGCATTTAATGCCGTATGTGACGCTCTCTACAAAATGCAGAAAATTTGAGAACCGATTTTCTTTTCCCATCCCAAAAAACCCCCGCCTACCAAATTTTGGGACTATATTCAGTATCTTTCAAGACATATAGAAAAAAATGTAAAATAAAATATTATCTACTTTTGTACAAAGATAAGTTAGGTTAAATCAATCTAAATTGATCAAGGAAAGTCGCTGCTAAGGCATGGCCCATTCGTTACCAAACACCCTGTATGTGGATAGAACCTAACAAAAGTAACAAATTCCTCAAGAAAATTTACCAGCAATCTATTGACACTTAAAACTTCATAATTTAATAGCCTAGTTTAAATATGAGTTTTCATTTTATTTTAAAAAAGCCGACTTTTAGAAAAAACGTAAAAAAATGCAGCAACCGTAAAACATGGATAGTTTTAAAAATTCTTATGTAGATCTTGACTTCAAATGTAAAACGTCTAGAAAAATATGTATACCTACTATAATAAATAATGTAGTACAAAATACAACACACTCCTCTGGCCATGTCCGCATGTAAAATTATTTTAAGTTTCAACTGTTATAGAATACTATATCAATGAAAAACATTTTCATTACATGGGTATCTTTAATGATGTTTTCATCAATAATTTATTTGCAGTATATTATTTTTTTGTATCATGGTATAGAAAAAAATCAGATAATTCGTGTATTAATATTGTAAAAACAGAATAAGATATTTATTTCCCGTTGTAAAAAGCAATTTACCGTGCCATACAAACGAATCTAATAAAAATATTTCTAAAAAGGATGGATCAATTAAGTCAATAAAAGTGATGTAGAACACTTCTTTGAGGCGTGCTTGACATTTGCTTTAATAAAACATAAACGCAAGGGCGTTTGCTTGATCAGCTGAAGAAATTAAGACATTGGAACGGGAATAATTTATATTGACAAATGAGGTGTCACTTTACCACTACAAATGCCGAATACAAATGAACACAAATGTAACTAAAACGTAATTTACAATTCGCGGTTCCTTAAAAGTCGTATCTGAACTAGTTTTTGTTCCGATCCGTTGATGCAGTTTTGACCAGGACAGCTTCTTATTTGCCGTTTGTTGGCTAGATCCTGCTGCGGGGATCAAATTAGGAAGATTTATAACGACTACCGTTTTTATCCACAGAAAAATCTTGTTTTGTTTCCGTAAGTCCTAATGGCCATATTTTATCACCTCGCGGTTTGACAAGTATTTTATAATTAGTTTCGCAAACAGCATACAAAACTAAAACTTATACTTAATTCTATTTTGACAACATTCTCTTCTGTTTCAGCTTCATTTTGTTCGGGTTTGCTCAGTTTTATTTTAATAACATTCTCTCCTGTGTCAGGTTCATTTTGTTTACAGAGAGTGTTCACGATTTTGCTCGTGCAGCTAATTCTTATGAAGGATATTAGTTCTAAAAATGTCAACCAATATTTAATCTGTCGAAAATTTATTTAAAATAACCAAACAATACCATTACTCTACCATTAGTTTCTTATTATTTTTACTTTACTGTGATAGTAGTGCTTAAAAAATCTTGAAATTGTTTTGTCTTAACTCGGCGGTTGTCGAACTACACCAGTTTTGAACGTTAACGAACCTTTTTGTAATATCTTAAATATATTTAACTATTTATTCCGCTTCATTCAAACGCCACGTCTACAAGTACTTCACACTAACTTCACATCGACCTTCTTCCTCCAATATCTACTCTCAGATACGACTTTGGAATATAGTTATTATCTTTTTAATTTTGTACTTATTGCCTCTGTCATTTAGAAGCCTAAGTAAAAATTTGCCCAAAAAATTCGAAATGAGGATTTTAGCGAACTCATGAGAATTTAAAAATTATCTTATTCTTAGCCAGCTTTGAATAAGGAATATGCACATATTTTTTTTATTGCATAAATCGTTCAATGAAGTCATTACAAACCCAAAAAAAATATTTTGAAGAAAATTACTAGGATAATTTAGCTACAAAAATGATTACTTTTCGGTATAATTTATTACAGTTTAAAAGGCAGCCATTTGTCCTTAGTGAAAAGTGACGTCAGGAGATCAGCAAAAATCTACAGGCTAACGTAAAGCTTAACTTAAAGTCGAACAGGTTTGATTTTCTCGAAAACAGCCAGAGGGAGAGAAATCGAATTTTTTGGGTTGATAGAGGAATAGTTCAACTAGCTTCGGTAAAAAATTCAGTTATACAGAATGTTTCGTTTCGGAGCTATTAAACGTCAAAGTCGAAATTTTCGCGATTTCCGTTGAAATCGGGTACAGGTCGCAAATGTGAATTAAATCGATGTAAATTTTCGGAGATTGTAGGGGACCCGGAGCTTCAGAACTCCACTGAAGCTGGTGAGGATCAGAAAATCGCAAGTAATTCTTTTGAATTTTTTTAAGTCGAAAAGTGCCCTTTCCAGACCCCTCTTTCACACATAATAACTCGAAAACAAAACGTCAGATCGAAGAACGGACTCATAAGTGAAACTTTAAAATCTCAAATACTTTTTTGTAATACATTTACCTAAACCTAAAATAAGTGGAAAATGGAAATATTTGGAAAAAACTGTAAATTTAGATTTTTGACCCAAATATTTCACGGTTTGTAATTTTTTGTGGGGTCAAAATGGTTCAAATTAAAATCCCATATACGTCATCGGAAAGAGCTCGTGGAAGTATATGATATACATATTTTTTAGTTTCTTCATTCTCTATAGGAAGGGAGTAATCGTTGATTAAATTTCGATTTTTTAACTTTTTTTGGCCTCGACATCGGAACATTTGAATCACTCTGTATTTTTTCCTATCTCATTTTTTCCCAATTTTTCTGCACTATCTTATAAAGGGATAATCACACTTAAAAATTAATTCCGAATGGGTCATCCAAGAGCTTATTTAAGGGGGAAAAGCCGTTAATTATCTAGGAATACCTCCCACTAATTCAAATCGCTTATTTTTTCGGTAATGTTATAAATAAATAGGTTTATTTGCATCGGGGACATCTAAAATTTGAAAATTTTTTAATTTTCGAAGATTGTCATGAAAATAAAGAATGGCAGTTTATTTACTCGAAATTATTGAGATGATAGGTCAAAATTTCGCAGAAATGCCAATTTTTGTTGCAAAATTGAAAGGTTCCTGCACCGATTTCGGCTTAAAGTATACATGAATAAGATTTTAGGAACCTTCTACTTTAAGTGCAGGGATATTGCATTGGATGAGTTACGCATTAAATACCATTTTTATTATGTTGTCGATGACTCTCCAACACTGGAATTCGCCATATACTCATGATGAGTCATATGCTCAGTTTTGACGACACAGCCAATGGGATCACGTTTCACAAGTTTCGAAATTCGCGCGAAAATTTGCAGTTTTAAATCCTTTTTTTTTGTTAATAAAGACCAAAATAAATTAATAACAGCAACCGCCATATACATTTGATTTATGTAAAGTGTAGAGAATATAAAAAAAAATATTTCAGATTTATTTGGGTTATATGCATATTCCCTATTATCTAGAATAATTTTACCTTATATAATTTTAAATTTATATCTGCTTGAATCATATACTGGTGAGACCTGTAAAATACTTTTATCTTATTGACTTTAACATCATTTTCTCATCAATCTACCATATACTAAACTTGTTTTAAAATAATACTATTATTTTATTAACAATAGAAAAACTCACACAATACTTTTTATATGCAGTTTCAGTTGAAATTAAGGACATGATTTAATAAAAAGCCATTCTTATCACTTTACCGACAAAATTCTAGAGGTGAAGCAAATTAGAAAGAACGAAACGTTTGAGAACACATGTAAAGGAAATACATTGGGTTTGTCTGTTTTTCTGTAAATAATTTAGTAACATAAAGGGTCCGCTACTCGGCGTTTGCCATATCGATTAAGCCATAATTTATGGAGTTTATCGGGGAGAATGCACGTTTTCCTTTTGGATAAATATAAAATTAAAATAAATGCGTAAAATAGGTGGAGTCGACTCTATTATTCCTTTGAAAAGTATTCATTATTTATTATTAATTATATGGTATACCTATTTTAACATTTATTTCAATTAAAATGATATTTTTCATACCAATATTGATTGTAAGCATACATACACACAACATATAAAAATATATATTAATTTTCTCATAAAGTCATTGAAACTACAAAGATTAAAAAAATTAATAATTAAGGTACCTTGCTGACAGTACCTACAATAGCTGTAGTCTTTCCAAAATTATTATCGCTTTTAGTTGGATCGCTTCTAACTGATTGTCGTCACTTAGCCCACTATGTAATCAAATGTGATGATTAAAATAACACAAAGTGATCATTTTTACACCTGTTTTACTTGTAATCTAAGTTTTAGGTCAATGGCAATAGTCTCAAAAGAATAGGCCTAAGATAAATTGGTCTAATCAGCCGCCAACATGCAATGTATATATTGTCCGAAGTAATTATTACAAAAGAATTGCCTCTGCATAAAATATTATGTGTACCTATTATAAAATATAGTTGGTATTTAAAATTATCTAGAAACATTATTGAAGCAACATGAATAATTCGCGACTAATAAATAAATATTTATAAATAAGCTGAGTCTTATTTGTACATTATTTTCTTTGTATAAATTATTATTTTTAACATATACTTCGCCATTTATTATCTATAAAAAGGCATCAAAATATGTATCACGTGTCTTGCTCAGAGCTTAGCCTTTTTACACTTATCTTTGTGTATACTGAGCCGAGCATGAGTAGGGGAACCAGGGGCAAGACGGGGTCATGAGGTAAGATGGGGTACCCTAGTTACTACAAAAACTAACGTTTGTGGATAGCTTTATTGCATAACCTTGGACCCGCTAGACAACAACATCGCTCAGTGTTTGTAAAACATCCGATCAAAGCACACCGTTCGGAAGTTGGGATCGATTTTTTTGTTTTACGTGTGAGTGATCTTATTTTGTGGCTTAAAACATCGTGTGGCAAAAAGTGTACATCAAATTAAAGCAAAATACATTATTTTTTCTGCAGTGTACCAGTATATAGGCATCTTTTGGCAAAAACATTTATTTCTTAAAGTCGACTGTAAAAGGTAAGAAAACACTTTTAAAAAAAATGTCATTTGGGGCATGATGGGGTACTATATTTGTCGGGTACCCCATCTTGCCCCAACCAATATTTCTTTTGTAAAATATCCTACTAAAAAATTAATAACTTATTAATAAATGCATAATCAATTAAAATAGGTTTTTTTTTATTTGCAGCAGAATGGTTCGCAATTATAAAAAAAAATCAACGAGAGGAGAGTGGTCCAAAGAAAATATGAAACAAGCAGTTGCAAAGGTTTTAAACAGAGAAATGGGCTTTGGACACTATGCTCCAACTCACATAATGCCTGTTCCTAGTGTATAAATGAAAGCTAGAAAAAAGAATTGCCGTCGAGGTAAGACGGCAATCCTAACTTCTACGCCGTATAAAAGAGAACTTGAAGATGCCAAGAATACTCCCTCCGTAGGAAAAAAAAACAAAAAGAAAACAGAAAGTGAGAAGAAAACACAGCCTCAAAAGAAAACGAACAACACACATGCTGTTCCTCTAAATACAGCTGAAGATAACACTGACAGCCAGATTCTCCAACGCTAGTCCGGTCTAATTTGACAACCAAAAGTTTTAAACTGGCAAGTGTAGGAATAAGACAACTAAATTTTATACTGTGAATTTATTTCGGAGCTTTTTCGCAAAATTATAAAGAAAAGGGCAATTTCAGTACGCACTTTCGACAATAATAGAACTAAATTCACTCGGGCAACCCGTTCCAAGATGAAAATCATTTGGAAACCAAGCAAATCGCTGAAATATTCGAATAATTCATAAGTTTTTAATGACGTCTTATTAACAACGACAGGATAAAAACTTGTCAAAACATAACTGATCAACTACAAGATCTTAATTTAAACCAGTACTAAATCTTAAACCTTCTTAGTGAATCTGGACATGAATGTTTATACTGCGGTGACAGGTATTCGGAGTCCACTGAAGGATGGATTGCTTGTCAAATATGCCAAAACTGGTCCCACAATTCTTGTGCCGGCGTAGACGAAGGTGACCCCTTAAATATCAGTCACACATGTGATATTTGTAAATAAACCCCATCTTACCCCGGGTACGGGGCAAGATGGAATATTTGTTTGTTTTTAAATAAATATATTTTTTAGTTTTTTGGTGTAAGTTAAGCCAAATATTTTTGTGCCAAAAGAGTTATGGATGTTATCCAAAGAATTTTTGGAATAAACTTTATTTTTTAATTGATTGGTTTTATTTTTATTAATATAAATGCTTAGCGTCCCCGTCTTGCCCCTGGTTCCCCTACATACATCGCAAAATTCCGATCCGATGGAACCGAACGGCTGCAAGTTCCTTTTAGTCAATCCCGCAGGCGCGGCCCTTGAAATTTAGAAGTTGTATATTCTCTGTTGCTACTTATGGGACCCATGCCAAGTTCAAGATTTTTAATAGTGAGCCTACTAGGAATGTTTTGGTAAAGAAAAAAAATATTTTGTAATTTGCGAAAAAAAGTTGAATTTTTGAATTGACCCACCTGGGAAAAAAATTAACACGCTTAGGTATTTTATTTATTATTTTTTCTAAACAACTTTTACGTCATTTTCTCGACAATTCTTAAAATTTAAGAGAAAAAATGTGTTAGTAGAAAGTTATAGCTATTTGAATTTTTTTAAACCTAAAATATAATTTAAAAAGAATTCAAATGACTATAACTTTCTACTAACACATTTTTTTCTCTTAAAATTTAAGAATTGTCGACAAAATGTAAAGTTTGTTTAGAAAAAATAAGAACTAAAATATCTAAGCGTGTTAGTTTTTTCCCAGGTGGGTTAATTCAAAAATTCAATTTTTTTTTCGCAAATTACAAAATATTTTTTTTTGCAAAACAGTCCTAGTAGGCTCACTATTAAAAAACCTGAACTTGGTATGGGTCCCATAAGTAGCAACAGATATATACAACTTTAAAATTTCACGGGCCGCGCCTGCAATTCTGTGTTTGTTATAAAGTTTTACATCCCATTCAGTAATTCTGTTCTTTAGTAATAATTCTATTTTGTATAAATTTTTACTTATTATCTTTTACATAAATTGTGTGTATATTTTGCTCAGGCTTGTATGGTTTTCACGAAAAAAAATATTTTCGGTAAACTGCCTTAGTGTAACTAAAAAGAGATGTAGGTGTCTAACGAGACTTTTTCTGATTTCGTCTTCGTTCACAATACTTTTATTTGAATCCTGCGAAGTGGAAAATTACTAAACAAGAAAGAGACTACATATTTCTGAATGTGTTTATTTCTAATAATTGCGCACAGAAAAACAAAAAAAAATTAAATAAAAAAAGTTTTGCTAAGCTCAGGTAAAAATATCGAATAAAACAGCCACCTCTTTTAAGAAACCAATATTATTTTTAAATACACTTTAGTACTGCAGCACTCTTTAAAAGTCCATATCTAAACTAGCTAACTGTTAACAGTTTACAGTGCTTACAGTGCTTCCTTATGGCAGATTACAATAATTTTGCTGTTTCTACACGAAAAAACATTTTTACTTGTGGTATTTCATTATCTAATTTAACATGGGCTAAACTCAAATCCTGAATATTTGTGTTAAAAACAATTTAGCTCTTGTCAACATCTTAAAACTAGGAATAAAATGTCAAAATATTAAAACATGGGAATTACATATAAGAAAAAAAATACAAAAAGAGCAAACAAATAACAACCTATCACAAAAAAATCACTTTTATTTATTATTACATTGGCCTTTTATTCAATAAAGCGCCAGATTCTCCAAAGCGAGACCGATCTAACGGTATAACATACCCTGTTTCATTCTGCTTACAATGTTGACCTAACTTCACGAGTGCATGGTCCATATTTTCCCATATTAAGTAAAGGAATTTACTTATTATTTTCGGTTTTCTCTAAAACCGCTAAAAAATGAGATGTCGAGGTAATATTTATTTTAAGTTTGGCTACGCCGCGGCTGGATCGTTTGCTTCCCCTTTAGCCCATGACGTCATGCCTTTTGGAAGCGTGGTTTAAAGTATTTTATAAAATAAAAAAAAAATATGCTATTTGAGGGGGAAAAGTATTAGGTATGTCTGTAGACTACCCCAGGAGTAACCCATTCCCATATATGCTGTGAATTTGATAACACCCTGTATATGTAGGTACCTACCTACTGTATTATTAGAGCCAACTACGAAAATCACATCGCCGAAATCAAACAAAATTAAAACAACTTCATTTACATAATATAATTAAAATCAAAACGCAATTAGTCAAGTAATTAGTACATCCGACGAACTCAAGTCGTCTTGTATATTTTTTACGATGCCAAGTGCACAGAGAACTTGAGTCGCGGTGGTTGTAGAATCGGCATGTGTTAATTAGACCTGAAATTTATGAAGCATGAGCCCTGTTAGAGCTACAGTTATGGTCAATTAGGGACCCGACAATCCCCGTTATTTATGTCGCCTTGACGTCGATGTTGCATTGCGTCTCGGCGTCGATATACTTTTGACGCCAAGTTGACTAATCTGGTTCCGCATAATGTGAAGGTAACCATAAGTTTACTAGAATTCAATATGAGGAAGCAAGTATGCGTACTGGGTAAAAACGAATGTATGGCCTACAGGTAGTTTTTTGATAATACAACAAAAAAGTGGAAACACTACTTTATAGAGCATATATACACACGTGTCAATGTATATATATACTTTGTGTATGTACGAAAGTTTAGCTATTAAAACTCATTAGTGAAGCTAACCGCGAAGCGATAAGCGGTTAAAAGGGTTGCTGGAAATAATTCTGGGCAGCGTCTTGATTATTTTTTACATTAAGGATTTTCTGAAATATGTTTCGGAGTTTAAAATATAATATGTACTTACATATATTATAAAATATATTTTATAAACTTATGGCCCTATAAGACGTAAGGTATTGTCAGAGAATTTTCTCTGGTATTGTGCTGCCGATGGCGCTATAAAAATCCTATAAAGGTACGAATATAGTATTTCTGTAAAAGAAAATGGAAAAAATGCGGGGTAGTTTCATACCATTTACGTCAGCTTCTTAACTGACCAATTATTAGTGTCGAACATTTTCGATAAGAGTACCTACCTAGTTATCTAGCTAATAATACTCCTAATATTATAATTAGACTATGTGGGAAATTGCTACTAACAAATAATTGGTATGTAACACGTATAACTTGTATCCTAAAGTTTGTTGATATCTATGATTAAATGGCTTAGGTATGTATGTATGTATATGGTGAGTAAATTGAATTCGACCAAAATATCTTGAAATTGTCGGCGATTAAGGTGAAACATTATTATACTTTAAATACCCAAACAATTTTTTTTAAAAGTGTTGCTGGCTGCAGCTGTGAATCAGCTACCAGAACCCTTAAACTATTCAACGCCTTACATGCTCTAAATAGACATTTATAACAAAGCTGCACGTTTAGTACATTTTAAATTTTAGGTTTCGCCGCTCCATAACAAGTGATATCAACAATAGCCTACCGTTAGAATTTTCAGGACGACACATGAGTTCAGAATATTTTATAAATTTATTTAAAAGTTTTAACAAAACTGATTCACCGGCTGTGATGGGCCTTTTTCATATTAGCAAAAACGTATCTTAACTCTCCGTCACATATTTACGACCAAAATTAGAGATTTTGACTCATTGATAATTTTTTGTAGGTTCTAGCTAAGAATAATTTAAGATTGATCAGGTGCTCAAGGCGATAGTATAAGAAAAATTTACCACTTGAATCTTGTCTTCACATCAGACAAAAAAAAATTAGTAAAAAATATAGAAATTTTGCCCCGTTTGACAGTTCGCTTTATGTTTACGTCCTGACTTTGATAGTTTCAACAAGAAGCGTAAAATAGTTATTTATGCAACCAGTGCGTGAAACGCATCTTTAAAGAACGAGTTCGCAGTTTATTGATTGAGGCCACAGCCGAGATCAATAAACGATCGAGTTTTTTAAAAATGCTTCACGCATGGGTTTCATACAATATTTTTTCTACAACTGTTAAAAGAAGTGTTAAAAATACAAAAAGAAAATATTATATAAAATTTTAAAAAATCGCTTCTTTACAAAATTTGTTTCTTGAAATTTAGTAGTCGTTTTTTTTATTGTTACTATGGAAACCACTCGTGCGCGTTTATTATTATTTTTGGTTTCTGTCCATTTACCAAAGTAATGTCAAAGTTGTTAAGGAGACGCGCAAAAATTAAAGTGATTTTAGTTTTCAGTGCGTGAAATCATTTTTTCATGTGTGAAATACCTATTTCACGCATGGTGATAAAGTGGCCTACTTCGCACAACAAAATAAATGTCAAAAAGTAAACTTTTTTAGCAGTTGTAGAAAAATTATATTTATTGGTTTGCCGCCGACTTCGTTTGTAAACCACAAAACATGTTGTCAGCCACATTTATACAACCAAATGTGATGGCAAAACAAATCTGAAATTTCAGATTTAATGATTATAATGTTATTTATTGTTAGTTTGGCGGTATAATTAAATCAAAATAAAACCTAGACGATTAAATTTAATTTATCCAAGAAACATGTAATACCTGCGCAAGTAATTAGATATATTATAAAGGAATTGGTCGCCATTGGCATTAAAATATCCGCATGTTATTGCCGAGAATGGCCCGAAGTTCAAACGTGAAATTAAGGTTGTCACGTGACTTAAAATTATGGTAAAGCACAAAAGTTGCAATAAAAGAGTAATTTTTATTTAATTTCAAGAAGCTGGTAAAAAATTAATCAAATTATATTATTATATCCCAGAAAAGAGTAGAAAAACAACTGTGTGCATATAATAAGAATGACTTAAAATTATCTGTATACTTTTTAAATTTGTTACTTTCAATGGCCCTGCAATCGATAGTTTATTTGTGTTGAACCGTAAGGAAATACAATTATTTCCATGGATTTATTAGGACTGGATACGGGATGAGTTCACATTCTTTGAAGCCAAAACAAACCATTCTAAACGACACTGTAAACACAATTTGTAAACATTGGCCACATCTTATTTTACCTTGTATTTTTGTACAAAAATACGTTAGAAGCATCACAAGATTTACTAAAAGTAATAAAAGCCCCAAAATATTGTATTTTTCTGCTAAATAGTAATAAATTTAAGTTAAATAGGTTTTATTATTTATAGGTTATGTTATGTTAGGTTATTTCTAAAGGCGTTTATTTAAAGTCGCTCTGAGTCATTTATAAATCTATATAAATCTATACGTCGCACTTTTTCTTTTCTAGTTCATTAGACAAAGACGTACGTGTAACCGAGCGTTCGCAGACGTTTTTCCTAAGCACCCAGCAGACAACAACACTTCTGAGCTCCAACACTCCAATGCTATTTTATCTCTTTCTACTACCATTCTTGATTCAATTACGTAGTAATTCGTAGTCTTGTCTATGTTCGTAGCTCGTAAACTGCTCTCTCAAGAGAATAACAAACAACAAAATATTTATATTATGTAAGGCTTCACGTTCGATACGCTCACAGTATACGGATATCGAATCCATATTATAATAGATCCATGATTATTTCTATTATGTGGTGTTGGATCCTTCCTGTCAGTCCCTTTTTACAAAAGTTTAATGTATTTCTTTGCATTTCAACTATTAAGTTACCCTGTATAGAAATATTTTAGCACTGATGTAGTAGGTACATAAAATTTTGCCCGAGTTTTTCATAAATTGGTTTCACTATATTAAAAAATTAATAGTAGATTAAAGATATTAAGATTTATGGGTGTCCATAAAGCTATTTTTTAATTATTAGGCCGGTCACATGGATTCATCGAAAACTGAACATTGGAGGTGTTCTTGCAAGGTTTTGCTTTGGCGCTGCCCGATTGTAGATAAGGCGGTTTTGAGCAGACAAATTCCTTGAAGGATATACAATTTTTTTCTGCAACGGGATTTTTAAACGGTTGGATCAATTCTTTTATAGATAATAAAATAAGATAATTAAGAGACCCCTTTCTTGTTTTTAATTATTGATTTATGATACCATTTTAAAATTAACGTTTATTAGTTTATTAAAGCCAGGCAATCCACCATTGCTAGATAGCTTTGTATTTTATTATTTAAATTATGTTTATCAGAAGGGGCCAAAGCTAAACGACATTTTGATAAAAGTCGAGGTAATACTACCAAACGTTAATAGAACAGTTATTAGAAAAAATCCAAACCCCATTGATCAAATTACGTTTAAAATATGCAGACGAACAAAACGCTCATACATAATAATATATACAGCTTTGTAACTGTAAAGCAATTTTTCTCAATATTTTTAGCTCCTAAGCGGAAAGGGGGAAAGGGGGGCAAAGGGCCATGCTTATCAGGAAGGAACTAATTCCTTTCTGATAAGCATAGCATGGGTTTTATTATAAACATTTTCATAATCAATTTAAAGTCAACATGAAAAAATATTAAAAAATAGCATGACCTTTGCAAAAAATGCAGGTTTGCTCAGGTTTTCTCATATTGGTCAAGACTTATGAATGAAATTAGTTTTACCATAATATTTTTGAAAAGGGAATCAGGTAAAACAAGGATATAAATATGCCCGAAAAACTTTTGTTTGAAAGTGAAAGAATGTTAAAATCATAACAACCATTCGTAAATCTATGAAGCTGTAAATGGTTCATTAGCAAAAATACTTCTATAGCATTAAAAATCTGAAAATACCAGTATAAGCAATGGGGTTGTGTGTCCCCCTCCCTCCGCAAAAGCTAAATCTGAGGTGAGGGTCTCGAAAAAAATCAAATGAAAACCAAAGTTTAATCCATTAAGAAAATAAGAAATACAAGAAAGTAACTTTAGAGAGAGACTTCTGGGTTATTACATTGCTTAAGGAGATACATTTTTTTGTCGTAGAATCAAAAAAACAATTTAAAGTTACTTTGTCCTAATTGACTATTTCATATTTCTTTAGACCATAAATAAATAAAAATATTAAACAAAATTGTAAGTATGAAAATGTTCTTTGAACTAAAATTCACTTTGTCAATATTTTCCCATTTACGATCAATATTTCTGAGAAAACGTGCTTTTCCGATCGTTCTAAATAACGTATTGGTACATGAGGAATTGACTGTCAAGCAGAATTAATTTTGTCAAATAATCCCCCCATTATTACTCTTGTCGTGCCTTAAATTACATAGCTAAACGGGTTCATTTATAACAGAAATCAAACAAATCTTTGCATAAAACGTAATATAACACTATGCCTTGGATGAATAAAGAATGGATACGGGATGATTTAACATTCTTTGAAGCCAAAACAAACCATTCTAAGCGACACTGTAAACACAATTTGTAAACATTGGCCACATCTTATTTTACCTTATATTTTTGTACAACAAAATACGTTAGAAGCATCACAAGATTTACTAAAAGTAATAAAAGCCCTAAAATATTTTATTTTCTGCTAAATAATAATAAATTTAGGTTAGAAAGCTCTTAAATACATTATTTCTAAAGGCTTATTTAAAGTCGCTCCGAGTCGTTTATAAATCTATAAGTCGCACTTTTTCTTTTCTAGTTCATTAGACAAAGACATACGTGTAACCGAGTGTTCAGACGTATTTCCTAAGCAACCAACAGAGACAGCAACACTTCTGAGCTCCAACACTCCAATGCTATTTTATCTCTTTCTACTACCATTCTTGATTTAATTTCGCATTTCCTTAAAGTTCGTAAACTGGACCTCTAGGGTAAGATGTTTACATAACAAACAACAAATAAATAGGCTACACGTTCGATACGCTCACAGTATACGGAACACCGAATCCTTTCTAATTCATCCAAGCACTATAGAGTTTCTTCTTTTTAAAGTTGAATGGTACCAATATGAAATATGAAATTTACTAGAGATTGTACTTTTACCGTTATTAAAAAAGTATGAACACAAAAGAACTTCAGTATTTTGTAAAGAGATTTCTCCTTTGAAGTAACGGGTGGAATGTGTTCGGGACGAGCGAAGTAAGGTACCGCAAACTACACAAAATATATAAAATCGTGTTCTTGATACACCACAGATATGAAAGTCAGAAAAAATTTTCTACATCCTGCTGATTTGAGTTTGACGCCATTTTGCATACGTATACATACGTCCGATCAGTTGTATATCTAAAATGAATAAGAAATAAATATTTAGAGCGTTAACTCGAAATCTTACTCAAGATGATTATAAAAAAGTATGAATATAATAAATTGAAGCGAATGAATAATTGTAACCGTGAAATTTGAAATTACCTTCTCTTTTGTACACCGGGCACCTTTTGACAGGCATCGCAAATCAGTTTTCTTTAATACTAATAAACACAGTACCCACCTCTACTCTAATAAAGGCACTTCTCTTATATATCAGTACTAGGTACTGTGGCATTGGAATTAATGACTATAGGAACAGTAGCGGAGAAAGATGAATGAGGTACCGCCTTTGTTTTCAATTTCCGTTTTTTACAATCTTTTGTTGTTATCTTTTGTAAAGCGATAATGCGCTGCGAAACAGAATTAACTAATTTAAAATTTTCAGCTGAAAGGAAGGTAGGGTCGACATTAAATTGTAATTTAAATCGGTGCGAAATTAAAACCAAGCAACTAGATATGTACTATGTCTATAAATGTATAAATACAATTTGTTTGACGGTTTATTGCATATGGTATGCTTTTTCTCTTGAAATCCTTAAATTAAAAGTCATAATTGACACTATTGACTGTGATGGACGCTCGGTATTAGTGTACCAATGCATCATTGCCATCAAGATTTTAGAAACAGAAGAAATAAGAGAGAAAAAACCCTTGGGAAAAAACCCTCTTTCTAAACAGCATTGCAAAAATTCTTTGCGTCTACGAGTACCAAAATAATCACCAAGGATAACCGATCAGTCGGTAATTGAGGATTTGACGCTGTGGTCAGATTATCCTATTGTAAAGAGGCCAGTTTATACACCACAGATCGTTAATTTCTAAACACGGTTGGATGTTTATTAAGTTTTCTTTGAATTAACCGAAGCTTATCACACGTATTATTTAATAATTGCTCTTTCGCTTGTTCGCGTTTAAAGTTTGGAGTGTATGAGCTTCGCGTACCGTCGTAAATAAACATGTACCGCGGATTTATATGACCCTAAGAAAAAATGTCCTCAATCCTCATCTTCTAAGCCACCACAAAAGGTTTAATTTTGTTGACAATTCTTAAATTTTGATGATTGTGGCAGAAGGAGGAGTTTTGACAATTAATTGTCATTTGTCGATTCCCTGAATTTTGAGGCGTTTTTCTCAGAAAGACATTGATCTTACAGACTTTCACAGGCTGACGTCATTAAAAATGGATTAACAAGCCAGGGAACAGCTACCCATATGAACATTAGCTAAGTATAGGCGGAGGTGTTTGTTTAAAATAAATGTTTAAAAGTTGCTAATATTTTTTTTTGCAAAAGGACATAAACTATCGATACCTGTATCGAACTTATATAGGTGCCCTATTTGGCTAAAAATTTATCAAAGTTAAAAGAATAAGTTCGCTTTTGTTATTCGCTTTGCAATTTACTAAAAATTACAGTTTACATTTTGAACAAACGCATTCTTTAGTACGAGTCGAGCCTAAATCTTCTGAAAATTCGAAAAATATTTAAAAAGAAACAGATACTTTTTAAAATTTCGTTTATATCTGCCTCTACTTCGCAAAGAAACGATTGCAGCCAATAAAAATAAACTTATCATGGCGGCGTTACTTCTTTAAAACTCTATTAGCAGTACATGTTTTATTTGATGATTTTGTGATGAACTCTCATCAGTTTTCTGACTCAAAGAATTGCTACGCAATCCGAAAACATGTGACGGATCACATCAAATTCGCATTTGAATTTGACAGTTTATTGCATTTAATAATTTTTGGAATTGTTTAATAGATAGTGAAATAACAGAATAAAGTGAAGTGTAAGTTTTAAATATCACATATGGGTAATTTCACAACCAAAAGTTATCGAAACCTAAGTTAAAAGGCTAAATTTAAAAGCGCCCTAAGCTTTTTGAGTTAGGTGCTAAATAAATAATGAATTAATTTAGTGGTAAATACAAAATCTGGTGTTGTGATTTCGGTAGGCAAGTTTTGCAGATTTAATTAATAATAACAAAAATACCCCTTAAAGTTACCCTGTGGCAGGTCAAGTCGGTGACTAAGTTCAATATTTTGAAGATCATTAAGCTTTTTAGTCTCTCTGCTTGTTGTTGTTTTTGATTCTGGATCTAACAGATCCCGTTTTGCGCGTTTTCTTAAACCGAGTTCAAATTTACTGAGGTTGCTATGTAACCTTTAGTAACACCGCAAAAAGTTTCGGGTCCCTAGAATGAAGCCTGCGCACTTTCCTTAAGCAAGTTGATCGAGTAGGTAGATAAGTAAAGACGCAGAAAGTTCAGACGAAAGAAATGTACGTCATAATGTAACTCCTTTTATTTTGAAACATATACGTAATAATTATGATTGACACCTTCACTACACTATTGTTTAGTTTTCTAGTTTATTTAGATGTTTTTTTTTTAATTTAACTTTATGCTAATTAATGAAGCACAAAAATGTATTTCTTTTTGATATTATTTTTGATTTTCTGTTACATGGTATAGGTATAAATATACCTATAAAAATGAATGGCGTCACATTTCAAAAACCAAAAGCCCTATCAAAAACTTTGCCCATAAAGGGGTCATGATTAGAATTTGTTTTATTATAAGCGATTTAAACTAATTGATCGATTTAAACATGTATATGCAACTATAAATTTAACCGAGTTGCAAATGAAACAAACAATATCGTCTGCTATAGATATTTTTTATAATTATTATCGCAGGTACCATTTTAATTAAAAATATGCAAACTTATCTTGGTATGGCACTTGTTTATGCGTATTGCACAATAACAGTTGTTAATTACCTCTGTGAAGAATTGAATAAAAGTGATCTAGGCGAAACCAAAGGCAATTGCAAATAAAGAAAACAAAATAGTTCCCCACTTGTAACTGTACAGTACTAACCAATTAATGAGAAATACATCAAAAAGTTAGTTACACTTTTGCTTTAAGAGGGGCATCAGATTCCCGAAAATCTTACTAAAATCTTTAAAAAAATCTTACAAATGACTTTTAATTGACTGTTAATAGATGGCGTTGACTATATTAAGTCATGAATTTATTTTTTTAAGTAATGCACTGATGTCTGTGTGATCGACTTATTAGTATGCTTATATGTTTTTCCACTACTCAACAGATGGTGCGTGACCGAGCAGAGAAAATATTGGATATGGATCTATTATAATATGGATTCGATATCCGTATACTGTGAGCGTATCGAACGTGAAGCCTTATATAATATAAATATTTTGTTGTTTGTTATTCTCTTGAGAGAGCAGTTTACGAACTACGAACATAGACAAGACTACGAATTACTACGTAATTGAATCAAGAATGGTAGTAGAAAGAGATAAAATAGCATTGGAGTGTTGGAGCTCAGAAGTGTTGTTGTCTGCTGGGTGCTTAGGAAAAACGTCTGGGAACGCTCGGTTACACGTACGTCTTTGTCTAATGAACTAGAAAAGAAAAAGTGCGACGTATAGATTTATATAGATTTATAAATGACTCAGAGCGACTTTAAATAATCGCCTTTAGAAATAACCTAACATAACATAACCTATAAATAATAAAACCTTTTTAACTTAAATTTATTACTATTTAGCAGAAAAATAAAATATTTTGGGGCTTTTATTACTTTTAGTAAATCTTGTGATGCTTCTAACGTATTTTTGTACAAAAATACAAGGTAAAATAAGATGTGGCCAATGTTTACAAATTGTGTTTACAGTGTCGTTTAGAAGGGTTTGTTTTGGCTTCAAAGAATGTGAACTCAACCCGTATCCAGTCCTAATAAATCCATGGTTTTGTGTGATATTGTTACATACGGCGTATGAAATAAAGCAGGATAAATTTTAACTTTTATATCCATATACGCTACAAATTCTATTTTCCCCTTTTTAAATATTAAACAAAGAATTCGGAAAAATTCGAATAAAACAATATTCGGAATATTGGGAACACCGGATTTTTTTTTGATGAAATTTTGCATTGGCCCTAATTTTGGGTCGTAAAACACGAATCTGAAATCAGTTTTCGGTGATCGCATATGGTTTTCCCAAAAAAAATTCTGAGCATTTCGGCTAGGGTTTTCTAAGGATATATTTACATTTCGATATAAACACATCTGTAAACTTCTAATTTATCTTAATGCGCCTTTTATTGTCAGTTTTATCGCTGTTAATTACCTTACAGGTATAACAAATCAGCTAGGTCTTGCCCCGTTATGTATTATCAGGACAAGAAATGTCTCAACCGAAGCGCAGGATTATGGCGGCAGGGATTCTAAGGCAGTGCATTTTTTAACTAGTGAAATGGGCGACACAAATGTCGCCCACTTCGTATTTTGGGCTTTGTCGCCCAGTGATTTTGACTTAAAATATGCACTGCTCTACTAACAATAAGTAACCCTCTAACACCCACCTGTGTTTTACAATAACTTGTATATTATGTATTATTACGGTTAAAATAAGCCTGCTTCATTAGGTGAGTATAAAATCCCTTTCAGTAAACAGTCACATCAGAGATTTTTTTAATTGGTACACTATATATTTAAAGTTCATTTTTACGAACACGTGTATGAACCACTACGGAAAACTGCAATTAATCTATACCTGGGTTACTCTACTCTCTCTGGAAGGTAGTGCTTGAACTTTAGGGGTTCGTGTGATGCTGATGACTAAGCAGCTGATTGTCAAAATTAAAAATAACAAATAAAATTATAAAATGTTGTCCGCAAATGGCTCAACTTTTGTTAAAATATTTATGGCAATATAGACAAGGAGCTGTTCCATTTTCATAAGATTCCGTGATAAAAATTTGTAATTTTTTTCTCACATACGTGGTTATCTGACCGTATTTCACTACGAAAATCGGCATAACTCCTAGCTTGATGTTTTATATTTTGATATTCGTCTCAAAATTTCCCTACAACTTAGTAGTTTTTGCAATGACCATTTTTGCGCACAGCTCTGCAAGGCCGTTTTTTTCTGATGCTCCTCTTAAGGCTTTAAAGTCAATGTTCACTTTCCGCAATAAAAATTCCGCGGATTTTGTTCTTTGATCATTTTCTTTTTTGCAGGAAATGTTTCTCCTTAAAAATTTCAGCGAAAGATTCTTCGGAATCGTAAGCAGATGCTCGTGCATAGTTTGAATATTGCACATCTTTTATTCGTTAACAGTAAACTTTTGTTTTTGTAGCGGTATTTGGCTTTAGGCTTTAATTTAAACTTGGTATAAGAGTCAAAACTATAAAATATCGTAATATAAATGACATAGTATTAGTCTTGTAATGAAAAATTATAAGAACTTCAATAGCTGATTTTTAAATTTTAGCACGTCATGAAAAAGATAAAATTATTGGGGCACCAATTTGGTTCCGTTAATAATGTAGGTTTTATTAACAATTCCTCTAAATACTATGAATCCACTCTATCTAACATTTACGGCCATTGATGGTCTATGTATTTTCATATATAATAATCTACAATCACGTCAAGAAACTATTTCGAGGAAGTCGAAGTTATTTTTTAATATTTTTAAACTGAGTTGATAAATTCGTTCTCGAATAAACGTCATGAAACAGAAGGTAATTACTAGTAAGTGAATCAGGAAAGTAATTACTAGTAGTCGAAAAATAAGAGATTGTTCGATTACAAATGTGAAAAGGTATTCATCTCCACTTTCTTGTTCATCATCTTACATTTTTATTTCTGTAAACATTGGGCAAGAATAAAGAGAAAGACCATCATTTATTATATCCAAAGTAGATATCAGCTTCTTGTATATAACAAATCTGAGCAAAGAGTATCCGTGTGCATTCACCAGTAAGTCACATAAGTTACCATCTGACTTATATGTGTGACAATAACATAAGTGACATTAATTTACGCAAGTTACCTATATTTAAAGTTGCCAACATAGAACAATACATAACATAACATAAACATCGACTTAGAAAAGATTAATATGGGGTTATGTTGTTGTATTGGGGTCTTTTTGCATAGAATTCACTTTAGTAAATGGCAGCAACATTTGTGACAAAAATTAAACATACTCCCCCGATCTAGATTATTTGTTTTCCAATATTTTTTTAGGCTAAGTTACCAAAAACAAAAAATACCAGTCACAAAACAATGGTACCCACACCCACCATATTTTAAATATTTCTGGCTAGTGTGAATTTTTACTGAAATAAAACAAATTTCACGATTTTCACCTTTTTTGATAATAATTGACAACCGCGCATTAGTTAACTAAATATTTTTTGTTATGTTTTAGTACGCAGTTAAGTACTTTTGTAGATTTTTAAATGTTCAGTTTAACTGTGTAAAGTTATTGAAAAAATGTAAAACTGGGGTAGTCACATAATACAATCGGATTTAAATGACACTATGAATGCACTATTCGTCACGAGTAGTAATTTTTTATCCTACAGTTGATGAAACTAATGTTGAAAAGCTTTAAAAATGCAAGTACCCGGTCCTTAAGAGCTTGATTTATTGTTTAAAAGTAATATTTCTAAAAAAAACAGCATTAAAAATAGAGCGTTATGAATGTAATGATATTTTACGCAGCAGTGACTAATTGCGTTCACGAATTAAGGAGGATAATCGCTGAGGTCATTTATAAAGTCATTGGTTTTATGATCGATATTGACATAATTTATATTATTTTCTACCGAGCTGTTTGTTAAATTGTTTATAAAAACATTTTTACCTTTTTAGTTTTATTTTGTGACAAGTATGGTCTTGGGTAAATATTTTTTGTTGTCATTAATCATTTTTTATATTAGTATAATGTTGTTTATTTAATAAGTTAATATTTTTTTCATATAATAGCTTAATAAATGGATCTATATTAAAGAATAAGGACAACTAATACAAGTATTTATGATACATAAGTTAAATGGTTTTAAATAAAGAAATAGGTAGGAGCTGCTGCTATACAGGGTGGTGCAAAACACAACCGACAAAATCTTTCCGGTAATTTTTTCACCTAACAAAAGGAAAAAGGTCCTATTAAACATAGTCCTAGAAGCGCTTTGTTTTCGAGATAGCGAGTGATAAGATTTTAATCTCATATTAATTTTGTTCAATTATTTTATACGTTCTTAGAACTGACATGAGTCGATGAAATTCGACGTATAATAAGTTGTATTGTCATCGAATGATTTCGGAGCACACGCACACATTGGGTGAAGTACTTAGTTGGCGCGAACAACTACTTCCTACCCAGCCATAACTCAGCAGTGAGTATAAAGAATTGATTTTGTTTCTGGTTAAAACGTGGTTGTTCTTCAACCACCGTGGATGTAAGCCTGTCTGATGAAGAGTAATACTCTAAACAAGTTCAAAATCGTGTTAATTCTTGATAAATGTCCTAAAAATATGTACGATAGCTCATTGGATTCGGGATGACGTCTAGAAAAATGTATTCGAAGGATTTTACTGCATGATAAAAATTGCAAAAGTTATTAACAAATTAAGATGAAAAAAAAAAGGTGTTTCGTTTTTTGGCAATTACTCAAAAACTATTAATATTTAAGAAATTTAAAAAAAAGATTCATAAAGAGGAGAAAAGTTCAAAAAAAAAGGTCCCGACTCCCGGAACTCTACCTCCATTATTTATAATTTTAATTTAGTGCTGAAAATAGGGCCCCGCACGGCCGATACAGCATGGCCACGCTACCGCTCAACAGAGTCTATTACATAAAATAATTTTTTTATAGAGTTAAATATCAATAGAAAATTTTTAAGAACTTATGGTGTCATCAGAACACTTTAAAGAATAAAGTCCCGTTGGACAAAAATTTTTTTGTTGATTTTTCAAAAAGTTATACTATTGTTTGTAAAACAAATACTATCTTCGTTTTGTATTTTTAAAAGAACCGCGTCTCGGTGTCATAACTAACCAATCAGGGTTAAAGACGTCAGACGTAGTTGTCGTTGCACGGCAACCTAACTTCAAAAAAAAAATGTCAACATCACCCTTTTGTCCCGTACGTAGCGTTTTGCCGATCGTGCTCTTCCGAATGCGCGCTTCCTAGACTACCACGTCGGTAGAAGTTGTCCGTATAGTTTTATTATACTGCGCGAGTTACGCGTTTTACCATTGTCCTTGGCTTTGTCTTGTGGGTATAAACCGTCCTACAAATTTCAAATTTTATCGCCGTGTTTGGCATCTGTCAATGTCTATACAAGGTTAAATTAAAGTTAATGTCGACTTTGCAACCTTTCCTTTTTTGTCAGTTGTAAACTTTGTAAAAGTTAGTTTAAGAAGATTAAACGAATATATGGTAAAAAATAAGTTAAAGAGTTTAACTACAACTACAGCAACCTATGAAGATATTCGATGGGGAATTCCTGACTTTTCAGGTGTGGAAACAATAATGTTGTTACCATAGACAGTTACAGCGGGATTGTATCCGAAATCAAAACGTCCCGACTGTACATTTGGTCCTTCGAGCCGGATAGAAAAACTGAAGAAAAGAAAAACAAAGTGGTTTGTAACAAAAAAGTACTCAGAAAATATTGTGTCCCGACAAACTGTAAGTTTGAACTTTTATATTATGTAAAGTCAAAATAAACTTTCCGTATCCATATTTTGACAAGAAAAACCCTTTTATAAAGACTTTCTTTAATTTGACGAGAAGCAGTCATTATTAGAAACCTTCCGATTTGTGACGAGAAACATCAATCTTTTAGTAGAGACATTTAGTTTTAAAATACCTGTGTCTTACAAAAATACCTTAAGATTGTCTTAGTTTATTGATTTGAACGGTAAATTTTGTCTTGTTCAATTTTAAAGATACATTTTTATTATAAAAAATGGATTCTTTGATCCAGCAAAGAAAAGTTTGCAAACAAAACATTTCACGTATAGTTAATTGGTATAAAGACACGAGAGATACTGAAAACGATGTTTATCAGTTTCAAATTCACGAAGCTAAATTAAATTCACATTTTGCTAAATACGAGGACATTCAAAATGAGATAGAGGTTTTAGATACTGATAAGACTGATAACGAAATTAGGGAGGAAGTAGAGAAAAAATATTATGACACTTTAGCAGGTTTAATGCGTAAAATTTTTGAATTAAAGCCATCGTCTTCAGTCAATACGTCGCTGCAGCCAATTATAATTCCACAAACTGCACAATCAAATGTCAAACTACCCGATTTAAATATTCCTAATTTTTCTGGCGATTTTACGGAATGGACGTCATTCTTTCAACTCTTTACGGCTTTAATTACAAATAACTCGGACTTGAGTAACATTCAAAAATTTATGTATCTTAAATGTTATTTAAAAAATGAACCTCTTAATTTAATTGATAACCTACAACTCTCCGATGCAAATTTTAAAGTCGCAATAGATATTTTAACAAAACGATATTCCGATAATACGTTAATTGTTAACGCTCATATTAAAAAATTATTAGATATTTCTCCAGTTACTAAAATTAATTTTCAAAATTTAAGAGAATTTTTAACTCACATTAAAAGACAAA
Organism: Philopedon plagiatum; assembly: GCA_963971165.1. Lineage (NCBI taxonomy): Eukaryota > Metazoa > Arthropoda > Insecta > Coleoptera > Curculionidae > Philopedon > Philopedon plagiatum. The sequence goes on along the minus strand of OZ020195.1, from coordinate 33,161,603 downwards.
TTGCATCATTGCGTAATTTAAGTTTACCCGTAGATGAATGGGATGTTATTTTAATTCATATTTTCTCTCAAAAGCTTGATCATAACATGCGTAAGTCTTTTGAATATGAGAGAGATAGATCAAAATTACCGACTATGGATGAATTTTATAACTTTTTAGAAAAGAAATGTCAAATTTTAGAAACTGTGGCTACATCCGAGTCTCAGGCTGATAATAAAAGTTTTAATAAATTTCAGAAGAAGTTTCCAAGTAAGCATGGACAAACTTCGGCTCATATGGGTATTATGAACTCACCTCTTCGTTCATCTAGAGATCACTTGACATGTGCTTATTGCAACCAGGCAAATCATTTCTTAAATAAATGTGAGACATTTTTAAAATTGTCTCATAATGAAAAATTAAAATTTTTACATATAAATCAGAGATGTTCAAATTGTCTTGGTAAACATGCATTTTCACAATGTCGTAGCGAAAGGCTATGTAATATTTGTCGTAAAAAGCATCATACAATTTTACACATCAATTCTTCCGTACTTAAAATTAAAAATGAAAACAATTCTGGACAAGTCAATGATCAGAATAGAGGTTTTAATAAAAATTATTCCACGTTTAGTAATAATAATAAAATCGAAAACGCTACTGATTTATTGTCAAGTCAAGGGAATACAGAAAAACAAATTTTTCAGAATCAGGGCTCTCAAAATGAAAAACCACATACACTTGTTGGCTCTAATCGTCAAATTTCAAATGATGCTTTTCCAAGTAGTCCTTTAACGGCAATGTCACACACATCATTTTCACAAAATCCAACATTTGTGTTTTTGGCTACTGCTATAGTAAATTTAAAAGCCGAAAATGGTTCTTATGTTATGGCTAGAGCTTTAATTGACCCTGGCAGCCAAAGTTCATTTATTTCACAAAAATTAGTAAATATATTAGGTGTCCGTTCTTATGACATGCAGACTCGTATCTCAGTTATTTCAAACAAAAGTACGATTGCTAATAAAATGGTAGATGTCAGAATATTTTCTAATGTTGAAAAAGAAAAATCTTTTGACGTGTCTTGTCTCATTATAGATGAAATAACTGGAAAGTTGCCTCAAGTTCAGATTAATAAAAATAATTTACATATTCCGTTTACTGTTCCCTTAGCAGATCCTTCATTCCATAGTCCATCAGAAATTGATATTCTTCTAAGTGCGGAAGTACACCGTGAACTTATCAAACCTGAAATAATTGACTTAGGAAAAGGTTTACCTATCTTACAATCTACACATTTAGGATATGTCGTTTCAGGTGCAATGTCTAACTGTCATACGTCTAAATCAAAGTCGAATGTATCATTTTTCATACAAAATTCACAAACCGATTCTTACAATCCTGGTAATGACCTTGACTCTCTTCTTTGTAAATTCTGGTCCTTAGAAGAAGTCGAAAATAAGCCCAATTTATCACTAGAAGATCTTCAGTGCGAAAAAATATTCCAGGAGACAACAAAAATTTTAGATAATGGCCAGTTTCAAGTAGATTTACCCCTTAGAAATAACGAAGATATTTCAAAACTGGGCGATTCATTTTCTTTAGCAAGAAAAAGATTTTCATACCTAGAAAACAGATTTAAGAAAAATCCTGTGCTTTTCTGTCAGTATAAAGATTTTATTGACGAATATGTCTCTTTAAATCATGCCCGATATGTGTCCCCGTCCGAGGCTGAAAAATGTAATCGTAGATATTACATGGCTCACCATTGTGTTATACGCGAATCAAGTGCCACGACAAAATTACGTGTTGTCTACGACGCTTCCATGAAATCCAGTTCTGGGTTCTCTTTGAACGATATTTTACTTAAAGGTTTTACCGTCCAACCAGAACTGTTTGACATACTTTGTAGATTTCGTTCTTCGGCATTTGTCTTTATTTGTGACATTGAAAAAATGTATCGTCAAGTTCGTGTTAATCCAGATCAATCATTTTTACAAACAATTCTATGGAGGGAAAGTTCCGAGAAGTCTTTGGAACAAATCGAGTTGACAACTGTCACATATGGTACAAATTGCGCCCCGTATCTCGCGACAAGATGTCTGGTAGAGCTCGCAAATAAAGGCAAAGATCAGTTTCCTCTTGCTTCTAAAGCAATTCTAAATCAATGTTATTTAGATGATTTTCTATGTTTCGCAAATTCCGAAGCAGAACTGGAAAAGCTAGCCCAAGAACTCATTGGTCTTTGTAAATCCGCTAGTTTTCACTTACACAAATGGGGTTCGAATTCAGAAGAATTTTTGAAGTCTTTACGTGTAAGTTACTCTCAAAATGACTATAATATAGTTTTGGAAAATACATCCAACAAGGTTTTAGGTGTAGCTTGGAGTCCTCAAGATGACAATTTTGCCATTTCACTACCAAAAAACATTTCTGACATATCTATGACTAAAAGAAATATTTTGTCAATTATTGCCCAAATGTTCGATCCCCTCGGATTTATTGGCCCTGTAATTATTCGTGCTAAAATTTTTATGCAGGAAATCTGGAAGGCCAAAATTGACTGGGATGACATGTTACCCAAGGACTTAGTTAATGAATGGCAATCATTTTCTAAACATTTATCACAACTGTTAGAAGTAGAAATTCCTCGATGTCTTTTGATGCAGCTTGGCTGTCTTAAGGTTGAGTTGTTTGGATTTTCCGATGCAAGTCAAAGAGCTTACGGTGCTTGCCTATATGCTCGTGCTATCTATGAAAACAGAGAAGTCTCTTGTCGGTTAATATGTTCAAAATCCAGAGTCGCGCCTATTAAAACCGTGACCCTACCCCGACTTGAACTATGTGGAGCGGTCTTGCTCTCTAAATTATGTGTCAGAGTCATTTCAATATTTAAAGACGTTCTACAATTTGAAAGTATCAATCTTTTTACGGATTCCCAAGTTGTTTTAGCTTGGATTAGATCTCATCCTTCTCGGTGGTCTACGTTTGTCGCAAATAGAGTTTCGAAAGTACAAGAATTAACTTCAGAAAAATGTAAGTGGTACTATATTCCTACTCACGAAAATCCAGCAGATTTTGTCTCTCGAGGATTGAACCCCCATGAAATAAAAACCTGTGCTCTTTGGTGGCGCGGCCCAGAAATGTTACGTCAATTTGAATCTAATTTCAAAAATTATAGCAGTCAAATAACAGATACTTCTGAAGAAGAAAAAATTGTCACTTCTAAAGTACACTTTCAAAGTAACGCCGAATCGGACTTAGAAAATATTTATTTAAAATTTTCTTCATTTATGAAATTACAAAGAGCTTTAGCATATTGTCTAAGATTTGTCAATAATATTAAATCAAAAAATGAAAAATTGCTAGGCCCACTTTCAGTAAAAGAACTTCAAAAGGCCTTAGACTTAATCATCAAATTTGTACAAAACAAATATTTTTCACAAGAAATATCAGAATTAAATTCCAACAAATTAGTTACCTCCAAAGCCATAAGATCTTTAAAACCCTTTTTAGACAAAAATGGATTTCTACGCGTGGGTGGTCGTCTATCCCAGGCAGAAATTTCATATGATCATAAACATCCTTTACTCCCACCGTCGAAAAATCATATTGTCAATTTATTATTGAGAAAAGAACATCTTCTTCTTTATCATGCTGGAGCTAGGACAGTACTGTCAAATTTTCGTTTAAAATATTGGCCACTAAATGGATTAAAAGAAATTAAAAGAATAATCAGAAACTGTGTAATCTGTTTTAGATTTCGAAATAATACCAGTTCTCAACAAATCATGGCAGATCTACCAAAACATAGAGTCACTATTGTTAGGCCTTTCTTTTGTGTTGGCGTAGATTTTGGTGGTCCGCTTTTAATTAAAGCATCTAATCTTCGGCGTGTGCCGCTAACAAAATGTTATATTGCTATATTTGTGTGCATGGCTACGAAAGCCGTACACATTGAACTCGTTTCAAGCCTATCTACAGATGCATTTCTATTAACATTAAAGCGTTTTATTGCACGTCGTGGAAATCCACAAACAATTTACTCTGACAATGCTACCAATTTTCTTGGAAGTCGAAATCAACTAAGAGAAGTTACTGACTTTTTTAAGGCAAAACCAAATTCAGAAATTATTTATGATTATCTTTCTTCCATGGAAATTCAATGGAAATTTATTCCTGCCCGAAGTCCTCATTGGGGAGGTTTATGGGAAGCAGCTATAAAAAGCGCTAAATTTCACATCACTCGTATTATTGGCAACAGTCATTTAACATTCGAAGAGCTTAGTACAGTGTTGTCTCAGATTGAAGCTGTTCTCAATTCGCGACCACTGTGTCCCTTGTCTGAAGACCCGTCTGACCTTGAATGTTTAACGCCAGGTCATTTTTTAATAGGTACAAGCCTAATGTCTTTTCCAGAAACAGATCTAATCGAAACTCAAGTGAATCGTTTAACACGTTGGCAGCACTGCACCAAATTACAACAGGACTTTTGGAAACGATGGTCTGTTGAATATTTGAATAATTTACAGAAACGTTCTAAATGGCTGTTAGAATCAAATAATGTTCAACCCAATACCATTGTGTTGTTAAAAGAACATAATGTCCCACCTTTAGTTTGGCCAAGAGCCAGAGTTTTAGAATCTATTCCCGGACCTGACAATAAAGTAAGAGTAGTCAAACTCAAAACTAAAGATGGTGTTTTTACACGACCAATTACCAAGGTCTGCATTTTGCCGATCAGTGACAATTTAGAATTAAATGTACAACCCTAATTAGATACGTCTGTCAAAGTTAAATTATCTATTCATGAATATTCGTGATTTAAATTGTCTGTCCATCAAGTATGTTTATGCTTGCTTGTCATTGACTTTAAGTCTTTTTGACGTTGTCACGCCAACGGGCGGAGTATGTTTGTAAAACAAATACTATCTTCGTTTTGTATTTTTAAAAGAACCGCGTCTCGGTGTCATAACTAACCAATCAGGGTTAAAGACGTCAGACGTAGTTGTCGTTGCACGGCAACCTAACTTCAAAAAAAAAATGTCAACATCACCCTTTTGTCCCGTACGTAGCGTTTTGCCGATCGTGCTCTTCCGAAGGCGCGCTTCCTAGACTACCACGTCGGTAGAAGTTGTCCGTATAGTTTTATTATACTGCGCGAGTTACGCGTTTTACCATTGTCCTTGGCTTTGTCTTGTGGGTATAAACCGTCCTACAAATTTCAAATTTTATCGCCGTGTTTGGCATCTGTCAATGTCTATACAAGGTTAAATTAAAGTTAATGTCGACTTTGCAACCTTTCCTTTTTTGTCAGTTGTAAACTTTGTAAAAGTTAGTTTAAGAAGATTAAACGAATATATGGTAAAAAATAAGTTAAAGAGTTTAACTACAACTACAGCAACCTATGAAGATATTCGATGGGGAATTCCTGACTTTTCAGGTGTGGAAACAATAATGTTGTTACCATAGACAGTTACAGCGGGATTGTATCCGAAATCAAAACGTCCCGACTGTACAACTATTGTTAACTAAGTAATTTTTCGTGGGCTTTCATTTTTACAAAAGACAGTATAAAAGTTTAAATAATTGGCCTATAAATTTTTGGCTTCTTGGAGCTCTTCTTATATATATGTTACGGCTAATATGCAAATTTGGATAATTTATAAACTAGCTGGATAGTTTATAAACTAAGCAAACCATTGGCTATTTTGATAGAAAACGCAATTTCCACTAAAATAGCAGCTATTTTGCAAACTAACCAACAGCCTTGGCTAATTTGCTTGAAATTATTAAGAAAGCCAAAATAGCTGGTTAGTTTATGAACTATCCAAGGCAACCTGGCTAATATAAAATCCATAATATCTAGTAACACAAAATAGCCAAAGCTTTGGCTAGTTTATAAACTAACCAACGAAATTTCTGGTTAATTACAAAATAAAGTTAGGTTATGAATATGAAATGTTTGTTGTCCTGGTCGGGTTTGTTTTTATATTTCACACGAACAGCAACAGTTATTGTTAATAAAATGTTATTTAAAGAATTGTTAAGAAATTGTTAATTAAAGAATCTCATAAGTCAACTGGGCACGGCGGAAGACAAGTTACAACAAAGCTAATAAATCAAAAATATTCAAATATTACCAAAGAAATTGTAACTTTGTTCATTGATGGATGTGAGAATTGCCAATTAAAGAAGAACAAAGCAAGGAAAGGAATTGTGGTAAAACCGATTTGTTCAAATAAGCCCAAAAACATTTCTTGCTATTAAAATATCTAAGCCTATATTGTACTTTTAATCAAAAGTTTGCATTTTATTCATCTCTAATATTCATCAAATAAAAAATGCCATGAACTTAACCCTATAGTTAGTTTATCAACTAGCCAAAGCTTTGGCTATTTTGTGTTACTAGATATTATGGATTTTATATTAGCCAGGTTGCCTTGGATAGTTCATAAACTAACCAGCTATTTTGGCTTTCTTAATAATTTCAAGTAAATTAGCCAAGGCTGTTGGTTAGTTTGCAAAATAGCTGCTATTTTAGTGGAAATTGCATTTTCTATCAAAATAGCCAATGGTTTGGTTAGTTTATAAACTATCCAGCTAGTTTATAAACTATCCAAATTTGCATATTAGCCGTAACATATATACTTAACAAGACCACGTTATAAAAGCATCTTAAATTTGTGTATTTTGTTTATTATAATTTTTGAGACAAAAATGTCAAAAAATCTTCAATGTTTTAAACAAAAGCATGTAATAGCTAATCAACAATAGTTACAAACTTCGTTTTGAGCTCATTTCAAAGAGTAGTTAATCCTTGATAAAAATGACCTGAACGTTGATTATCGTATCTCTAATAGTTTATGAGTTATGGTAATTTGTTACTTGACAAGTTATGTGACCAATCAAAGTTTGGTATCGTGGAGTATTCGAAATTAGTGTAAAAAATACAAATTTTTTTTTACAAAATACACAAATTTAAGATGCTTTTATAACGTGGTCTTGTTAAGTATATATATATATAAGAAGAGCTCCAAGAAGTCAAAAATTTATAGGCCAATTATTTAAACTTTTATACTGTCTTTTGTAAAAATGAAAGCCCACGAAAAATTTCTTAGTTAACAATAGTATATCTTTTTGAAAAATCAACAAAAAATTTTTTTTCCAACGGGACTTTATTCTTTAAAGTGTTCTGATGACACCATAATTTTTGAAAATTTTTCTATTGATATTTAACTCTATAAAAAAATTATTTTATGTAATAGACTCGGTTGAGCGGTAGCGCGGCCATGCTGTATCGGCCGCGCGGGGCCCTATTTTCAGCACTAAATTAAAATTATAAATAATGGAGGTAGAGTTCCGGGAGTCGGGACTTTTTTTGGAACTTTCCTCCTCTTTATGAATCTTTTTTTTAAATTTCTTAAATATTAATAGTTTTTGAGTAATTGCCAAAAAGGAAACACCTTTTTTTTCATCTTAATTTGTTAATAACTTTTGCAATGTTTATCATGCAGTAAAATCCTTCGAATACATTTTTCTAGACGTCATTCCGAATCCAATGAGCTATCGTACATATTTTTAGGACCTTTATCAAGAATTAACACGATTTTGAACTTGTTGACTAGACTATAAGGGACCAGAAATCGCGATAGCAGGAAGTCACCCAGACCGGAATAAAAAGAGTCCTTTTTTCTCCTGAATTATTCGACTTTCTTATATTACAATAGCTTAAAGATTATTCTTTGATTTCTGACATGTTACCTAAAGACCAAAAGAATTCCTTATTTCCTCTTAATCAAATTAGTCACAACCATTTGAATTTGGCCATTTCATTGTGTGTGTGATGATGTGTGTGTACAGGACCCAGAGTAGTTATGTATTTCTCATAAAAAGCTGTTTTTTTATTTTCCAAATTCGATTAAAAACTAATTTTTTATATTTGATTACTTAATTAAATAATTCTTACTAAGTGTATCCAAAATGTACAAAATTTTAATAAAATGAAAATGTACTCGTAAATATTTTTTATATATTTTTTAGATATAATTGTAAAATTTCCATGCAAATTGGACTAACAAATTTCGTTTTCCGGTAGAATGAATTTATTATACCTCTGACAGTTATGTTGTTCTTATGTTCAAAATATTATATCCCAATCCAACCGTTAATTAATTATCGAAATGTGGCTCCTCTACAAATAAAATAGCTGTATTTAATGAAATGTTTCTTTTTACTATGTCTAACCGTCTAATTAAGATTCATTTTAACCAAACGAACAAAAACACCATAATAATATATCGAATTACATCAGTTCTGATATCTAAATAAAGATCTTCGGGTGACCGGAATTCATAGCACCTTAACCTTGAGTCAGCTTGTAGAAAAACCCGGCACTCAAGTAGGTACTCTCGTTATCCCTATACACAGTCTTACTATTGTCAGTATTCATTATTCAATTTATTATTAAACTATTTACGCGCACTTATCCTAAAATTATTTTATAACATGCTTAAATGTACTTTTTTAATAACGAAAATTTGCATTTTGCATTGCCTGGTTTTATGTAGTTTTCGTTAATTTTGAATCACAGACAATAAAACGCTTGATATAAAAAAAACGGTACAAACGTATAAACCTTGACAGTATTATTTTTTGTGCCAATACCGAAATTGTAGCGTTCTGAGACACACATGAACTGTCCCTGAAAAAATGAACAATCTCTGTCTTTAAAAAAATACCTTTCATACTTTATTACATATGAAAATTTGCTGTTGGAATTTTTTCAACGTAGATTAATTTAGTTGTAGTTAAATTTTTACTAAGGGGAACACGCTTAAACGTAAACTCTGATTATAATGATCAATTTTAGGCACCTGACTACTTTTAAAATGACTTACCTGTGTTTGAGTTAAACCTAAGCTAGCGGCTAGTTCTGCTCTTTCTGGAAGTGCCAGGTACTGCGTTCTTTGGAATCGTCGATTAAGTTGTTGAAGTTGAAGACTTGAATAAATTGTGCGTGGCTTTCTCATCTTTTTACCCTTTCCTCCACCCGAGGGCCGTTCCAGTGAAAGGCATTTTTCTAAAACAGACAGAAAAAATCGAATGTTTTATTTTGTTTATTTACTACTCTACAAATTAAGTATATATCTGTTACGTTAAATATTATTAATTTATTTGTAAAGTCAAGTCGAGTTCTCAAATTTAAACTTGAATAACGTAATTTAATTTTAAGCGACAACCGGTGGACGGATAATAATACCTAATATATGACAAAATTTTTTATTGTATGTAAAAAAGCTCTTTTAAGTTTTCCTTAAACTAACCTACAAAAAGAAAAAATATTTATTTGCGAAAAAAACAAATTGCGAAAATAAAACTCAGCTGCCAACTTAGGTATTAATATGTAATATTCGTAGCTTTTAAAATCGTTAGAACTCTTTCTTAAATCCAGACGGGTACGGGTAGGGGTATCAGCAGTAGCATTGATAATAGAGCCACCTGTATTTCAGGGCTATTCGCCAGGGACATCACCCTATCTTAGAACGGCGTCCACTAAAAGTTCGCTAACCCTAGTATGAACAATCAGCATATAATCTGGATCAGGAGTTGAACGCGATTAGAACGCCAAATTAGACAATTCCATTGGTTAAAACTGATCACTTGACGAACTAATCGTGATTGAAAGTTAATCCGCCAACCAACGGTGCATACTACGATAAATACGCCACAACTTAAACCTCTTTAGAAAGTTTCGAGGTGTGCTGAAATGAGGAGCATACGCGCAGCAGAGGCAGAGGTCGCTAGTACTGCATGTACTTAACTGAAATATCAATACTGTCAATTTTACATTAAAGATTATGTTTTGTATCAAACTGTTTAACTTTTACTGGTTAATTTACCTTGTTTTCTTTTTGTGCTTCCCATAACTATAACTTTAAACTCGCGCCACTCGGGAAATAATTTGCCAGACAACCCCCCTTACAGACTTATTTAGTAGTGTTGGGAATAATCGAATGAATTAAATAATCGAAATATTAGCTCTCGAATAATTTTAATAATCGAATGATCATTCGAAATAATCATTCGAATCAAAAAATATAGCAAATAAAACTACACAAAAATCATCTCTTGAATTTTTTTTGCTTGGATTGGCCGTTTTCGATAAAAACAAAAAAATATAAAGTTAGACATAACATTATTTATTAGTATAATTTGTTAAAAAAACAAAAAGTAAGAGATCCATGAAAACAAAAACACTTCTTTAAACAAACTAGCATGACTCCCATTTATGCATTAAAAATTGTAACCAAATTTCAACTTTATACTAATTTGCGTCCTCTAGTTATTTAGGAAAAACCTTTTACAAAAATTCAACACCCTGTGTATTAAAAACAAAGTCTTTTAGGACCTATGGACCTATGTTTTGTCTTAAAATTAAGTAAGGAATAATACCCTCAAGTTTGGCCACATACTTTACTAACACCCTGTATATATCATAAAAACATGCAATAACACTATGCGTTGTCGAGAGGTGAAATAATGCTCGAACGATATCGAAGGATCATTCGAAATAAATAATCATTCGAATGAAAAACATCCGAGACCATGGATTTTCCGAGACAATCGCATCGTAACGCAACGTCGAGTGCCGAGTCAGCGGCGGCATCATTTCGTATTTCGTCTCGTCATTCGAAGCGGCGAAAGGCGATTATTATTATATTATAATCTCTCGGCTAAATCATTCGAATGATCGCGCTGACTTCTCGAGATATCTCGAGTGATTTGAATAATCGAATGATCGATTATTTTTCATTCGAGATATCCCATCGCTATTATTTAGTTTAGTTAACAAGTTTCAGTTCTCCTCAGGCGGTTGGACTTTTTAAGATTCCGTAGAAATAGAATCCCCGCTACTAAAGCTTATTATTTATTAAAGTCCAACCTGAGCATTACTTAGTCTACTGCATCGAATAGACTGGTATTTACAGTAGGTACATGATATGTAAAATTGCTAGCCAGTTTCTCAAATCTCTCTCCCGATTTTAAGAAATTACAATGGTATCAAATTTTAAAATGGATAAACGTCTTGAACTAAGCTTATTGCAAAAATGCATAATATACCTTTAGTGTTTGCATTTTTTTGATAAATCGGCACGCGAAAACAGGTAAACAAATATGCAAATAAAACCATCTTTTTCATGTCTGTACAAACTAATTAATAAAAAATAACAAGAATTGGGTGCATAGAGGAACTATATTCTCTATAAAAAGGGTTTTACTCAAATCGGCCATTAACGAAACCCCCTCCCTGCGGTACGATGTACGCTTTGCTCACTTTTAACAAAGTGTTTTGTCATATTTACTACAGGTGAGTATTATGCTTAGGTTTCTACATTACAATAAAAATGTTTCTATATTACAATAAAAATGTTAAAAACTTAAAAACTCTTGTGTGCTTTTTGGATTAAAGATTTTTACTTGAGAGCCATTTACACTTCTCCATTTTAATTTGATTTTAAATAATTATAGTGCTAATTGATTCACAGTTTGTACATTTACTGGTTTCTGGGTAATATGATATGTAGGGTTTTAATAATAATTTTTAAATTATTATCTAATTAAAGGTCTTTCGATGTTTAAAATCATACAGTGCACGTGGACGTTAATTATAATTTCTAGCTAATTTATTGTCCTTTGTTCGAACTATTTTGTATTTTGTAGTAACTTTTTGCTGTTAGTGTCATGTTTTTGTGCCTAACAATATTTTTGTAGAATGAAATGTATTTTATGTGTTTTAATGAAACTTACACGAAGAATGATAAGACGGTTGTTTTATCATATGCTATTAACCTTCGACTGAGTGCTATCGGTATAGGAACGCGTGTACCCGAAATGCAACATGTCTATTCACTTTAAAATTACCTGGTAGTTACAAACAAGACATGTATGTATGTCAATATAATGTTAAGGTCAACCATAAAAATTGTCGGTATCAAATTGATAAACGTTATGCAAGTAATTAGAAACTAGGTAACTGTACATCAAAATTAGCTAACGTTATGTTACAACGGAAGGGTATTTGTACTTTATAGTGAATGAGTTCGTTCAGTTCTGGCCCTACATCAATTCAACCAAGTACTTATGAACTTTTGTGAAAACCCCGCAATTAGTTATCCATCAGCTCTAAGCCTCATTTCTGAGGGCACGTTTTGTTATATGATTCGTATCAGGAAAGCTACCTCAGTGCTGGGATTCCAGAATGCTATTCGATATCGAAATATTCTATTTGGCGCAAAAAAACCGATTCCCGTTCGTTTTCAGCTGATCGCGGATCGTCTAAAATGATATCGATTCTTTCGATACCTCTAGAGATCCCTTTTCGGTCGATTTCGAGAAGAAGACAGTGACTTTTAGGTTAGAAAAATTGGTTTTTGTAAGTTTTACCGGTTTTTTTTGTTAAAATTAACGACTATAATAAAAAAATTATTAATTACTGAGTCGTTTCTAACATTTCACATTTGTGAAACATGTAGTACCAATATATAAAAAATTACGTTTTTAAAAAAAGAGATTTTAGACTTTTCCAGTTAAAGTTGGATAGTTCTGTTGTAGTTTAAAAGTTTGATTTTTAACATTTTTGATAACAAATGCAACTGATTTTTTAAAAGTTTTCCCACAAAATAATTGTAGGTTATAGTTCACTACGCATGCGTGCTACGAATAGTATACCGTTTCCGATTGCGAAAAAAACGATGGCATAAACGACATCGAATGAGAATAACGAATCGGTCGATATCGCTTTGACTATCGCGTATCGAAAGCGTTACGATAGCTGTCGTATCGAGTGAAAGGAAGTCCCAGCGCAGTATCTATACCTGGGCCTATACTGCAGCTCACTGGCGCAACTAGCATAACAGAACAGGCAGGTATTATAATTGGAAGAAGGTACCGTTGTCCGAAAAATCTGGTTTGAAAAAAGCGCCTTGCCTTCGAAAATTATAATAGGTGGGTGAGGGGACCCTTCAACACTATCTTATAAAGGGATAATCACACTGGAAAATGAATACCGAATGGGTCATCCAGGAGCGTATTTAAGGGGTAAAAATCAGATTTTCTTGATTTTTTCCAACAAATCCTATTTTTAACCGACATTATTCCACACTATTTACACTATTTAGTGATTCTTTTTGGGATTATTTTATCCGTTAATTATCTAAGAATACCTCCCACTAATTTAAATCACTTATTTTTTCGGTAAAGTTTGAAATAAATAGGTTTATTTGCATCGGGGAAATCTAAAATTTAAAAAGTTTTGAATTTTCGAAGATTGTCATGAATTGCAGTTTATTTACTCTAAATTATTAAGATGATATGTCAAAATTTCGTGGAAATGTCAATTTTTTTGCACAATTGAAAGGTTCCTGGACCAATTTCGGCTTGAAGTATATATGAATAAGATTTTAGGAACATTTTACTTTAAGTGCAGTTATATTTCATTGGATGAGTTACGCATTAAATGCCATTTTTATTGAGTTTTCGATGACTCTACAACACTGGAATTCGCCATGTACTCATGTCATGATGAGTCATAAGTTCAGTTTTGACGACACAGCCAATGGGATCACATTTTACAAGTTTCAAAATTCGCGCGAAAATTTGCAGTTTTAAATCCTTTTTTTTTTTTTGTTAATAACGACCAAAATAAATGGTTACAGCAACTGCCATAAACATTTAATTTATGTAGAGAATATAAAAAAAAATATTTCAGATTTATTTGGGTTATATGCATATTCCCTATTGTACGTGTAGTTTGTTTAAAATATAGTTTTTTCGGTTTTTGATATTTTAAAGTGCAGTTATCAGCACTGCTATAAGCAAAATATACTTTGAGCATTCAAAAATAATACACACTCGAATGTATTTCCAATACCAATATGCTCCGAAGACTAGACTAATATTAATAATTTATTTATTTCTTATATGATTTATTATAAGTGAACATAATTTCGTAATAATAAATAAATGATGAAAGTTGGCAATAGTAAATTTGACCATCTCTGGTTTGTGGTGTCTGTGTCATAAAGAATGATTTTAATCAATCTTTTTTTTTATTGTAGATGTAAATAGACAAATCAGATATTGTAGTTTGGTAAGTATCATTTTCTTAATCATATTTAAGACATATTTCGTGCTAGGTGTAACTATTTAGATGATTTTAATTCCTGAACATTCAATGTGATTTATATTTTTATCATATTTTTTCTGCTTGTCGGAAAAATTCATTTTGTAGTTTGCCACCCATACCTACATCTTACTGTCTCTGTATCTTCTCTAATATGACTGCAGTCATAGCAGCTTCTTCCTTTGGCAGAGTTTAGTACCCATGTATATATGCATCATGTAAGAATTCCTATTACACTAATGTTCCAAAAGATTATACAAACATTTTTTTATTTTTCCAAAACTCTTGCCACATTAGAAGCTTGAAAAACAGCTTCCTAAATAAGTCCTAAAAACTGTGCAAATTTCTGTGTATGTAGAGACCATTTTTCAATATCAGATTTTAATAATGCCGATGTCGGTACAAAATGAGCATAATTATTCAAACAGGTTACAGCCAAAAGTGATATTTTCTGAAGAAACATCCTCTGGAATGAAAAGCCTTTCTGAGCAACTGCTACCTTGACAAATATACACACTCTGTTGGGGAGGACAAGTTTTTTAAAATTTACCGTAATGAATTTCAAAAATGTGTTTTTTTGTGACGAGCACAATATTGTTAATGATATAGTAAAATTTAATGTCTGATTAAGTTTTTAGAAATATGTAAGAGAAAAAAATTATGAGGATAAACCTATAATGTCTGGAAGCCAATTCAGAGTTAACGGGTACTCGTCTAGACGTATAGGTTTATTTCCGAAGTGAAGACCGGGCATAATCAAGAGGATTTTTGGATGCTCTTTACATCCCTCATGTGATTGGTTGAAGCAAGATGGCGGCCTTTTGCTTTTAAGTTTTATAGACTGGCATTTTACCGCTCTTAGGCATACAATGTTACAAATAATAACAGTTACTTATATCAATTGATGCATTTCACTTGCAGGACTATAACACAAGTTGTCAATTGGTATACATACGTTTGTGTGTAGCATCCCTACGTTAAGCTTCGGAAATAAACGTATACGTCTTGTCGACTACACTTTAACTCTGGATTGCCCTACTGGACACTATAGAAAGCATAACATCTCTACTGACAGCAAAATCAATAGCAGTAATAAAAAAACAAAGTCGGTGCCCTGCGGGCTTGCGCGTAGCAGAACGGTTGCCTTGTGATAGACAGGACCGTACTTCAAAATTTATTTCACATGACGTGAATCTTTTATCGAGTAATAAATACAACATACTTTTTTGCAAAGCTTTTTGCTGCTATTGGCTGTTTAAACGGAGAAATTACCCACACTTTTTATTTACGGAAATTAAAGTGTGGGTTACTAACTAAACTTTGAATGGAGAAAGAATATTAGATGGTCCAATTAAGTCGAAATTTCATAGAAGTACTAAAATTAAATGTTCAAACAAGTGTTTTATAGTTTTTAATAAATCAACCCCTTAGAGGGTGAAATGGGGGTTCACAGGGAGTAAAATTGTTATACCGCGAATGAAGTCGCGGGCGAATGCTAGTTTATATATTAAATGAAGTTGTTTCGACTTGTTTTTATGTAACATAGAATAAACCAATACTAGTAAATAGCAAAGTTGAAGTAAGTTTTTTTTTTGTTACATGGTGTTTAAGAAAAACATTTTCAAATGATTAGCATGATGCTATTATCAGAAATTAAACTTGGTGTTAAAATATTTTCAACATATTTCAATAATGTAAAGTAAAGTTATTTAAAAAGTAGGGTAATGTCTCCGGTTGTGGGACGTATCCGGTTGTGGGACGCCCTTTAGTATTTTTAACAGAAAGCAAATATGGTGGATTTGAGTATTGACAAACTTGTAATTTGACAATACTCAGTTATTGTGCTAACACCGAAGTGAATACAAGCATTGTTTGCTTGCTGTGAGCATTGAAAAAAAAATCGAAAAAACTCAACAGAATAGTAACTTTTGAACTTTGTGAGAGTGCGATAAAGTGAAGTGAATTACTTTAAAAAGGTAACTATTATGCATATTTATGCAGTATTTTCATTGTATTTCGTGATGAAACATATCTGGCAAAATATGGTCACCATACAATTTTGCCAGTAACTTTCGAAATGGCTATCTACCATTCCCAGTTGTGGGGGACACCTTGTTTTTTTTGCATTTAAAGTATGCGTTTGACTTACAAAATGTCAAATGTCATGGGTTTCGTCCCCACATCATATTTTAATTGTGTTTTCTTGCATTTTTACACATTTTTAGCCATGTCAACCCCAGGATTGGATGATGAAGATGATGAATGACATTAAAAAAGTGCCATTTCCTGTTGTTTTTTGTGCCATTGAAAGCTTCTAAAATAAATAAATTTTGATATTTTTGGTATTCTTGGTGGATTTTCTTTATATTTTCCCATTTTTAGTGGATTTTTCAAGGTGTACCACAACCGGGTACAAATTTTTTTAGGCAAAAATTTATCCCTTCATACAATTGGTCGTAAAATTTTTCTGGTTGACTAAATCAATATAGTTCCTTCAGCAAACATTTAGCTTATTTGATACGCTGTCCACAGCTATGCATATGTCCACATAATTGTAACACGATCAAAAGTTATGGGCCGAAAACCTAACATGTCCCACAACCGGAGACACTCCCCTACCATCTTAGAAGAAAAAGGGAAAAAACAACAAATTTTGCCAAAACACAATCATACACTTTACATGTAGATAGGCCATTGTCCAAAAAAATAAATAAACACCAACAGTAAATAATTGTCACTTAACGAATGACTCTCTAAATTCTAAATAATATCAAAAGCTCACAAATAAACAACCAAAAACTACTTCCTGTTCACCCAGAAGTGCAAATCGAGTCGACCCGGTTCTGATCGCTTAGCTGCCGCCCATCCACTTTTGCAAGACGTCCTGAGTGCGGGTGCCTCTACAGCACTGACTTTTAGAAACCTGACTTGCGCCAAATGCATAAAAAAGCACTTTTTCGCCCATGCATTGGATGGATTCAGCTGGTGTAGCTACGTTATACGTTGTACAGGTCTAATATATGTAATGTCTATGCTTGCTCCGGGCTCGACCATACCTTTAATTAACCTCACAGGTTTATATGGAAATGGATATATATATATATATATATATATATATATATATATATATATATATATATATATATATATATATATATATATATATATATATATATATATATTCAGTCGGGAGATAAATTATTCGTCCACTTCTAAAATTTTTAAAAAATTGGGTTAGAATTAAAACTACTTAAGTGATTTTCATTACAAAAATAAAAACAACTATTCATGTACTAAAAACTGTAATTAAAGTCCAACCTAGGCAATGTGTGCCGCAGACGCCGGTTGTCCCGGGTCACTATGGAAATACACTCGAATCGCTCCGTAAATATACTATTGCAAAACATCTGGGTTAGACAAAGAAAAACTAATTTCCTAATATGTGCATTGTATTTGCATAAATTTTTGTTTACATTTCATTACGTCGCGCCGGCACTTATTATTAGTTTCCAGGTGTTTCAGCTTTCCTAATTTTGTTGTGTAATATGTTTTTGGATATCATTTGATATTTGTGTTGTGTCCTTTGTATAGTAGTGTAGTACTAGTATTTGTGTTAACAATGGCTTTAACAGTATAAGAAACTGTTTGCATGTAATTTTTAAAAAAGTCACAGCGAAAATTCTATTTTAGAATTTTATGTTTTTTGCGGTATTTATCTGTAGGTGAATGGCGTCGCTTAGCAGAAATAGGCATATTATTAAAAACCTTTCTTAATAAAAAAAGTGTATACCTATTTTATGCTTATTACGTTTACTAAGCTGGGTATACTAGTTTTTGTATGTCGTTACAGGTCTTAACATCTATGTATGGGCTTTGAAACATCGTAGGTGCATACATCCATTATACAATAACTACTATTTCTATTTATTAGGTTGATATCATTAGTTGCTCATAAAATTTGCCCCACCTGTAAAAAAACTCCCGGGCCGCGCCTGGTGCATACCACTTTCGGCACTGCCGAATATTTTCTGGTGCCAAATTTACTATATTTATTCTTAGTTTAGTCAAATTTATAATTTATTTCAATCTACTATACTGACAATTGAAAACAAGAGGGAGAGGAGAATGAATTAAATTCAGCAATGTATGTACCTATGTTGTTAAAGATTTAATAATTAAAGTGAAGACATATTTCTAGACCGCACCATTGATTAAAAGCATATTTTAATTTAAAAAAAAACCTACTTGCCTCCAATAAATAGAATTAACTTAAAATTGTATATATATATATATATATATATATATATATATATATATATATATATATATATATATATATATATATATATAGTCACAAAACTGTGATACTTCTCACCAATTCCGTAGCGATAGCGAGTCGTCTACTGTGAACCGGACAGAAAGAAACATCATACACATGGAAGCGAGGGAGGGACGGCCAAACAGTATTGGCACTGTCCATATTCTCCCGGCGTCATGGGCAAACAACAACTTATGAAGCCCAATCGTCCATATTATGCACACCTCGGCCTAACAACCGGGTCGGAGGGTTATTGGTTTATACCGTTCCCCAAGTACATAGTTTCGGCTATTACACCGAAGCCATTCCATGCAAGCTGTTTCGTCCTGTCTGGGACTCATCAGGAGCGCGTGAGCGTACCTGAGAAGGGGACGCTGATCGCCCGACAGCTTTATAAGTTATTCAAAGCAAGTCGCCAATGTTCGAACCACCTACACACATCGCCACGCGAAGACCGATTTAGGGAACTACGCGTAAGTGAGCTTAGTTAAAGCTTGCGTGTCGACCTCAGAAGTTTGTTCAGCGGCAGCGTAGCTCAACTGTCGCAAGGACAGAAAACGGTGAGCCAGGCAAAGCACCGAAGTTGTCCCGTGGCATCGCAGAGAGAGGAGTGATTTCCCTCTGACGGTAGCGGCACGGCTCGGTGGCTTCTTGGTAATAGACGACTCAGGAACATGAGCCCCCCAACCACAGCCATAAACGAACTTCCGGGTTCCCAAGTCCCGAACCCCCGCGTGGGGGATGCGTGAGGGTGGACCGAACAGGAAAAGGTTATGAAGAGTCACACGTGTACCGCGCTTAGCCGCGCGTGGGCGTTATCATGATTCCCAGACAGTTTTGTGACGCATATCGGCGCACATCATTGTTGCGACCCTCCGATGTTCGGAGTTGCATGAGTGGTTGGTGAGATCCAGCTCTCAAGGTGGTGCGTACCAGAGCCCTATCTGGTAGGAGTGGTGACGCCCTTGGTCCTATGATTCAATACCCGTCGTGGCATATAGCCAGGGGAGTAGTTGTTTGGACTTTGGATCGTTCTTCACTCTCTGTGAATCATATATATATATATATATATATATATATATATATATATATATATATATATATATATATATATATATATATATATATATATATATACCGGGTGTCAACGAGATCACTTTCCGGCCGCAATTTATTTAGTTTTTAATCGAACAAGATGAAACTTGGCAGGAGTCATAGGCTAATAAAAAGTCACTTTCCGAGGTACTTATCAAATTTCGACGACTTACGGTTTAGCCGGAAGTGACCCCAACTTTGAATTTTCAAATAAGACACCCTGTATATTTCTTGATTTTTGGAATCTAGAGAAAATTTTACATACAACTGTATTATAGTTATTACTTTTTGTGTGAATTTAACATTTTTAAAACAAATTTTTTGTTTTAATCTAGAGTGCCATGACCTACCTTAAATCGTTCTAATAGACGTTTTCATCTGCACAAAAATACCGTCACAATTTTATCACCTTTCATTTGTCTTATAAGAGCGTTCAAAGTTGACTAAATCACTTTTTTGATAATAACTTTAAAAAATTAAATACGACTATAACACTTTCATAGCATAATTAGATGTAGTTTTTTATTACGAATCCAACGGTGTATCACATCAAAATTCTCTTGGATTTTCTAAAGAAAACTGCATTTTATTGCCATAGCCATTTGTTATGGTTTGATCAAACATGCAACTGCACGACGATCAAATATTATATCCAGTTAGCCATGACAAACAATTAAATTATAGCTGTTTAAAAAATAACGAAATAAAGCCTCAAAATATTGTTAAGTTTGCCATGGAAAACAATTGAATTCGGGATAAATGATAGAAATTTACAAATTTGTAAACAATTATTTTTTCTGGTCTTTAATATTATGTTTCTGGTTTATGGCGAATTGTTTACAGCCCCCCATTATTATTATCCAATTTTGTCATGGCTAAGTGGATATAATATTTGATCGTCGTGCAGTTGCATGTTTGATCAAACCATATAAAATGGTTATTGCAATAAAATGTAGTTTTCTTTAGAAAATCCAAGAGAATTTTGATGTTGTGATGCACCGTTGGATTCGTAATAAAACACTACATCTAATTATACTATGAAAGTGTTATAGTTGTATCTAATTTTTTTAAGTTATTATCAAAAAAGTGATTTAGTCAACTTCGAAAGCTCTGGTAAGACAAATGAAAGCTGATAAAATTGTGTAGGTATTTTTGTGCAGATGTAACCGTCTATTAGAACGATTTAAGGTGGGTCATGGCACTCTAGATTAAAACAAAAAATTTGTTTTAAAAATGGTAAATTGACACAAAAAGTAATAAAAATAATACAGTTGTACGTAAAATGATTTCTAGATTCCAAAAATCAAGAAATATACTGGGTGTCTCATTTGAAAATCTAAAGTTGGTGTCACTTCCGGCTAAACCGGAACTCGTCGAAAATAGACAAGTACCTCGAAAAGTGACTTTTTATAGGCCTATGACTCCTGCCAAGTTTCATCTTGTTCGATTAAATACTAAAGAAATGGTAGCCGGAAAGTGATCTCGTTGACACCCGGTATATATATATATATATATATATATATATATATATATATATATATATATATATATATATATATATATATATATATATATATATATATATATATATATATATATATGTATATATATATATATATATATATATATATATATATATATATATATATATATATATATATATATATATATATATATAATCCAAACAACAGCACATTAAAAATATAAAATAATGGTTAAAATAAAAAAAAGCTGGCCATAATCTTCGACAGAACATTAACACCGCTAACATTAATTAGAATATATATTATTTGTCACTGTGTCTCTATTCAATAGATTTTTTATAACGATTTCCTTGATAAACCGATTTAGAAGATGTTCTCTCTTTTCGTAATCAATAGAGTCCGTATAATATAAAATATTATGTTAATTAACCAAAGGAAATGAAACTAGCAACATAATAATATATAGTCGAGCAATAAGCATTACAAAAAAAAGTTTCCCTTTTTTCTCTTCGTAATTTAATTTGAACATATTTTTTATGGAAAAATTATCTTTTAAATATAAGACAACCACAAACTTAATAGGTTTAGCCAATTTATGGCCAATAAAATATAAAATAGTAGTTAATTGTATAATGGATGTATGCTGCCAAACACCTACGATGTTTCAAAGCCCATACATAGATGTTAAGACCTGTAACGACATACAAAAACTAGTATACCTACCTTAGTAAACGTAATAAGCATATAAATAAAATGTTTAGATAAAATCAGTCAACAAAATGACTACTTGATAACTGAAAATGGCCGATCAGCGTGAGTGGATATAAAATAAGTTTTACTTGACTCTAGGGTAGTTGGTAACAGATATAGATCGTATCACAAACTTTCTATTAATGACATTAACCATTAGGCTCAACTAGTTCTCAAAAGATCTTTATCAAGCTATAGTGGAATTATTTTAGTTTGTTGGTAGTTTGTAGTGTTATTTACTACGTGATGACACAATTAAAAATGGAAGTTATTTCTTTTTATATGCGTTACATATAAAATGCGTCTTGTTTCCCAACAACAGAAATTAGATTTGTGATGATATATATGATTGTATTTTATAAGTTATTTAGTTTTTGCAACTAAAAGTGCCTATCGAATGCTAGTGGTTTCGTTTTTACTGTAAATTACGTAAGTGATACGGGCGCAATCAGTTTTATTTTATTATTGTTAACGTAGGCATCCTTCGCAAAAATTTTGAGCATTGTAGCATCATTAATATTAAAGTGGTCAATTCTGATCTAAATACGTCCGATGTAGAAAAGTTCTCTTGGATGAATTAGAACTTAAGGAATTCTGATCCTCCCTGTTAAATTACAATGATTTTTGCCTTGTGTTAAAGATGTGTATTTGAGAAGCATTACCAAAATAATTATTATCTTGATCAAATAATTTAACACAACATGATCCGACGGACAGTGTAAAATGGAGAAGATGTTAAAATTTCTATTTTGATTATAAATTTTACTACAAGTCCTTTGCTTCAGTTCCGTTAATATTGCTTGAAACTATTTTCGATGTGTTAAGACCATTGACTTTCAGCAAGAGAGGACGCAATTTATACATTGTGCGTCTCTAGGACAAAGAATGGCCGCCATAATTCCGACTCCGCGCACAACCGCCATGGCTTTCCTGTATTCTGTATTCCACCCAGCAAACATCTTAAAAGACAGTTCCGGATGTAAAGAATCCAGTTTTACACACACTTGCCACTGATACACCTTTTCTCAAAGTTTATGAATAATGTCTTTTTAGGAAAAACCAAAAATAACTTAATATACACACGTATATTTCGACTTGCTTGAAACGTACACACACAAAATTACGCCTCTAAATCACCAGATTACCACTCTCACTCTAAATTTCGTCACCATGCAATGAAAATAAATTGGATGCTGTTTATCCAAAAGGAACCAAGCGATATTTGGAGATTCTGAGATAATCCTATTTAAATATTGCAAGATATGCTGCAAATAAAATTATAGAAATTTTGTAACTATTTTTACGTAAAAAGTTTCACTTTGTTTGGAGTAATCTTCGGTTAAAAACTAAATCGATTTTAATTATATTTTAAGGTTAAAAAGTGCATTTTTGTTCACTTGGTTTTGGATTGAAAAACTACAAATTGGAAAAATCGTGTTTACGCTATATAAAAAACAAAACATTAGGTATATCTACATTAAAATACTAAAAACATTTAAATAAAAAAAATAGTTTACTAAGAATATAAAATCAGGTACAACGCAGAAGAAAATACCCCAAACACCTAATTATTATCTTTCACAACAGCATCTACTTCAATATCCGTTTATCGTCCAAAACCATCCAAATCATCGTGAAAACCAGCTGTCTGTATATATAATTTCGTAATGTTATACAAGACATTAGACGCTGAATGTCAGAAAACTTCTTTTCAAAAATATGTTTTCCCTTTGGATACAAAACTTGAAGGTTCAGATTCAGTAACAAGGTTTAAGATTTAGTACTGGTTTAAATTAAGATCTTTTAGGGGATCAGTTATGTTTTGACAAGTTTTTGTCCTGTCAGTGTTAATAAGTTGTCATTAAAAACTTATGAGTTATTCTGATATTTCAGGGTGGACAGTGCCAGTGTGTGTAGCGAACGAATGAGTGAAGTTGGTCCATAAACAGAACGCGTTCAAGTTTAGTGAAACTTTTATCTTCTTTAGAAATGATAAGTCCAATTAAATTTAACGTTAAATCTACCATAGACATTCTGCAGAAATTTGTTATTTGACCCAAATTATCACTTGCTAAATCTGTTAACAAAATGGCAGCTCCGGTTTTGTTTCTTTTTTTTTTAACAAATCAGAACACCACACTCTCTTCTTTTTTCTCTTTTTTTTTCGGAAAGTCCCGCCATAACTATAAAACTAGCAGCGATAGTTATTATATCATCATCTGTATCCCACATGATTAAATATTAATTTTGTTTGGTTGCGCGGACCATCGACGAATGCGAATGTTCCATCAAATGAAAACGTCGAAACACAAAAGAATGAGCGAATTCCTTCTTTCGTTCGCTCCTGTTCGCTCTAATTTAAACGCACCTTTAGTCAACCAAATTGAGTACAATTAATTAAAATTTAATTCATTGTTAAACTGCCAACCTAATCATAACCACAGACGCAACATTACCTTTATTTTGTTTTTAATTATGCTGGTAGATTTGATCAAAAATATAAAGTTATACCATAATGTAATAATATCTCAATTTTTGCATATTTATATGTACCCCTGACAAGTAGACTTTCATTCATACGTTTGAAAATTTTACCTTACGGTAAACTCTACTCTGAATGCTCGAAACTGCTAATGGATGGCGCTGCCTGTGTCTCACTGCTTATGCAGTACGACAGTTGTAGCTTTAAGGGATTACTTTTTCGGAAGGTTGGTATGTTCGTCTATCCTGTACTGATGAGAACCAACGAGTTCGAAACCGGTCTGCAGGTGACGACATCCTAACTAAAGAAAAAGCTTCCTTCTTCCTAGTAGTTTCTTGCATTCAAAACAAGTATTTTATTATCTAACTGTGTTAGAAGAAAATACGGCAAATTTTGGTATGTAATTCAGCGCTCGGAGGGGCATATAGCCCGGAGAATAGCTGTTTTACCATTATTTGTTGAAATCCTTATTGTATAAGGAATTTTCAGGTGGTTAGAGAATTTATTCTCAATTTTTGCATATTTATACCATAATGTTACAAGTTGCCACACGTCTATATGTTGAAAACATGAAAAAGCTATACATTGTTACAAACCATAATGAAATGAATTTAACTGAATCGATTGAAGGGCTTCGAGTAAACAAAATGTAGGTCTAATTATTGTTTTAACCTATGAGTTGTATTAAGATAAGGGTATGTCGCTAGCTACCAGTTTTTAATTTTTCTGGCTCAAATTGCAGCTTATTCAAGATTATGATGCTTTGGAGTCCCCCTCCCCTCTATAGCTCAGGTTTGTTACCTACGACTTTATTGGTATAATTTTCTTGCCTATAAATGCGTTGTAAGAGTCGCCTGTAAAAATTATTTGAAAATGAACAGACAAATCTTTTTATATATACCAAGAGACTTCTTGAACAACCTTTGTAGCATCTCCATAACGTTTATGGTAGTCGTTAGCCACTTAGCCAGTCCCATTGATATTACTTATATTCGTTTGGCCTGATGAAACTTATATGACCAACATAAACCTCACCTCTAATTGATTAATTAGCACGGTAATTACTTAATTATGAAACTGCCATCAATTTTGTAACGTTTTTATGTGACAGACTTAAGAAATCTTCTTCAGTAATATTGCACTAGTTTGATTGCTTAAGGGTCTTGCTTATTGTATAGTAATTGATTATGAACTTTAAATGTTAAAACAAGCTAAGGACATTTATTTTTCCGATGGTAAATGATGGTGTTTCCATCATGACGGAACCCTGAAAAGTTGTGCCTTGAGCGACTTCACAAAGACTTACCGAAAAATACAAAAATTAAAGACCACTAAAACAGAACCTTATTTTATCTTAGTTCTTACCCAACAGTAATGATATCATCTGCAAATTTTATTATTTCACTATCGTTTATATAAGTAAAGTTGTTAAATGAAAAGGATTAATTTATAAAGTTCTGTGTAATTTATTATGAAATTATGTATATGAAAATGACAAAATGTAATTTAATCCAATAAATCTAACACTCTATTTCATATTTCTAATGTGGAAACAGCAATGATACAAAATCAAACGGAAAGGCCTGTGAATGGTGTGAACAGGAATTATTATTAAAACACAATTAGACAAAACTGACTATCCTGGCTGAAACTTCACTACAACGTTATTTACAGAGCAACTACAATGGTTTAGGATTTTGAATTTTTTATTAAAAACTATAGTTAAATCCAGTTTCTCTTCCAATGGTATCTGTGATTCCCTTCGCATCGAGCTTAATTCATTGTTCATTCTTTTATCTTACTAGGTAGTTACCTAAGTTTCAGAATTCCTGAGCTTCTAGTACAATATTGTTTGCATCAGTTTTAAGTAAATATATTCATTATGCCTCTGTTGGTAATTTTTTTTTGAGATTTCGTTACCTCAGATTTATATATCTTTATATTTTATACCCTAACTTGTTATCTCCAGCTGATCTAGGATGTCTTGTAAACTCTTTCTGCTCTTCTGTTAGGATGGCTATATCATTTCGGTAAGTCTTATCATCGACATTTTTTCACCTTAAATCCTGGCTATAAGTTCTTTTTAGGACTTTTTAAATTAATTTGACATGAAAACATGATTTTTTTAATATAAAGAGTGTCTTATTTTTACTCTTCATTATCGAATTAGTGACAGTCTTCTTACATATCTCCAGATTTCATTACTCATTAAGGTTGCGAGAAATTTTCCCAGTAAAGATCATCTACCTCCTCAAGCAGTATTTCTATTTACCGAGCTACATACCAACTTATAAAAGAAACCAATGTAATATTACAACACAAATATCTTTCCTTCAAAATAGGGCTTCTAATCCAATTTTTTTAGTTTTCCAGTTAGTTTTTTGTTATTTAACAATTATTACAAAATAATTATAATTTTTGATACAAATTTTAATCGTTCAGAAACTGAATAGTAAATGAAACATATTAAATCTGTATTTTTTGATTAACAATTTTAAGAAAACAGTTAAGAGTATAAGAAACTTCTGCATTGACATTATCCATGCAGAGGCAAGCAATAATTTTTGTTTGGTGCTAGATGTTATTTAAGTTATTTCAAAATACATATGTTAAGTCTTCTGTCCATAATCAACTATCCTAATCCTATACGTATTGTTTTTGTACCACTGTTCCAATATTCATTTGTCAGGTTGTCTCATCCGTATATCTTGTTTAAATCCTTCTTTCAATTTGATGATCTTAAAGATTGCTTTATAATTTAAGACCTTCGATAATTGAGGACACATCAAAGCTTTAAAGGTGTATTCCACTAACAAGCTAGATCAGGACTATATTGGTATTGAAACAAATCTATTGGCTTTCATTGAAACATAAGATCGTTCCAAAATTCGTCATTAAAATCTAGCTGTTTTCTGCAGTTGAATTTCTATATTTTATTGGTATTTATTTTTGCTTGGTCCTGCATAGAACGAGCCAACATATCTTCGACACCGACCTGCGTCCAAAAAGAGAGAAAAAGAAAGAATGCACTACAGATAATATATTGGATATGATGGAAGATAAGAGGAAAGCTAACAGAAATTGTACAGTGTATAAGAGCATGGACAGTCGAATAAAGGATGCGATTAGGGAGGCCAACAACAAATGATTTACAGAACAGTGCGTAGAGATAAAAAAACTGGAAGCCAAATACGATTTCTTCTATCTCCACAAAAAGGTAAAAGAGGCAGCAGGGCTCAAGAAAGGAAAAAAGTGGGATGCATACATGATGATGAAGGAAACCCTATACTCGATCCAGAACAAATAAAAGATACGCGGAGGAAATACATGGAAGGGACCTACAAGGACGAAAAAAACAATAACCTGTACTACATTGGATAGTGCGACACCGACACGCGATCACCGGACCTACAATTATAGAAGGGGAAGTAAGAGCCGCAATAAATGCAACCAATGATGCTAAAGCAGCGGGGCCGGATGACTTTCATGGATGGAGAAGGTATAAAATGGCTCACAGCAATATTCAATAACATCTACAATTCCGGTATGATCCCTAGAAGCTGGTTAAAGTCCACATTTGTAACTCTACCAAAGAAACCTAACCCAAAATAATGCGAGGATTACAGCCTTATGAGTCACTTCCTAAAGACTTTCTGTAAATTATTTTATGAATGAATTTACAGAAAATATGAAGCATATCTAACCCGCACACAATTCGAATTTAGAGAAGCTTTGGGAACGACGCGACGGAGGCACTTTTTGCGGTTCAGGTTTTGTTCCAACGATGCGGAGACGTCAACTGTGATATTTGTGTATGCTTCAAGCGCGGCCCGTCCATAAGGTCATTTCGTCAATGACCCACCTAAAATTTTCAATGATCTACCTAATAATTTATTTTTTTATAACCAAAAAATAATCTTTTCTTTCAGAAAACTGCAAGTTCCATGGGAAAACTCCCCAAGAAAGAATAACGCCGTATTTTAAATTGACCTCATAGTTGTCTATGGATTACATAAAATGCATTAAAGCTAAGAGAGAAACAAACATACGCGCTTGAGGAAGTTAAAGAGACACAATTTGTTAGAAACGCCGCCGCACCGGGTGTCGGGTTATCGCAAATTCTGTCTCACTAATTTAAATCTGACAAATTTATTAATAAAACAATAATCGCGAATCGCGATACACTTATACATTTAATATAAGCTTATCTAATTTTATTTTAAGATATTTAGGTAATTACTAATAATAATATTAATATGTAATTGTAACTGTGCCTATCAAACAGTAAAACCGACGAATTACGACTTTGGTAACAAGTTGGCAACGCAGCTGCAGCATCCAACTCGTCTATCGATTTAAAACTACGGGCATGCACCTAACATAGTGTTTTCTTTTGAGTGTACTTTCGCGAGATCCCGTTGATCTACCTTGGACAGCGTGTCACGTGTATGTCACTTAATATATCAATGCAGATACCACGGGACTTCTAGTTCCCGGCCGTTCAAAAATACCCTTTTTTCTTGTCGATGTCGATCTGTCAAAATTAATTGCCTACATAACAACACAATTTTTATTTTAAATTATTCAAAAACTTTAGTAAAGAGGTACCAAAAATAATGTTTAGTTTGCTTTGGCGTTTTGTGTTATTTGTAAAATACTTCCATTTGTATATGTGGTAGTACTGTTCTGTTAGAGAGGCGTTAATCCACAAGAAGTGTTGAGGATGAGAATCTAAAATGGCACATAGTAGCGAATGTAAATTGGATTTCTGTAAACCCTCTAACTTGAAAGCTCGCGTTAAAAGGAAACATCCAGGTACCTACATTTCTATTATGCAATAACTAGTGTTTCTATCGTAAATAATTTTTGTTTGAGATAATGATGAGACTGGATATAATTGCACCAATAACTAAAAATTCATTTGGTTCTGGTACCTAATTACTAATTCATGTAGAGAATGTAGTAAATGCTTTGTAAGTTTTGGTAATCTAAAGTTTCATGTTACTGTTTCATGGGTACTTTAGTTATACAGTACCTATTTTGTCTTTTTTGCGGTGTTTATTTGTAGGTAAATAATTTCTTGGCAAAATTAGGCACATTATTAAAAAACCTTTCTTGATTAAAAAAGTGTATTTTGCTTGTTGCGTTGATATCACTAGTTGCCCACAAAATTTTGACCCACCTGTAAAAAAACTCACGGGCCGAGCCTGGTATGCTTTATGGACTACCAGAAAGCCTTCGATAGAGTGAGACACGACAAACTCATGTCAATCCTGAAAGAATTAGGCTTAGACGACAAAGATATGAGAATAATTCAAAATATATACCTATTAGAACTAATCAGCCAGTGTTAGAGTGGACAATGAATTCGAGGAAGTATTAATCGAACGGGGTAAGTATTGTGTATTGTCCCCAATAGGTACTGTTCACTGTCTACTCTGAATATATCTTTAAACTGGCACTGGAGGACGTTGAAGAAGGCATACAAGTTAATTGAGAAAGTTTGAATATCAGATAAGCGGAAGACACGGTAGTCTTTGCAGACAGTTTGGAGGGTTTACAAACACTTATTACACTTATCACGAGAGTAAGTCAAAGCTATGGCCTGGATCTTAACTCAAGAAAACTAAATACATGGTTATCAGCAAGAATCGGATACCAAACGGCCAACTTCTGGTCAATGAACAACCTATTAGCCAGTTACACTTATCTTGACAGTAAGGTAAATGACCAGTGGAATCACTCAGTGAAGATAAAAATTCGCATAGAGGGGGCCAGAACCCAGTTCATAAGAATGAATAATATTTTTAAAGGTTGAGATTTAGTTTTAAAAACTAAAATTCGTTTACTCCTATGTTATGTGTTCTCAATTCTACTTTATGGAGTTGCACCATGGACGCTATCTGAAAAATCTATGAAGAAACTCGCGGCCTTTGAAATGCGGTTTCATCGACGAATACTGAGGATCTCTTGGGTTGACCGAGTCAACAATATCGACGTGCTACTCAGAGTGGAAAAACAGTGCGAAATTCTAGTAATCGTTAGCCGAAAATTAGAGTATTTGGGTCACATTATGAAGAGTGATCAACGTTATGGACTGTTGCAGTTAATCTTATAGGGCAAAATTTACGAAAAAAGAGGACCAGGAAGAAGAAGGATATCCTGGCTTCAAACCTTAAGAAAGTGGTTCTTCTTGACCACTACTGAGCTTTTCAGGGTAACAGTGAACAAAGTTAGAATCGCCGAATGCCGATCGCCAACATCCGGAACGGATAGGCATAACGAGAAACAGAAATTCTTCTTCTCGTTCGTTTATTCCATTTATTTTATTCTTAACATGTTTTAACCTCGAAATACTACTTAATTACCCCCATTCATTGTTTAACAGACTAACGAGAGAAAACTCTCTATATCTTTACCCCTTTTAATATAATGACAATATAATATAAAATATTATTTATTAGGAAACACTTGAAACAATGCAACGGCAGAGGTGGAAGGTAAGGGTGAAAAAATTACCTCCCTTAGGATACTGTTCCAGGGCCGTCCTAAGAAACGATGCTAAATTGTGAACCAAACATTATGATTTTTAGTTTGGATAAGCCCTAATTTATTTTTCTTTAAATATATTAAACCGACCATGCTTACCGGAATATTCATAGAAGATGAATCTTTCCAGAAATTCAACAAAAAAACAAGAGACATAAATTCATTATATTTCTTAATTCTTTTGCACATCTCACACGTCTCAACCAAAGTACCTATAGGTATTACAGAAATATATTTTCTTCATATCGGGGAATGTCACAATTTAACAAAAACATTCAGCAAACAAAAATTCTTTTAAAAGTTTATTTTCTCCAGTGCAACCCATTCTTGATCTTTATTAGATATTTTATTTTTAAAAGCTTTGAAGAAGAATCTGCTTGATAACCAAGTATATTGCGAGGTATATTGCTTTGTCAAAAATATTAATATAATGATTAAGAAATAAGCCAACTTAGGTATATAAATGGAAATTGTGCATGATAAAGTTAATACTGTCAATAAACTAATTTGGGTTTTTGACAATATACGTATGAGCATTTTTTAAAAGTAATGTTTCACAAAAATCACTTTTTTCTTATATGCATGATTTCGTAACCTTATCAAATATTTACACAATGGTACATGGAGTATTTCTCCGGAAAGTGTTAGTATATCCGTTATATTATAGAGTTTATATAGCTTTAGCCATTAATATTTAACTGTTGCTTTTGATATTGAAGAAGAATACGAATAAAAGGCATAAAATTCTGAAAACCAACTAAATATTTATTTATGTATTACATTAAGTATATAGGTATTTCATCAAACTACTTGCTGGAAGACCTACTCACTAAAGATGATATTAGTTTTTACTATAAATGGATATTATTTTGACGCCAAGACAAGATCCTGCTGAGCTTGCGTGACCATCACCAATGTTTTGCTTCGAAGGGTTACTTTTTAAAACCCGAACTGACATTGGCAGTTGTTAGAAATCACCAATCACCAAACAAAACTAGCTAAACAAAGGACTATCACAATAAGGACATAGTCTTAGTCTCTGAAGAAACTAAAATTCTGTCGGTTGCATCTAATCGTGGCTGAACTTGAGAGTTGAGAGTCTGGTATCACAAGTCGTCACTATACAATTGATTTAAAAATGTTAGAGCATGATATTTCCTTAGTCTGTATCTAACAGAAAACGACAATGGAAATGTTAAGCTATACTAAGTCTTAATACAGAGCGTTCGGGATTTGACGGGCGGCCCAGGCTTGTGGATTAAATTTTAAAAGTGTGTGTGATTTACCGTAGGTACATTTTAAAATGGTCCTTTTTAGTTACCACTGGTATTAAAACAATACTTCATAATATTGAAAATTGCATCTCTGCGCAGGATGGGTAAAATGTATATTCTTGTATTAAAAAATTAGTTTCATTAAAATTAATCCTTTTTGCTAATTCTGGGTTATGGTAGTCGCGTAACTGTCAAGTTTGTACTAATATATTCACTAACGTTACGAAATTTTCAGTAGCAATGATAACCTGTAGGTATGGTATTGGATTTTTTTCTTTCGATTATTAAGTGCAATGTATAAAACCGATGAAAATTTTTTTAGACATATTGACCTAAAAGACTCACCATCATCTTTTGGCGACGGAGGACAGTTCGAAGCATAAGATCCTAAATGATATCCGGTATATGAGTTTTGATGCATAGGCGGAAAAGGGTAAGCACCAAGAGCACCTCTAGGGCTGGGAAAGCCTGTATCATGAGCACCCACCGGACCCGAATGAGCATTTCCCGCCGGTGAATTAAAATGGTGTTGATACGATGTCCTTAAAGGTCCATATCCATGTTGTTGGAGCTCTATAAAAGCACTTTTTGAAACAGGTGTAGAATTGCTGGAATCATGAGGTGTTGGTGGTCCAATATGTGCCTCACCAGACATTGTTGGAGTTCCTGGAGGATCCTCGTTGGGTCCCCCAAAAGGGGAAC
The DNA here is from genome assembly GCA_963971165.1 of Philopedon plagiatum. Classification (NCBI taxonomy): domain Eukaryota; kingdom Metazoa; phylum Arthropoda; class Insecta; order Coleoptera; family Curculionidae; genus Philopedon; species Philopedon plagiatum. Next base: position 33,128,785 of record OZ020195.1, on the reverse strand, counting down.
CGAGGTCCGTAAAATTTAACGTCGTGAAGGGTTTGTTTTCCACTTTGATGAAGTATGGAGGCGTCTTGAAAAAACTGGATCAGCCCAGGAGCTCACTGCATAAACTCAAAAACACTTGCAATAATGCCTAGTAGTCACTGGTAATAGGCACAAGTTAATATTAAATTGTTTTAAATATCACAAAATTTTATTTAAGTCACTAAATCACTAAAGTCCTTCAGTCACTTTCCCGAAAACGAAAGCAGTCACGATAATTGTCGAGATAATAAATAAACAAATCGAATTAAAATATCAAAATTAGTTTAAAGAGTTAATAACATTAATCAAAAGACCCGAAAGCAATTTACTGTATTCAACTGCGATAATACGTGTAATTCACACTATAATTGAGTAAAAACTATTTGAAGATTAACCCGAAACCAAATTACACGAAATTGAGCGCATATGTCGTTTTTTTACGTCGAAAATTGATCGTTCAAAACCAACCATCTACTTCCTACGAGCGTAGGGACTATAATGAAGAATAATCATATAATAGTAGCTTGGGAACATAGTTGCACCTTTCAACCGGTAGGTTTCGCTAGCATTCAGCGTTACGCTGCTTTAACGCCGCCTTTAACGTTTTTCATTGGTTAAAACGAAGGCTACAGTGTGCTCAGAACTTGTTATTAACCAGATTTCAACTCACAAAGGTGGAGCTTATTTTATTTTCTCAGTACTATCACGCCCTTGTAGACTTCAAGGCGCTTCATTTTTAGGTTAAGTTTATGAGGAGTTCTTGTATTATTGTGTTTTATTGCATATTTGGTTAAAGTTATAATCAGTTTTAAATAATAGTGTCATTAAAAGTGTCAATTTTATAATTTATAGTGTGTAAAATGTTAGATATAATCCGCATTCCAAAAGGGGTATTCCCTAGGCAAAAATTCCCTAAGGGTTTAATTATTGATTAGGTATTAAATAACCAATTTGTAAATATTAATTATGGAAAAATTTAATTTACTTAATTCAGGAAACTGAATCCCAAGTTAATATTTAATTTTTACCTCCTATGCCATTTTCTTGTACATACATAACACTAATAGTTTATATTTACCTACCTAATATTTAGGTATTTGTTTCCCATTTCCATGTTGGGGATCCTGGTTAAAATTTTTAATATTAATAAAGTTGTTGTGTCAACTTTTATCTTTTTGCAATAAATCAATTTTTTTACAAAAGCGCTATCTACTCTTTTATTTTAATACTATGCATGTACATATTATGGGTACAGGAAGTAGCAAGTAGCTAACTGGAAAACGTCTTTTATCGAGAATTTTGAAGAAGTAATATTTTCTTATTAAGTAAGTACCTAATTAAGAATAGATTAGATAGAATTATTAATTCTATTTATTTTATTTAGGTACCTACATAAAAATTTTATATTTTTAGCAGCTCATTTTGTTTCAAGATATTTAAACAATATATTGCAACATTATTTTGTGTTGTTATGATATTTTGTTACTGTCAGTGGCGGCTGGTGAAATTTTAAAGTTGTGTATCTGTTGCTACTTACGGGACCCGTGCCAAAATGAGGGGTTTTGTTAGTGAGCCTACTGGAAAAATTTTGGTAAAGAAAAAAATATTTCGAAATTTACGAAAAAAGTTTAATTTTGCCCTGGCACACCCTGGGAAAAAATGAACACGTTTAGGTATTTTATTTATTATTTTTTCTAAACAAATTTTACATCATTTGTCGAAAATTTTTAAAGTTTAGGAGAAAAAATGTGTTAGTAGAAAGTTATAGTCATTTGATTTTTTTTAAACCTAACAGATAATTTTTTTAAAAATCCAAATGACTATAATTTTCTACTAACACATTTTTTATGTAAATGATGTAAAATTTTTCTAGAAAAAATAGTAAATAAAATACCTAAACGTGTTCAGCTTTTTCCCAGGGTGTGCCAGAGCAAACTGTTTTTCGCGAATTTCAAAATATTTTTTCTTTACCAAAACATTCCTACTAGGCTCACTATCAAAACCCCTGAACTTGGCATCCGTAAGTAGAGATAGACAACGTTAAAATTTCACAGGCCGCGCCTGGTTACTGTCGAGAATTATTGTGGTATCTTTAGCATTTTTAATCATGCTTATATTTATATTTTACTTCAGTGCTCCCAAAGCATAAAAGTTAATTTTTTTACAGTACCCACGTATAGCAAAGTATATTATAAACTTGCCGCTTACCACATTTCGATTTTAGTATTCTGTAAAAAGCGGTACCTAGTCGCTTTATGTCTCACTAGCAATAGGTACCTAAAAAACAATCGGCGACTCGATTAAAAGCGCTGAAAAGTATTCCTGTGCTAAACATAGAGACTTCGCCGGCTAATATAATCCGATCTATCTTTATTGTAATAACATAATAATTTTTGGAGCTGAATTGTGAAAAATTGCAAATTTATAATACATTCGACTATACTTAGGTGTGTCTTTACTGAAATAAATTTAACGATCGGACATTAGTTATGTTTAAAATATAATTCATATATTTTTTTATTCTATAAATATTTTCAATAGCACAAAAATCACTAAAAATGATTTTATACTTACATTTAAATTGAAGTTTCAACAAGTGGCGCCTCTATAGCTGGCAACTTACCTGTTATTGGAATATTTTTTTTCTTAAGATTAACCATAATATACCTAGGACCTTTAGATAAAACTTAATTTATTTTATTCTTAACCTCGATGATGCAGGATGGTGTGTGCACAACTGAAAAATTCATGATCGCTTGTTATCATAACTACTAAAATTATGACCCACATTATTTCGTCAAATGCAATTAAAAATTTTCGTATTAAGAGCTGATAAATAATCGGTATATTCTGCTGACATTTTTAATATTAAGAACTACAGAAATATTATGCTGCGTGCATTGTATCTAAAATATTATCAGTTTTTAGACAATCAAGGTTTTATTCTTTCTTTTTTGTTTAGACTTTTTTTAGAGTACCTATTATGTTTAATAAGAGACTTAATTATTACAGATGGCTTAAATAGTTATTAAGTAACAATGAACCTTTTGAGTTGAGTTTTTCCCTAATGTAAAAAATACATTTGAAAATTGTTATTATAGGTAAAACAGAAGATTTGTTGTTAAAAGTAATTCTTACCTGCCCTTTCATCTTTCATTCACATAAGTAGGTAGGACAGTGTTTTAATTTCAAATACTGTTATAGTTCATATATTAATTTTGTTTAATATAAATTTACAGTTATAAGTGAAAAAGATTTCGCTGAATTGAAAATATACATTTTCCTAGGTATTTTCATTTCTTTTTAAGACCGTATTTAAATAAATCTGATGTTTTAAATGTGGTGCTAAATTTATATAAAAATGTTGTAGCTCAGTTAAAAAAAGTTAATTACATTACATTTTAATTGGAGAAAATCAAATTTGAGCATTCTGGAAAGAATAAACTCTTATTAACATAAATAAGAACTGATACAACGTAACTGTAATATGTCGATTTGTATTAAATTAACATAGAACTTGTTGTCACTGTCAAAACTGATATAAAAAAAGGTGGTGCAAGCAATGGCATGGCAGAAATTCTGTTCTAGAAGGAGTACCTACCGTAGGTAGGAACTTTCTGTCATCGAATAATAGCGGATCCAGAATATGTATTGGGAAAGGGCCACCAAACTGAAGTTTAGACATTTTATGAAAAATCCATGTGCAATTTCAAAAAAATTAACTCTTAATATTTTACTAGATATTGTTTTTTAATCCATGAATACAAATAAACATTCTTTCAAAAAAAAAGATAAAAAAGAAAATCAGGCACTATAAAATTGAAATGTAAAAATAATACATTTTTTAACTTAATAAATAGATAAATGAGAGTGGGGCGGGCATGGCATGCTATAAGATCCCTCGCGTAACCGAATATTTTGTAATAAAATTCGGATACTGGTACAGTCAAATATAACATTATACCACCAAAGTCCAACATATTCATATTATAAAACGCGGTGGGAGCATACAACACTCACTGACGAATGTAAAGGTACTAATTTTGATTCTGGTAAAACATGGTCTATGGTCTGTTTTTCAAACAACCTTAGTGTAAGCCTGCCTGGTGAAGGGTAAGAACCCAGAAACCCTAGATCAAATTTAAAAATAGCCCTTTCTTCTCGAGTTTTTCTTGACGATCTTATATTGGACTAACGAAGAATTTAGTTCTTTTCGTTTTTACTGTATTACCTTTATACAGACCGAAAGAATCTCCCTGTTAAAAATGAAGTGACATAATTTAATATACTTAAGTCACGACGCAATTCTACCCTTACTGGCGTAGTTACGGGGTTAATTTAAAATGTTTTAAAATGATTCTTTCTCCACAACCATTAAAGAATGTAGAAATTCCGAAATCATTTTTAATAATAGAACATATACATTCTTACTCTTGAGTTAGAATATTTATACTGAAACACTTACTTCTTATGTGTTTCGCATGTATTTTCATTCCATAACAAGGTACGGTATGAATATTCTGTAATCGAACCAAACGACATAGATTGCCGTGGATTTCAAAATTGTCAGTGACAGATGCAAATGGTGACGGCGTCATAATTTTTGTCAGAAAACCTTCAATTTAAATGAAATAATGAGTGAAAAATCGAATGAATCAGATATAGAATTTGACATTCATTCATTTGATTCATACTTTCTGGTCGTGGAGAAAATATAGTCTGTTACTCAGTTAGAATGAAAAAACTCAATACTCGTGGTTCCTCACGCTCGCTAGCGCTCACGTTCGGAATTTTCCACTCGTATCGAGTTTTTTCATTCTAACCTTGTTACAGAATATACTATTCTAACGTCCGATATCTGCATTTTCTTCCGATTGTGAAGAAACACTAAAGATATCTACGTCTAAACATATTCTTCTCGCATTTTTTGATCAAATTCGTCAGTTTTCAGGAAATGAAAGCATCAAAAATATTTTTCTATCTATATCCAATGTTAATTTCATATACTTTCCTCAGATAGATTTTAGGTAGATATGTGAAAGAAGTTAAAATAATTTTTAATGTTCTTTCACGATCTGATCAAAATAATTAGATACCAGGTTTCTATCCCATCAATCCGGTAATAACGGATTATCGGTACTGAGTGAGAGTGTATTGTGAAGTAAATCAAAGTATACCGGGCAGTCTATAATTGCACTAATTCTTAAATTTCTAATCGAAGCAGTTTTGTATATACCTATTTGGAAAGTAATTGATTTTATCACTTAATTTAAATGTTTGTATTCCCGAAATCAACCGTTTATGGAAACGAAAGTATCGAAACGATTCCCCTTGTTTTGTTCTGTATCCTCTACCTTCAAATGTCTTTAGTATGTTTTTTTACCGATTAGCGAGATTCTTAAAACCCAAAATCTCCTTGTTACCTGTTCTGAAAACAAAATATTCAGATCGCTTGAAATATGTGTTTATTCTCTAAGATGATCAATATATTTACAAAATTGTATGTATACCTATAAGGAAACATGCTATAAAAAAATAATAAAACTATATAAAATTTAAACATTTTTGTAGTTCTAGTTTTTTTGCTTTTAGATTAACAAATTAATTCATTAAATTGATTGGTCCCCTGAACTAAGCCACCTGTTCTTAAATTAGCCATGCTGTCCTTAAGCTAGCCCCCTTGACGAGACTGAACTTAACTTCGTTTATGTGGTTATTACGACTCGGTCCACGACCCCGCCAGTGACTGTAATGATGCTTCTATCCCACTAGTAATGTAAATAATTACTTTATTATTTGGTAAAGCAGAAAGCATTTATGTACTTATGTATCTGAAATCTCTTATTTCGCAGTCCCAAATTATATGTTCTAGTAAGGTTTTTTTCTCAAGCAGTCAGGCTGGTACCGCTTTTCGCTTCAGGTCAAAAATCCCCTTTTTTCAATTAAATTTGCACATACGATAAAAGCGACAAGTAAGAAGTTAATAGTATAATAGTCAAATCTATTTAACTTGGAGACACATTATTTACTAACTGCTTAAACTTTGAAATTTTGAAATTTAAAAAATAGTATTGTAATTACCCGATTTACACTTAAAAAAAATACTAAAATACTAGTAAGGTTAATCAGTTTTATAAATGAACACGATATCGTTTTTTATCATCGATTTATTTACGTGTCACAATCATTACTTACTTGAATACGTACTTTATTTATTTTAATTACAGGGAAAATAAATAAGTATAAGTCCAATTAACAAATTTAATGATGGAAACCTGAGCAATCCTAAAGTGAGATAACTAAAAGTGGAAGTTGAATCAGAAATTTCTATTAGGTATACAGTGTTGCAAGGTAAAAATAGGGTACAAAGTTAAAAGTAACTTAAGGATTATTTTTGATAAAACGACTTATAGAAAAATAGAAGTTTTTAAAATATCTGAAAATATTAGTGAAAATGCCTTATTTATCTGCAAAAGTCTTTGCACGGAACTGTCCTCGTGTAATCAGGTTAAGTACCATGGACAAAACTATCGAATATTTTGTCACACAATGTTAAAACAATTACTTGAAAATCATTTTAAGGGGCAGACCTAGTTAGAATTTTGAAAAAATCGGTTTATTTTTTTGCATTTTCTAAAAGTAGAATATTTCGAAAGTATTCTCTGAAAATTTCAGACAAATCGGACTATTATTTATAGAGATACATAATTTTGAATGGAGCCGACTCTAATGCCTCATATGTCAAATTTGACAGCAGACGTATCGGTTGACCCTTGCTCGACGACAGCTAAAAATCACTGCTGATGCAGCTACTAAAGCATTGTATGGTCCTGGAATTGACGATTGAGTGGTCAAAATAAATTCAGTTCTACAATAAATTTTTTATCTGCATGCAAATCGTACTCAAAACTTTAAACGCGTTTTTCTCGAAACCATGTTTTCGAAGTCGGTGATCACTGTAACTTGAGAACGGCTTTCACGATTAGTTTGAAATTTTTGTCACTTCTTCTATATATAATGGTCCTCCGGATGGACAAAGGATTTTTTTTTTGGACGATTATATTTTTTTTTATAGCCGAAAATGTGAGTAAAATTTTGGTCGTATAAACAATTTTGAATTTCAACATCCGCCATTTTTCGACAACTCAAAATTTTTCAAATCCCTTCGTCCATCCGGAGCACTATGTCATTAACTAATGATCCCTTTTTGTTTTTTTGCTTTAAGATGATCCACTAACGAGCTGCAGTGATCACGGCAAAACCCTTCTTTTTTTTTGGACCCCTCGCAAATTTGCTGTATCCCACGTATTTCTCCATATTTAGTCTTGAATAATTTATGATATTCTCTTCAAATACATATCTTCCATGTGGAAAAACATTTGTCATTGATTATTTTATGGTGCGGCCAAAAAAAAATCCTAAATAAAGAGCTTTTTTGGACGTTCCAATTAACTAGGTCTGCCCCCTTAAGGTGGTATTCTCCACGTGGCGTCCACGTTGGCCAACTTAATTTCATTTTAGTACAATTTATGTTTTATTTTTCTTTTGTATAAAGATTGTGACAATATTAACCGTAGATTCATATTCTGTAGGTATTTTTTAGCGTATTAATAAAAGTTTCAAGATATTTTTTGATTATTTTAGGAAAATCATATGTAAAAAGAATATTGGGGTCCTAGCGAGAGAAAAAATATCATCATAGATCTTTTAACATACTAATCTTCCGAATGAAATCATTATACACGTGGAAACTTTAAATAATTGACTGAAAATTGCTTGCAGGATACGAATCTGTATATACTTATAATGTTATTGTTAAAAATTTTAAAGTCGAAAAACCATGTCAAAATGAAATTGGGTTGGCCAACGTAGACACCACATGGAGAATGCCGCTTAAAGATGGACTTCAGTTTATGATAAAACTCAGCGTTTCGACATTTGACAATCACAGATGACATCAACGCAGGGGCGGATGGGCCGGCTGAGACTTTGAGAGATTTCCCGAAGGGCCGAGGCCTTCGGCCTGGAACGGGCCGGCGCCGGCGCGGCGGTTCCGTCTTCGACGCTGGTGCCTCGGATGACAGTAAAAAACCACGAGCATCTTGGGCCGGGCCTGTGCTAATGGTTTCCCGGGCCGGTTTACCCTTCCCCATCCACCCCTGCATCAACGGCTGATATTGTGGGGTTGGCAGTCGGCCGTAAGCTGACAAAACAGATCGCGTCGTTTTGTTTTGGTGTTTTTTGTTTGTGATGTTGGTGTTTCTTGTATAGTGTGTGTTTTAAACACTTTACTTATGGACTTTATATAGATTTCAGAGACTAGATTTTCTTGGTGTTTATTATTTCAGTTAAACGGTGAGTACAAGTCCGGTCCTGTCTTTTTAGCCAACCTCTAAACGTAAAATAGACCAAACTAATATATGTTACTATATAGATTAGAAGGTGGAAGTAACATTTTTCACTTTTGATTTGTAAAATAAACTATTATTTCTAGTGCAAAGTATTTAAATGACTTGTTCCATCAGAATTTATGTTTTGAAAGAGAAATTGGGGTGACCGGGTCTGACTGGCATACGGGGAACGTTGGCACAGTCATTTTAATGTTCGCCCTTTTGATGCCAGCGCGCCACACCAATCGAGTAATAGCGGCTAGAAACGCTGTTTTTACGTTTAAAATAGGAACCACGCTGCATTTTGTTTGTGTTAATAATTGAAAATTCGATGTGATAAGTATTTATATTTTCAATCGTTCGGAATTTATGTATTTTAATCGTTTTAATTACCTATGTGTTAATATTTTGCTGTACAATCATTTGAACATAGGTCACTCTGATTCACATAATATCTGATTATGATATATTTTGTGTGCAACGAAGCTGTTAGTTATTTTTAGAATTTTTATTTAAGAAAGTCATGTCGGGGTTGGTTGTTGTTACGTAGTTATGCCAACAGGTATTCCGATAAAGCAAGCACTAGGCGACCATTTATTCGTAACTAACCTTTTCAAGGGCGTAGATAGAAATTTTGAAGTTGTATATCTCTGTTGCTACTTACGGGACCCATGCCAAGTTTAAGATTTTTAATAGTGAGCCTACTAGGAATGTTTTGGTAAAGAAAAAAATATTTTGTAATTTGCGAAAAAAGTTGAATTTCTGCGGTACTCCCACTCCCACATGAACACGTTTAGGTATTTATTTATTATTTTTTCTAAACACATTTTACATCATTTTGTCGACAATAATTCTTAAATTTCAATAAAAAAAATATGTTAATAAAAAGTTATAGGCATTCGAATTTTTTTAAACCTAAAATATAATTTAAATAAAAAATTCAAATGACTATAACTTTCTACTAACACATTAACACATTAAATTAAATTAAAATTTAAGAATTGTCGACAAAATGATGTAAAACTTGTTTAGAAAAAATAATAAATAAATACCTCAACGTGTTAATTTTTTTCCTGGGGGGAGGGGGGAGGGTACCGCAGAAATTCAACTTTTTTTCGCAAATTACAAAATATCTTTTTCTTTACCAAAGCAAACCGAGCAAACCTGTAAAAAGACAGTTCCGGATGGAAAAAGTTCAATGTTCCACACACACACACTGGCGCACCGTTTTCCAAACTTTATGGATGAAATCCTTTAAAAAACGCTAAAAATTGCACTACAACACATATTTCCGCTGCTAGGCAACCCTCTACACAAAAACGTATTACGCCTCTACAGCTGTTTAAATCATGAATGAGCAGGACTAGAAATAGAAAGCGGCGTGGCCACTATCACTCTAATTTTCGCCACTATGCAATGGAAATAAATTACTAAAAATGTATTGCTAATAAAAATAACGGTATATTGTTATGTTTTACAAACTCTTAGTTATGCAGTGCAATTCAAAAATGCCCCCCCCCCACCTTTTATTTTTTGCATCGGTAAACATACCAATTTAAAATTTGGTTCACTTCAATATCATATTAAATACTACTTTTTGATATACATTTCACACTTTCAATATTCAAGATGGCTGCTGGACGCTATTTTGGAAAAACAATTAAATATAAAGGGGAGTTGTGTAATACATTCTTTGAATGATATTGTCGAGTAGATTATTGTGTAATGATTTTAAAGCATTAATAGTACCAACAAAGAACTGGCGGAGCGGCGTGTCAAAGTTTTAGCATTACCAAATTTATTACTACATTTTGATATTTTTCTAAAACAGTACAACGTGCTGAAATTTTAGTACAAAGCAGCGAGCACACAACCCAACCTCTAACACGAAAATATTCAACAACGCTCTTCAAGCTTTATAGCAAAGAATCTTTTCACTGACTCGGTAAGCTTCCGCGGAAAGAGTCATTTTCTCCTCATTTTCATGTCGCTGTGGCTACCAAGGGCCAACACCAGCCCCGGCCGCACTCCGGTCGTGTTGCAGCATTGCCCTTCCCTAGAATGGGGGTCGTAATGATAGTCAATGTAAATACATACGTGTGTAACTGTGTATGCTTGTATGTATTAGTTAAGTTTGTAGTCGATGGGCCATTATACGATATTATTAAGTAATAAAGAGATTTCAAAATAAATAAATAGTACAAAGCAGCAATGTTTAAGTGAAAGAAAATTCTAAAATGATAATACTGCAAATAAGCGATTGAAATTTGGGAACAAAAAGTTAAATTTGAAATAGCCTAGAATAAAATCAGCTGCTACAACGATATTATAGTCAGTTGCTCGGTTTCGTTGAACGAAGTGTACTAAATATTAGCCACATTCACGTACCCTTATACAATAAATTGAAGCAATTTTCATTTACGGTGGAAACCGGAATTTACACGAAACGAAAATAAATTTTTATGGGCGCTTTTCTGACTGTCCGATCAGTGCCGGTTTTTTGGCACTCCCTCCCCGTATCTACCATTCATGTTAACCTCTATTTACAAATTTCGCGAACTACTACACAAATTTGTTATGATCAGTAGTGTTAGGAGTGTAAAAAATCCAGGGTGACCTCCTCTTGCGGAAGAAAACAAATATAAATCATTGGTCAAATGGTGGTAGACCCTCAACAGTCAATTTATTGTGTTGAAGACAATTCTGTTGTTAAGTCTGCTTCTGTAAAAGGGGCCCTGAAAAGGCATAAATTTCATCCCTATAAAATTCAAATGGTTCACCAGGTAACTGAAGATGATCCTGACAGACGTGTGGAATTTTGCGAAATAATAACCGATAGACTAGGCCGACGTCCTACCTACGTTCAAAATTTTTGCTTTAGCGACGAACGTAGTTACGTAAATCCCCATGTATTTCAGGGAACCCGTACACAATAGCTCGCAATAGCCAGAATACTGTGGAACCACATTGTTGGGAGTCTTTTTTATATGAAAATTTTACAGCAGCGGCGTATTTAGGGGTTACCCAAAAAAAGCCTAAAGTTTACACAACCTTTGTATTCAAAAGAGAATAAGGAAATAAAAGTTTTTGCCTTTTTGTTGTCACCCACACCCCCTCCCCCTCCCCCGAGCGTATTCCTGGCTACGTCACCGTTTCACAGGATACCTGTATTTAAACAAGTTAGAAACAAAAGTAGAGAGCCTCTAATTATTATTGATATACTTGAAGATAATCCTTATGAATCTGACATGGAACCAGTTTTCCAACAGAATAGTTGGACACTGTTTATCCCGACCATTGGATTGGTCGGCGACGTCCTACCGAATGGCCTGCCGGGTCGCCCGATTTAACACCCTTGGAGTTTTTTTATATGGCTATCTAAAACAAAAGTAACACAGCCGAACTCTCTTTTGGAGTTACAGCAATACTGCTGCCTGTCGCAATATTGATTTGGATAGGTACATTTGAAAATATTCGTGAGGCGTGCTTAAGGCGACATTTTCCACGTGGCGTCCATGTTGACCAACTTAATTTCATTTTAACATGGTTTTTCGGCTTTAAAATTTTTAACAATAGTATATTAAGTGTAGCTTCGTATTCTATAGGTATTTTTAACGTATTGATAAAAGTTTCAAGATATTTTATGATTTATTTTAGGATAACAATATTTACTTACCAAGAATATTGAGGTCCTAGTGACACAAAAAATGTCACCATAGATCTTTTAACATATTAATCTTCTGAATGAAATCATTATACACGTTGAAACTTTAAATAATTGTCTGAAAATTGCTTGCAGGATATGAAGCTATACTTAATATTCTTATAATGTTATTGTTAAAAATTTTAAAGCCCAAAAACCATGAGGAATTTTGAAAATGAGAAAGAGTCAAATCAAAATTCTTGAACATTAAAGAAATGTTAAAGGTTTAAAATACTCGTATAAATGTGTAATGTTGGTAGTATGTATTAAGGGGTCAGTAAGCAACGAAAAAAAAGAAGCAGATGGAGTGGTGGGGTATTATTGTTGTTCGTTCATACTGGATTTCTCACTGGCATCCTGACAAGTGAGTAATAAACCAAATATAACCTATAAAATAAATTTAAATAGAAATTTTCATCTTTGGGTTTCAAAATGAAACTTGATTCTAAATAAAACTTTTTATCTTCATTTAGACTTTTTATTCCTCACTTTCAGGAAGCCCTAATGATGACCTATAGGGTCGAAACCGGTCTGCTAATAGGATTACTACTGCGTTTGAAAGGTCCCACGTGGATGGGACAGGGGATACATTCTACTTTGTCGTTCATCAACAGTGAGTCAGTTTAACACCTCACGTTAACTAGTAAGTTCTTTCAAACATACTAGTAAATAAAAATAAACGTTTTATTTTTTTTAATTTCCCACTCTGTATAAAAACTTCAATTGAAATCCTCAGTTTTGCAAAAAAATAGTATCTTTCAAGTTACTATTCTAGAGTTAAGAATATGGTTAATACATTTTTTGAAAAGTACAGCAATTGTACAAACTATTGTGTTTTGAACCCATACCCATGATGTGGTATTTGATCATTGTTGTTAACGAAATTTATGCTAGTAGCCATTCATGAAAAATATATTTTAAATCAAATTGGTTACAAAATTTGACTTATAATTCATAACCGAACACTTTCTACTATGTCTTAAGGTCCTGATATTTGGTGTTGAACACTGATGGTGTGTTTCAACATTTTTTCAATAGAAAGAGAAATATCGTGTAAAACTTTGTTCCTAATTTAAAGAGCGGATATTGTTCAATAGCAAAGTTCTCTTTATTTTTGAATTACAGGCCATATCTCGGTTTGCCACAGGTCTTTAGAAAAATACGAGATTTATTAAAAAATCGCTTTTATTTTGTCTTTTTCTAGTGACAGAAGAGTATACAGCAGGCTATTCAGAATTAAAGGGTACTTTTCTATAAACCTAAGTCTACTTTTAAAAATGGTAGCAAACTTCCACTGCAAGTAGAAGATTAAGACCTTTACCTGTTTCAAACATAAGTCTTTTACGTATCAGTAACACTTCACCAAATATTTCGAAATTAACTGTTGAGCTAATTAATAAATTAGGTCTGTTAACGGCGCCAGTCGGTAATCTCAAAAGAAAAAATAATACTTTTTTAACAGGATCTTTAAAGGCATCAACGCCTTTTCGGGTGTTCAGTCAATTTTGTAAATTAACATTGGGTTCATCGTAAAAGTGGGCTGCGTTTGGCTAAATGGTGGTAGTGATGCCGTTGACCTATTTTAAAGTATTGTTCTAATTTTATATTAAAATTTGGAAAGGATTTGAAGACAGAAACAACTTATAAGTAAATTATTTTATTTTTAAAGAAAAAATTAGGTAATACCTATTATATATATATATATATATATATATATATATATATATATATATATATATATATATATATATATATATATATATATATATATATATATACATAATATTTGCAAAATTGATATCGTTCTCTTAAAGCCCAACTAATTCTGCGTGAAAAGTGTTTCTTGAACTTTTTCGTAATAAAAACAGATGAAAATGATTTTTTTTGATATGTTTTTTGTTCAGGAAACAGTGCTTTTTAATTTAAGCTTATATTAGATGCTGGAAACGGCTTTCCCGTGCTTCAATACATGCTCTAAATCTAAATAGAAATTTTAAAAAACTAATGAAGAAAATATTAAACACCCTGTATCTCGAAAAGAAGCGTTTTCAGATCCATGTTCATACAAACTTATTTTCATATTTTTAGATCTAGAATCTGCCCTTAAAATTTCTTAACATCTGTATCACCCTGTATACTATGTACACACACAAATGTATTTTTAATACAACACTAAATTTACAGATTTTCGATTGAATGTTTAAAATTTTAATATTTTGGTTATGCTATACAGGGTGTCCGGAAACAAATAGCACATATTTTAATAGAATAGAATAGAATTCTGGAGTCAGTAGACTTATTTATACCAAATCGTCTTTAGTACAAGTTTGCGTCCTTGAAAAGTTATAGGCTTTAGAACTTTGTATTTTATTTCACATTTTTTATGTTGAATTAGGAAGTTTCCTATTTCAGAAATATCGAGTAACTTCAACATCATTTAATAGTCTTTCACTTAACTTGTTAAACAAAAAAAAAATATCTCGATATCTTCAAAATTGACGAACTTATTCAATTTCTTATTTAATAACTGCTGTTTTCGCGTGTTTACTTTACATTTAACTATTATTTTGCTCAGGTGTATTGTATGCATTGTATCTTGTCCGGTAAGAATAACACTAGGATTAAACGGGCGCTTATTCCGCTGTTGACGGAGTTGTGTGTTTTGACGTCATCGAGCCTCAGCCAACGCGAGCGTAGCATCTCAGACTTTGAAGGACGATAACTTTTTATTACTACTGATAATTAATTACAAAAAATACATATGTTTTTTACATTTTGAGGACTATTTATTAAGAGAAAAAAATGGAAACTTCCTAATTGCTCATTGTTTAAGCTTTTTTATTTTAACTTATTACATGGGGGTTTATGAGGTAGCCAAATCAGAATATGTCCCATTCTTTCTGGACCTCCTGTATCCATATACACTATTTTATATTGGATCTAGCTTAAGCATTTACTTGACAGTAACTGATTTAATTAGAATGAAAATAATTTGCGCAGTTTCAGTTAAGACCACACTAATAAATAAATATCTATACAGAACCTAATAATAGGTATGTATGTAAAGTCTCATTTTAATTCTAGTTCAGTTCTGATTAGACTTTTATTCTGATATTGTGTGTATAGAAACTAGGAGTGACTATAATGTCAATATCGATAATAACTCATTTCTCGCTTCCTGGAATTAAATAATATTTTGAGGGTCCCCCCCTTTTCTCCTCTCGGCGACCCCGAGAACAAAATATTTTGTTAAATAATAATTTCAGAATGGTGCCAGATACAAAAGAAATTTAAGAGAAAAAAACTTCCTAAAGAAGAAAATAATCTATGCTCAACAAAGTTATTAATTAAGTCAGTATCGTCGCAAAGATTAAGATAATCAAAAGAAGTTGTGACCTTGTATTGAAAACTAAACTTTTCTGGCCATAGTTTGATGGGAATTTTTTATATTTCTGGTCGGAGGATTATTGCCAAAACTTGGCTCTTCAAGAATTCCAATACCTGGTTTAAGACATATCATGATGGGCCACATGGTAACTTTTAATATTTCTTGTCAATACAGATAAAATATATACAGTACATGCGGCTCTATAAACAGTAAACATAAATTTTATAGAATAGAGGAAAATTTATTACTATCAAATTCTAATAATATCGTTATTGAAGGTGAAACTTGTATGTTTGTGTGACCCTTTGAACCAAGTTCGCGTTGAACGAAACGAAGCTGATGGATCAGGATGCCCGACTGAGAGAGGTACTCTGATGTTGGTTGGCAATCAATCAGCAGCACCAGAACTAGTTTAGAGTCGGCCGAAAATAAGTTACATTGGATTGATCTGATAAAAACTGACTATCAGAGAACAAAGTTAAAGAGAAGCAGTATGGTCACATTACTGCATTGAGAAAGGCAACGATATTCACAACGCTTTCACATACAACAGCTCAATCAATTGTAGCGATTATTAAAAAAATAAAGTGTAATAGAATATAAACTTTAAAAATGTCATTTTGAGAGATACTACAAGCAGACACCAATTTTTTTAATTCAATTGTTTTAAGCTGACGCAATGACAGACCTGCCCAAGTCAAAATAAAAAATTAGCAAAATTTATTCGATAGATATTCTACGATAAAAAAAGATAACTATTATTTATTAATTGCGTTATTTTTCTTTATTATGTGAATTTATTAGGGAAGCTTTCAGTACATGGAATATAGACTTCCCAAATTGTTTCATTCAAAAACTTTCAGTCAGTCATAGCAAAGAAAATTATAGCTACGCATTAGCTATAATTTTCTTTGGTCATAGGTCATAGTATACATGTTCCATCAAGTCCTCAAGAGTCTTATTGAGATGCCTCTTTTGTGTTTTTAATAATTTTTGGAAATTTACTTTCACCATAGTAAGTTCTTTCTCCTTCAATGATTTATAGTGATACATGTAAACCGCTCCCAAATGGAACTACACACACACACACATATATATATATATATAGATAAGTGAAGGAAGTACCAGGGAAGCTGTCTGTAAGGTAGTGCTAGACACGTGATTCGTGTTTATTAGCACTCGTCAGTAGCACATAACCAAGTTATTAGGTGGGAAACTTGGAAGTTGAAAAAACACAAAGAGTTCCCTGGTCTGTGAACTCTTTAAATCGGTTACTCTTTTTACGAGAAATTCAGCAACCTTATATTGTGATTATTTCATCAAAATCTTTAATGTGCAAGATCGCACTTGACTTTAGTAAATATATTACAAAGTGGTATATACTTTTGTTGCGTGTTTAATAAATTCAAAGAAGAATGGACGTATTACTTTTCTCTCGGTAACAGGATAACAAACAAATTGACTTAACAATATGCGAAGTAGTTTGTAGGAAGAAAGCTATATTTATTGCGAACAACGAGGGCGCCTCCTTGTATTTGGCCCAGAGGGAGCAAAATTCTAGAGATAGTCCTGTATGTACATACAGTCATTGACAATTCAAAGTTCCAGGTCTAAATGGAAATACAATGAATGCATATGTGAAAGTTTGAATCTTTGTTGAACTAAAATAGAGCCACATTAGTGTTATATTAAGGTGGCATTTTCCATCGTGTACATGGTGGCCAACTTCATTTCATTTTGGCATAGTTTTTCGGCTTTAGCATTTTTAACAATACTATCATTATGAGTATACAGGGTGTTATGAAGTTCACTGCATATATTGAAACTGGTAAATCCTGATATGAATTCAGATTGAAGGAAAATAGTCATAAATGCATGGCGCTTCGCAATAATAAGCCCGCCACTGGCAAGAAACACATGATATGGAGTAAGTTGCCAATTCTATCAATATTTTTTTTTATGTAACAAGTTAGCATAAGAAATGGTGTTATTATTACCTTTGTTGTGATATCCCTTTAAAATACACTTCTTTTGAAAATACCTATATACTAAAAAACACTGACAACAGAGTACAGCCATTAATTTAATGCAAGGAACCAACGTTTGACTAGCACTAAAAAAAGTTCCAGTAACGCATCAAGCACAAAATTTAAAATATTCCACTTTATTTTGTCACTATCCGCTCTATTAAAAACTGAAAAATAATGTTTTAGTTACTTTTAAAGTAAAATCTGTGTAAAATTCACTTCCGTTATTATAAAAGATGTTTACATTAAACTTGACACACTTGTGCAATACCAACAAAACCGTAGGTATAGCCATTAATGAAAAACACATTCCACTAACTAATTAAATACAATGCTAAAAGAATCCCCGATATTTTTTACTGTCAGCGCTGTTAAAAAACACAGAAAAATAAAGGGTTTATTATGAAAAACTAACAACTAATTAAAAAGGAAAAAGAAAAGTATTTGCGAATCAAATTAAGGAAGCCAGCTGCAGTCAGCTGATTTTTAAAATGCCAGAAGGGCTCACTTCTTAACGACAAAATTGACAAAGATGCCAAATAATGAAATAATGAAGACAAAGACGAAACGAATACATGCAACATTTCTGCTATAGTAGTTAGCAAATCGCCTGAAGAGGACGCCACGTTCTTCATTTGAGTCGCCACTTCTTAGTGAGATTTTGCAACTAACAACGCTGGCCCATAAACGATACAATTTGAAGTGGTGTCACATAATTTATTTATAAAAAATTAATAATTAAAGAAGAAATCAACATTTTTGGTAGGCTTATACATATGTAGATTTATTTAGCAAATGAGATGAAAACTCTAATAAAATACCACTCTAAATTTTATCGTTCATGGAATCATGGATTAGGGTATCTGCATCTTCATGCAAAATCACCCTAATTTATCAGGTCGATTTGAAGCATGTTACGGAAGAAGTTGTTTGATGTCGGTAATTTTTCACATTTTGTTATAATATTGACGAAAACCCTTTGTTTATGTGAACAATTATACCGAAGGCAGAACCCTACCAGAGAAATAAGTAATACTAATAAATGGGTGATCTAACTCTTTTTATGTGATGCAGTCAAATTTTGAGGCGTCGCTGAAAGAACTGTCACAAAGATGGTTTTAAACTCGGTTATAAACAATTTATTGCTTGATATTTAACCTTTCTTGCCAGGCTGAAAGTTTAAGCTTGTCGGAATTATGCTTATCTTGTTAATAAATAACGTAATTGGTAAGTGAGAATTCTTCGTGTTAACAGTACAGCATGGCCTGTCTCGTTCTGGTTACAATTTAAACCGATTTCACGAGTGGTCCATATTTTTCCATATTAAGTAAAGAAATTGCTGCCTATTAAATTAAAATTCACATTTTTGGTAAAATGCGTCTTGGAATTAAAAATACTTTTGATTATTTTCAATTTTCACTATAGCTGATAAAAAAAGGGAGATGCCTCAATAATATTTAAGTTTGGCAATGCCCCGGCTGGATCATTTGTTTTTTCTTTATCATATTAGAGCCTGTGACGTCAGGCTCTTCAGAAGCATCAGATAAGGGCCGCTATTTGGGCATTTTTTAAAATAAAAGAATGTGCGATTTGCGGGAAAAAGTATTGGGTATGTCTGTAGACTACCCCAGGAGTCACCGATTCAAATACCTATATGCAATGAATTTTATAACACCCTGTATTAAGTATATCCTGCAAGGAATTTTCAGTCAATTATTTAAAGTATCAACGTGTGTAATGACTTCATTCAGAAGATTAATATTTTAAGAGGTCTATGGTGTCATTTTTTCTGTCACTAGAACCTCAATATTTTTTATAAATCTTGTTTTCCTAAAATAAATCATAAATATCTTGAAACGTTTATTAATACGTTAGAAAATACCCAGAGAATATGAATCTACAGTTATATTGTGAAAATATTCATACAAATGAAATATAAATCAAAAAATTATACTAAAATAGCATTAAGTTGGCAATAAATGGGCGTGGTCGGCAAATGTAGGCTTATGATCATTTATGGACCGCTCCAAGATATCCATGAATTCACCTGGTGAACAAAATTTTTTAAATCCAAAATCATGTTGCAACGCATTTCGAAAATGTTCGCATAAGGTACGCATACAGCGTTGATATTATATTTCAAAATAAATATGCTATATGCTACACACAAATTAAACCCTAAATTCATTTACATAAAAATCGATAAAGTTGATAATAGTGATGATAACAACCGTGCCAAAAATGCTTTGTAACGTGTAACGTTGGAGCCAATAAATTAATGAATATTAATTGTACTGTCAGATCTAGGTGGCTCGTGCTCTAAGCCGACTTTAGTGTGACACCCTAAGACCATTATCGATCATCTAGGTTGTTTACGCCATCGGCAGGAGGTCCGGCCTTGTATGATGGCCTTTACCTGGGTTCCTTCTACATCAGACATTTCACCGCTTACCTTTAATTTACATCTACCGATGGGACTCCCACCTAGACTGACTTTGTCTTTAGCTTGTTTTACCGACCAGTTTGTTACGGTTCGTTTTACGATTTACGCAATCTAATTACAGATGTTTATATAACGCCGAGTCATAAAATCTGCTTGCAAGACTGTCTTGCCTTGGCCATTAATCTTGACTCTTTAAGTGAAGATGTATGAGTTGGTTCTTAGCAACTGAAGATTATTTTTGAGATAAAATATCATTAGTAATTTATGTTGGAAAAAGTTTGCATTGTTCCCAAATTCAAATAAAACAAACTAAAACGATTTAAATTTAATACTTTAATAAGATTCATTCATTTTTAGCTTTATTCCTTTGTATTTTTATTCAAAATTTCGTTTTTTAGAACACTTTGTTGTTGTTGTTACCATTGTGTGAGTAAACAATTCAATACAATAAAATAAATTTAAAATGACTCCATACATGGTGTTGCAATATTCGACCGACAACTTTTTGTGGGCAACTCCTTGGTTAAAAATTTAATAAAACGTTTCTTTTATTCTCAGTATCCCCTCGTCAAATTCCCACTTTACAACCAAAAAATGACTAAATATATTTTTTAAATTTAATACATATGTATATATATATATATATATATATATATATATATATATATATATATATTATATATATATATACCGGGTGTCCCGTTAAGGTCGGCCACCGGCTGTATCTAGGAAACTATTTGCCCTAGAGCTTTCGGGAAAAAAATATTATTACAAAAGTGATCCCGAGAAATCTATTAAAATTATTTTCCACTTTGTAATTTTACCGCTAGATGGCGTATTTTTAAATCAAAATCGAAAAATAAGAATTTCTCTATACAATTAATAGTGAAGGTAAGTTACGCGGAACGATTTTGGACTCTCTTATTAGCACTCTAAAAATTATTTATATGACATTTTAGCCCATCTCTTAAAATAAGGGGTGGGGGGAGGGTGAAATTATATTGCAGAGAAAGTTGGATAACTTTCGGCTATGTTAACCGATTTTAGCAAACTTGGTCTTGTTTTAAAGCTATTTGATAGCCGAATCACAGCCTGTAATAATACTAAAGTTTTTGTTTAAGCCTGAACCGCCAGATGGCGTATTTTGATCGCTTCAAGAGTTTACCCAATTTTCCATGATAAGGTAAAAAACGGCAAAAACCAGAAGACGCTATCGTTTTTCAAACTTAAGTTATGAGCAAAAATCTCTTTACTAAATATTATTTTTAAATTTCAACGTGAAATTCGAAATTTTTTCGCAATAACTAGTACTAATCGACCTAAAACTTAAAAGCTTCCGAAAAAATATTGTCATCATAAAGTAGTAACACTTGCAGATCTGAGATCCTGGAAAAAAATCGACTGATAGATACTTTTTTCATTAGTATTTTATTTGTGTTTGTATTGGATTTCTTTTTAAATTAATATTAATTAACATTTCACTTGCAAAGATCATTACTTTTTTAGCAAATGCTCAAAATGTCCGCCATTATTGTCAATGCAACTTTGAAGTCTTCGCCGTGTTCCATTAACAGCAGTTTCGATTTCTGCAACTGAAATAGACGCTATCGCATTTCGGATTCTAAGAATCATGTCTTCTCGTGTGGTTGGCCGGGTCTGGTAGACAATATCTTTAAGCCTTCCCCATAAATAAAAGTCCAAAACGGTTAAATCGGGAGACATGGGTGGCCAAGGAAATAAACTACCCCTTCCTATCCATCTAGTGGGAAACTGGATATTCAAATATTCTCTCACGTTGAGAGCATAATGAGCGGGGCAACCGTCGTGTTGAAACCACATGTTTACACGAGTTTCTAAAGTCACTTCTTCCAAAAGAATTGGCAAATGGTTTCTTAAAATCTCCAAATACCGTGCTCCATTAAGCGTCTCTTCAAACATAAAAACAATAATTTTACCTTCAATAATGCCGCACTAGACATTTACGCTAAATTGATTTTGATAATCGATTTCTATCATCCAATGCGGATTATGTGCCGACCAATAATGCATGTTATGTAAGTTTACTTGACCTCTACTAGTAAAGGTAGCCTCATCTGTCCATAAAATTTGGGACAAAAAATTTGGATTTTCTCTGGTCATTTCAAGCATCCAGTGGCAGAAATCTAGCCTTCGGTCAAAATCAAGTGGTGTGAGCGCCTGATGAAGTTCAACATGATATGCATGTTATCTTTCTTTTTTGAGAATTCTTTGTACAACCGATCGAGGAATTACCAGATCTCTTTCTATATCCCTAATACTGCGTTGAGGATAAGCTTCAATTTAACCAAGCACATTTATGATATTGACTTCATTTCGAGTTCTGCGAATCCTGTTTTTGGCTTATATCGGCAACATTTGCCCAGTTTCTCGCAAACTTCTAAAAACATTCCGCGAAAAATGTCGTCTCTCAGGATATCTTACAGCGTACTCCCGCGAGCCAATAACTGCATTTTCAAAATATTGAAAATAAACTGCCAGCATGTCATATTCTTCAGCAACAGTATAAGACATACTTTTCGAACAGATTAATACAAAAACACAAGATTCGATTTCAAAATATCGAATAACTTATTAAAGGCGAAAATTGATGACAGCTAAATATTGTCAATTTCATTCTTTCGTTTTCCATGGCTTACTTATTTTTAATAAACATTTCCTGTTAGACTTTTATTGCATTTTCATTACTTACCTTATGATGACTTCAAAGTGGCGTTGACAATAATGGCGGACATTTTGAACATTTGCTAAAAAAGTAATGATCTTTGCAAGCGAAATGTTAATTAATATTAATTTAAAAAGAGATACAATACAAATACAAATAAAATACAAATGAAAAAGTATCAGTCGATTTTTTCCAGAACCTCAGAACAACAAGTGTTACTACTTTACTATGACAATATTTTTTCAGAAGCTTGTAAGTTTTAGGTCGATTAATATTGGTGTATTGGTTATGCGAAAAATTTTCGAATTTCAAGTTGAAATTTACAAATAATATTTCCTAAAGAGATTTTTGCTCATAACTTAAGTTTCAAAAATGATAGCGTCTTCTGGCTTTTGTCATTTTTTAGGTAATTTTACGAGTAATAAGAAAGTAATATAAAAAATGTAGCCTTCCATTTACCTTATCATGGAAAATTTGGTAAACTCCTGAAGCGATCAAAATCCGCCATCTGGCGGTTCAGGCTTAAACAAAAACTTTAGTATTATTACAGGCTGTGATTCGGCTATCAAATAGCTTTAAAACAAGACCAAGTTTGCTAAAATCGGTTAACGTAGCCGAAAGTTATCCAACTTTCTCTGCAATACAATTTCACCCTCCCCCCACCCCTTATTTTAAGAGATGGGCTAAAATGTCATATAAATAATTTTTAGAGTGCTAATAAGAGAGTCCAAAATCGTCCCGCGTAACTTACCTTCACTATTGATTTTATAGAGAAATTCTTATTTCTCGATATTGATTTAAAAATACGCCGTCTAGCGGTAAAATTACAAAGTGGAAAATAATTTTAATAGATTTCTCGGGATCACTTTTGTAAAAATAATTTTTTCCCGAAAGCTGTAGGGCAAATAGTTTCCTAGATACAGCCGGTGGCCGACCTTAGCGGGTCACCCGGTATATATATATATATATATATATATATATATATATATATATATATATATATATATATATATATATATATATATATATATATATATATATATATAGGGTTGTGATTTAATAACGGATAAATTCAATAAAAGTGTGTAATTTTTTTTCGGAAAAATCCTCGAACACGTCGATTTTGTTTTTGGATTGCGCATATTTTGACATAAAATGTAGATATACAGGGTGCCTCAAAAGAGCGTGACAGAAAAAATATTTTTTTCTTAAATGGAACCCCTATATATATTTTTGCATTTTCAATTCTCCGGAAAATTATGGACATGTTTTGTGTATAGTGTCCTATACCTATCTTCAACTGTTCACGAACTATTTACGTTTAAATAATATAACACTTTATTGTAAATAAATTGATGCACATTCTGGAAGTTTATTTGATTAAATGCTGGAAGTGGCCGCCATTAACAGCTCTGCAGTACCCCAAACGATCGATAAATTCTTGCTGTACATTTTCAACTGTTTCTGGAGAAATATTCCTAATTAGGTACATTACGAATGCGATCTTTGAGGATATCAAGCGTGCGTGGCTTATCTTTGTACACGTCATTTTTGAGATAACCCCAAAGAAAGTAGTCCAGTGGATTAAGGTCGGGTGACCTAGGTGGCCACTCTATTGATCCACGTCTGCCTATCCACCGGTTTGGGAAAACATCATCTAGGAATCTTCCAACAATCGCAGCATAGTGGGGCGGCGCCCTATCCTGTTGAAACCATAACACTTGGTTTGGCATGTCTGGCATATTTTCATCAGCATACAGTGTAGTCAGTGCTGGAATCAAGTCGTTTACTAAAAAAGTCATGATAACGTTCTCCCGTCAAAGATCCTTCAAAGAAGTATGGTCCTATTACTCTGTTATTAATAATCCCTGACCATACATTCACGTTTTCATTACACTAAGAATGACTTTCCCTAAACCAGTGTGGATTTGCTGGTGCCCATGCAGTACCTAAAATTATGCCTATTTACTTCTCCATTCAAACAAAACTTTGACTCATCTGAAAAGCATATCTGTTTTACTAGTCTAGGGTTATTATCAGTTCTTTCGGTCATGGTCTGGCAAAACTCGTTTCTGCGATCTGGATCATCTTCAAGTAGCTCTTGAAGTAATTGAATTTTATAAGGGTGCCACTTTTCCTTCTTTAAAAATTTTATTACCGTCGATCTATGAACTGTGTTATCTAAAGCGAGCTGAGTACTTGAGAGGTTCGGTTTTTGGTTTAGTGAAAGCAGGACATCCAGTTTTTTGTCATTAGGAATGCCGGGCCTACCAGGTTTGCCAAGGTCCTTAACAGTTCCAGTCTCTCTCCACTTAGCCTCAATTCTACTGATTGTCGACTGACTTACAGGTTCTCTGTTCGGATATTCTAGTTTTCTCACCACAGCCAAGCATAATTATAGACCGCCAACAGCGGTCTATATACCGAGCCTTTGGTCAGGAAAATGTTATGTATGTATGTATGTGCGGCCGTATGTTGTCGTCCGTTTCGACATTTTCACCTTTTCAATTTTGTTTATCGAAAACGGTTGGAGGTGGGGCAACCAAATTTTCTGGGTTAATAGAGCTATAGTGCGGCTAGCTTCGGTAAAAAATTCAGTTATACAGGGTGTTCCGTTTCGGAGTTATCAAACGTCAAAGTCGAAATTTCAGCGATTTCCTATGGGATCGATTACAGGTCGCAAAACTTAATTAAATCGATTTAAATTTTTATAGGTTGTAGAGGTCAGGGAGCTTCAGAACTCTATTGAAACTGGCGGTATTCCGAAAATGGGAAGTAATTCTTTTGAATTTTTTTATGTCGAAAAATGCCCTTTGTAGACCCCACTTTGGCACTGAATAAGTCGAAACCGGAACTTCGGACAGAAAAACGTATTTGAACATAAAACTAAAGAATCTCAAATACTTTCTTTTTGCAATACATTTACCTATACCTAAAACGACTGGAAATTGGAAAAATTTGGGAAAAACTGGAAATTACGTTTTTTCATGAAATTTTTTGAAGGAATTTAATTTTTTGGGGGTCAAAATGGATTCAAATCGAAATTCCATGTGCCCTATCGGAAAGAGCTCGCCGAAATACGTTACAAACGTATTTTGTGGTTCCTTTATTCCTAATAGGAAAGGAGCAATTGATAATTAAATTTCGGTTTTTGACAATTTTTTTCTTGACATCTCTACATTCGAATCACTCTGTATCTTTTCCTATCTAATTTCTTCCAACTTTTTCAACTCTATCCCTTGGGGATATAATCAGGCTTTAAAATGAATTCCGAGTGGGTGATCTAGGGCCGGATTTAGGGGGTAAAAACTCATTTTTTCTGTTTTTTTCCATCAATATTCATCTTTAAAAGGCATTATTATATATTATTTCTCTTATTTAACGATTCTTTTTTGGTTTATTTTCATCCCTTATCATCTCAGAACACTTCTAACTAATTACAATTCCATATTTTTTCGTTAAAGTTATAAATAAATACCTTTTTTCGCATCGCTGCAGGAAAAATTTTAAAAAGTACCGAACGGACCCTCTTTACATCGAAATTAAAATATGACCTGTCAAAATGTCATGAAAATAACAGTTTTTGTAGCGATATTGGAAGCTTCCTGGACCGATTTCGGCTTGAAATATACATGGCAAAGGTAAAACGGACTTTATATTTTTAGTTACAATACATTTCATTGGACGATTTAAGCATTAAATACGAATTTTTTAATTTTTCTCAGACGCATTCTCAAATGCATGTCAAAATCAGTTTTATACGGAAAAACGTATTAAAATATGTGTCTAAATGTCGCAAAAATGCCAGTTTTTCTTGGGAGATTGGAAACAGTCTGGACCAACTTCGGCTTGAAATTTACCGGGCAAGGGAATTAGGGACCTTATACTTTCAGTAGAAAGACATTTCATTTCATAATATACCGATTAAATACCATTTTAATCGATTTTCCTATGACGCTACAAAGCATCATTGAAGATTCTAATATGAAGCTCAGTGGCTTCGAAAAAATCCAGAAATATGCATTTTATTTTCCAACCATGAGCGTGTATACCTTTAGGACAATATATTAATTATTATTGAATCATTTTAATCTAATTTTAGGGAAGTGACTTGATTCCGATCGTTTTAAAGTAACCAGAACGATTCGAAAACACATTTTATACCTTTCGGGCATGTGAATGGTTGTACATATGTCTACAGGGTGTCCGAAAAGTATTTGTATGCGCAAATATCTTTGTCATTAGCAAGAAGAGAAGAATAATTGAGCCTTATTTCAAGGAAATCGTAAATTTTTTATTCCTTTGTGTGGTTGTTTATGTTTGTATGTATACAGAATGTGCAAAAAGTCTGTGTATGCGCAAACATCTTTGCAATTAGTACGAATATAAACGTAATTGAGCCGGTTTTCAATCGCTAAATATAAAAATATAAAATATTTAAATTACTGTGTCGTGTTTGTTGTGTTTGTATGTATGTAGAGTACAGGATGTCCGAAAAGACTTTGTATGTACAAATTCCTTTGCTATTTGTACAACTATAAACTTAATTGTCGGATTTAAAGCAAATCGTATATATTTGCATTTCTATGTGTACGGAAATATATGTCTGTATACAGGCTGTCCAATAAGTGTTGGTTTGAGCAAATACTCCTAGTAGTACCAGGATAAATGTAATTAAACCGGATTTCATGCAAATCGATTATATTTGTTTTTATATGTGTTGTATATACGTATACAGGGTGTCCGAAAAGTCTTGGTATGGGCAAATACTTCTACTACAACCGAGATAAACCTAATTAATTCGGATTTTAAGTAAATCGAATATATTCCTATTTAAACGTGTGGGTGTTAGTTTGAATGTATACAGGGTGTCCAAAAAGTCTTGTATGAGCAAATACTCCTATTATTATTTAGATAAACTTTATTAGGTCGAATTTCAAACAAATCGAATATATTTGTATTAATATGTGTTTATGTTTGTATGTATGTATACAGGGTATCCGAAAAGTCTTGGTATGGGCAAATACTTCTACTAGTACCGAGATAAACCTACTTAATTCAGATTTTAAGTAAATCGACTATATTCCTATTTAAACGTTTGGGTGTTAGTTTGAATGTATACAGGGTATCCAAAAAGTCTTGGTATGGGCAAATACTCCTATTATTACTTAGATGAACTTTATTAGGTCGGATTTCACGCCAATCGAATATATTTGTATTAATATGTGTTTATGTTTGTATGTGTGTATACAGGGTGTCCGAAAAGTCTTGGTATGGGCAAATCCTTGTACTAGTACCGAGATAAACCTACTTAATCCGGATTTTCAGTAAATCGACTATATTCCTATTTAAACGTGTGGGTGTTAGTTTGAATGTATACAGGGTGTCCAAAAAGTCTTGTATGGGCAAATACTCCTATTATTATTTAGATAAACTTTATTAGGTCGAATTTCAAGCAAATCGAATATATTTGTATTAATATGTGTTTATGTTTGTATGTATGTATACAGGGTATCCGAAAAGTCTTGGTATGGGCAAATACTTCTACTAGTACCGAGATAAACCTACTTAATTCAGATTTTAAGTAAATCGACTATATTCCTATTTAAACGTTTGGGTGTTAGTTTGAATGTATACAGGGTGTCCAAAAAGTCTTGGTATGGGCAAATACTCCTATTATTACTTAGATAAACTTTATTAAGTCGGATTTCACGCAAATCGAATACATTTGTATTAATATGTCTTTGTTTGTATGTATGTATACAGGGTGTCCGAAAAGTTTTTTTGGCAAAAGTAGATTCTATGTGTGGTGTTTGTATGTGTGTAGCGACATGGTTACGAAGGGCGGTCTATTCTGCATCATCAGTCCGTAGGAGTGTAATATCTTCCTTAATACATGGCCTAGAAACACGAACTTTTCAGGGAATGACAATGATGATATTACCGACCTTATGGAGCCCCTTCAGGTGGCGATTAGGCGGTCTACCCGTACTAGTTAATACAGGGTGACGCGGATCTAAATGTACATACGATACCATAAGATAGAGACCACCTTGGGGGTTCTTAATCACCCACATTTAGTAGTCCAATCTCTAACCTTTACCGAGATACAGGGTGTTTTATAAGTTTTGCCTAAAATTTATTTTTGTAATATTTCTGTAAGCACTTGAAATAAAAAATTCATAATGGGTAAGAATATTTTGTACAATTTGTGGGTTTAAAATGCCATATGCAAAAGTTCTAAAATCCAGGTCCGTACTTAAAATAAAATTAGTTTTTAGTTTTTTTTAAATTCTACACCCTGTATATCGGATTTTTGAAACTTGTAATTTCTTCTCCAAACAAGCATAAACATATGATTCTATTGACATGGTTTTCAAAGTTGCCGCACTTACCACGAAGTCATAAAAAATAGGCGTTTTTAAGAAATCAATGAGAAAGTACATTTCAAATAAACAAACTCTGCTAAAAAATAGTTGGTAGCCTTAGAAAAGTGTCCATATTGACTAGAAATATTATGCACTACTTGTCGGATTAAAATGACATACGAAAGTGATAGAATCCAGGTCCTCACTTAAATAATAGGCCCATTTGTAATTTTCGAAATTTGACACCCTGTACATCAAATTTTGAAAAACAATTGCATTTGGAACGAGCATAAAAACTGAAATTATTGACATGATATTCAAAGTTGCCACACTTATTACTTTATCGTAGAAAATAGTACTTTTGAAAATCTACATTTAGGTAAATTGTTTTATTAACAGTATTAATGGTTAAAAACAATAAGGATTGAATTCAAAAAATTGGGAATAAATATTAATACCTAGAAGTGTGAAGAAGTCAATGGCGGTCATTTTGAAAATTTTCAAAAATAATTTATTTTATTGTTAAATTATGTGTTTTTGAGGAACAGTATGCCTTGTACTATGTATGATTATCTTTGTGTTATTTTAATTAGTTGTTGGTGATTTAGGTTTATTTTAAGTTGTTCTAGGTATTAATAGTTATTCCCAATTTTTCGAATTCAATCCTTATTGTTTTGAACCATTAATACTGTTAATAAAACAATTTACCTAAATGTAGATTTGCAAAAGTCCTATTTTCTGCGATAAAGTAATAAGTGTGGCAACTTCGAACATCATGTCAATAATTTCAGTTTTTATGCTCGTTCCAAATGCATTTTTTTTCAAAAATTTGATGTACAGGGTGTCAAATTTCGAAAATTACAAATGGGCCTATTATTTAAGTGAGGACCTGGATTCTATCACTTTCGTATGCCATTTTAATCCGACAAGTAGTGCATAATATTTCTAGTCAATATGGACACTTTTCTAAGGCTACCAACTATTTTTTAGCAGATTTGGTTTATTTGAAATGTACTTTCTCATTGATTTCTTAAAAACGCCTATTTTTTATGACTTCGTGGTAAGTGCGGCAACTTTGAAAATCATGTCAATAGAATCATATGTTTATGCTTGTTTGGAGTAGAAATTACAAGTTTCAAAAATCCGATATACAGGGTGTTGAATTTAAAAAAAATTAAAAACTAATTTTATTTTAAGTACGGACCTGGATTTTAGAACTTTTGCATATGGCATTTTAAACCCACAAATTGTACAAAATATTCTTACCCATTATGAATTTTTACAGAAATATTACAAAAATAAATTTTAGGCAAAACTTATAAAACACCCTGTATCTCGGTAAAGGTTAGAGATTGGACTACTAAATGCGGGTGATTTAGAACCCCCAAGGTGGTCTCTATCTTATGGTATCGTATGTACATTTAGATCCGCGTCACCCTGTATTTCGATTCTCTGAGTCTCAGTTAAATGCATTGTAAATTTCAATTAACAGTACAGTTCAAACTTTGAAGTAATTGACACAATGTGAAGACGATGTCAAATATTCACAGAGGTGTAGGTAATTGAAATGTTTGGTGAGCCGACAGTAATTAAACGCACCTCAAGGTGTTATATTGTTACATATTTAAACGTAAATATTTCGTGAACAGTTGAAGATAGGCATAGGATATTATACACAAAACATGTCCAGAATTTTCCGGAGAATTCGAAAATGCAAAAATATATAGGGAGTTCCATTTAAGAAAAAAATATTTTTTCTGTCACGCTTTTTTGAGGCACCCTGTATATCTACATTTTATGTCAAAATATGCGGAATCCAAAAACAAAATCGACGTGTCCGAGGATTTTTCCGAAAAAAAATTACACACTCTTTTATTGAATTTATCCGTTATTAAATCACAACCCTATATATATATATATATATATATATATATATATATATATATATATATATATATATATATATATATATATATATATATTATATATATATATATATATATATATATATATATATATATATATATATATATATATATATATATATATATATATATATATATATATGAAGAAATATTGATCCGGGAGTACATCCGTTCGTTTGTTAAATTCCTGTTGGAATCTGGCAGACGTTTCGCCATGGTCTCACTTGACATTATCAATGCTTACTCGTTGCTGTCAAGTCGTAAACTGATTTACGTTTACGACTTGACAGCAACGAGTAAGCATTGATAATGTCAAGTGAGACCTTGGCGAAACGTCTGCCAGATTCCAACAGGAATTTAACAAACGAACGGATGTACTCCCGGATCGATATTTCTTCACATTTCTCCATCCGTGAAAGTCTACGGTCAAACATATATATATATATATATATATATATATATATATATATATATATATATATATATATATATATATATATATATATATATATATATATGTATATATATATGGGTGAAATGATATTGGCAACCGGATTCAATAAAAACATTTAATATATATGCAATTTTGATGGACCTCTAATATTTGGGGAAAAACAAAACTGTTATCTTCTTTTTATGTGACACCGTTTTCTTATTACCCATAAAATGGAAAAATCTGTTTTAAAATTAATATTTACATAAGTATTCGTAAACGACTAACCTATTTACAACTTACTCTTAATTACTACCAAAGACCAAAGTAGTTTCCTAGCATGTTGATATTATTGAGTTTCTATGCCACAAACTACTTCGAAAACGAAATCTCGGAATTACAACAGTGGGTGGCCTCCTTTATGGCCTCATTCGCGGCTCTACTAGACAAAGAAAAGGCTTTAGCAGAGCTAAAGCTTTAGTTAGAGATGAACATTTTAATACAAATATTAGATCACTGTCTTTTCAATAATAAATTATATTTGTATTTCTAATAATTATAGACTTGCTTAATAACTAATAATTTCACTCAAAAGTAATATTAACCAGCCCATTTATAAATTAACTTCTTGTATTTATTTAATCTGCTTTAACTTTAAAGAGACCGGTCCTGTATAATTGCTAGTACAATTTTTTTTAAATTTAAATACGATTTTTTATTCGTATGGTTAAAGATAACAGTAAATGTGTAGTTCAATTTATAATAAAACTCGTTTCGCGTTTCGACAGTTGACAATCACAGATGACATCAAAAGCTGATATTGGTTCCTTCGAAAATTCCCTAGATCAGTAGTGGGCCGTATCAAGCTGACATTTAGATTGTAAGGCTTAATGTAATTGAATTATTTTGTATATTTGGAATAAATAAATAAATAATCAGTATCGCAGAAATAAAATAAAATTAATAGGCAATATCTTTGCAAGTCCGAATGCCATAACTATCATACAATATTGACAGTAATTAAAGCTGATCGTGTATGGTACCCATCATACTTTAGCTCTACCATCTACTATTATTAACGAAACAGAATGCAGTAACAGGTTTTAGTCAACAAAGTTAAAATTGGAACGATGAAATTCTTATTACCACATTATTATAGAAAAAAAGGTGATATGTAAGACGTGTGATAAATGGGTCTTGACAGAGTAATTATTATTGCGAAACTCGCCCCCGGCTGGCTCATTTTCGTAAGTTTCTAGGGGCTACAGACCTAGGTACCTATCTGCTTGTCCCGTTCTTTACATAATTTAATTTAAGTGGAGCAAAATGTAATGATAACAAATTAAATTTATGAGTACATTTACAATACAGGCTTTAAGACCCATTACAAAGTTTAAAAGAAGGTGAAGGCGACTGTAAAAGAACCTCCGATTCTGTCTTTTTATCCAACCTCGAAACGTAAAATAGACTAGACTTCAACACGGTGACTTTGCCACTATATTGCGAGATCTAAGAAAAAGTTTACTTTAACATTCGATATTGGTTTATAAAAATATACATTAACAAAAAATATCACGAAAAGAGTTCGTATGGAGGTCAAAGAACAGACGAATAACTAATATATTATACTAATAAAAAGTGATAAAAAAAGAATACCGAGTTAAATTAATTAAATTTGAATTTTTTTTTGAATGGTGTGTTTCTGTGAGGTAAAGTGATAAAATTTTAGATCAATCTAGTCATTTAACTTTCCTGTTAAGTCTCGTTTCGACATTCTAAACGTGTATTGGTATCGACACGTACAAATTTCGTACAGAAATTAGCCCGTATTGGTAACGATGCGTAATATTTACGTGTAGAACTCCAGAAAATAATACCATGTAACCTCTGGCACAAGCACTTGTAAACTGGCAATATGAACCACGACCATCAACTTCATCTGGATACAACTTAACAGCTTCTTCGATGTCTGCCTTGGCGAATAATTAGTTAACATCGACTTACCATGCTGATGGATCCACCTTATGGAAGCATCAGTTAACATCTGCGATTAATTTACAAAATGCTACAACCTGTATGTTTATAATCAATATTACCAATAATAAATAAGTATTTTTAATGTTAACAATTATTTATATAAAATAAAAATTTAGTTATTTAGATTGGTCTGTCAAAAGAAAATACGGTCGTAGAAAAAATTTTGATCCTTACGCACTCGACTGCTTGCCCGAACTACGCTTCGCGTCGTTTGAGACAACGGCAATCGCGTGCGGGAAAGTATAACTTTCCGCACTAGTTAGGAATATAACTATTCCTTTTATAGCTGTAAAAGTTAACAGGAAACCGGGGTGTGCAGTGCGCGTAGCGTGCGGAAAGTAAAGCAATTAACAAACTGCCCTCTTCGTTTCGGAGATAGGGCGATTTTGAAAATGAGCCATTTTCAAGCATCCCTCGTATCTCAGTTGTCTTTTAAGTTATCGGTAAGGTAAAAACTGATTATTATATAGTTTGTTGCATGGAATCCAGTGGCGTAGTCAATTTTTGAAGATAAAAACCAAAGTTGCATTTTTTAAATGGGACACCCAGTATATTTTGTTCTCATTCGATTGCTTTTTTCATATGCTTTTCAAAAATATATAATTGTTGGTATATATCTTTTGGAAAAACTTCCGAATTTTACAATTAAACAAGGATATAATATTTCATAGTAGACCGTGTATAATGATTTGGAACAAATGAATATAACGGTAGGTATCCTTTCATGGCTGCTAGTCAGACTGCTTGTCAAAATTTTCAAAAAAATAATTGTTCTCAAAACCCCTACTTGTTATTTATTACTGTTCTTCGTTTAAAAAAATGGCTAAAATGAGATTTTATCAGAAATTTGAAAAGTATGATATGTTAGTTTGCTATATTGACTCAAATGAAAATTCGCATGATGCCGCCGAACTATATTTTAACAGGTAGTACGATTTTATATCCATTATAAATTAATGTTTGACTTTTTTATATTCATTCTATATATCCAGACAGGAGGCAACCTTTTCCCGATATATTTTCTAGATTTAAAAAAATGTAGTTAATTATGATGCATTTATACAGCCAAGACCAAAATCCTATAATAAGGAAAATCGAGAAATCGATGAGGTTAACATTTTAGGCTGTATAGAAGCAATTCCTTCTGCTTCGTGTAGGGCTATTGAGAAAGAAGTTGGAGTGAGCAAGGCTCGAGCACAAACTATATTACACAAATATAATTTTAGAACAAATAAAGTCAAAATCGTTCAGCATTTACATCCTGGGGATGCTAAACGTCGTCTCATTTTTTGCAATTGGTTTTTGCAGCAAACTCAAGCCAATGTGAATTTTGGAAGATTTGTGATATGGTCCGATGAGGCGTATTTAACAAGCTCTGGCTGGTATTTTCAATATACACAATACCAGACATTGGTATCAAGAAAACCATCATCTTTACATTGAGTGGTCCTTGACTTTTTTTTGTAGGGTTACTTACAAAATGAAGTTTACAAGTCTCGACATCGCACTACAGAAGAACTGCAAGCCACTACACTCGAATTTCAAAATTTGCAGGGACGATCGATCATACTTTTAAATGCCATGCCATGCCATGCGACGAATAAGTAAAATGTGCGAGTTTAGTGTTAGAGAGAACGGTAACAACTTTGAGCAACTTCTTTGATTTATAGAATATAATTAATCAAAGTTTGATTCAGTTACGTTATTGGGATTTAAAATTTTAAAAAGGAACCGCAATGTTAGTTAAATGTCTCTATGTTAAATCATTATATCACGGCCTACTATGAAATATTATACCCTGTTTTTTAAATTGTAAAATTCGGAAGATATTGCAAAAGATATATACCAACAATTACATATTTTTGAAAAGCTTATGAAAAAGCAATCGAACGAAAACAAAATATACAGGATGTCCGATTTAAAAAAATGCAACTTTGGTTTTATTTCAAATTCGTTCCTTCTAGAAAAAAATTGACTACGCCACCGGATTCTACGCAAAAAACTATATATCACTCACCGATAAGTTAAAAGGCAGCTGAGATACGAGGAGTGCTTGAAAATTATACATTTTCAAAATCGCCCTGTATCTCCGAAACGAAGGGGGCTATGAATATTCCGTTTGTAGCATTACACGTTTCACACAAAAGTAGCACAGTATTGCGAACACTGCAGCTCTCTATCTTTAAAGATACCCTGCAAAAGTGTCGAACATTGGACACCATGTACAGCTGTAAAAGGAAAATAATTCTTTTTAACTTTTTAGTGCGCTACTCATAAAAGCGTGTTCTTTAGTTTTTTAAACTATATTTTATTTGACTTAATGTGTTTCGGACTCCCTGTTTTCAATAGGTACCTATTGATATTCATGAGCTATAGAGCAAGATTTTAAATTCAGCAATTTCTTCAATCAGTATCATCAGTAGTGTCATTTTCCTTGTGAATGTATTAGAAAGGGAAAGAAAATGTTGATGGAATTAATCGCTAAATAAAAAAAACTCTACATATATATACTATGATGAACTCAATGATTTGTTTGAAATTCCAAATTAAATTTCAATAGCCTACATTTAAATTCATAAATTTAACACAGTTTTGGTTTGTCAGAACTAATGATTATTCATAGGTACCCACCTTTTATTACCTGTTGATCATTGACCATAATAACCGTAACAACTAGCAAGCCCTCCAGAGTACCTTTAATGTGTAAAACGCCACTATTTTCGGCCACTTAACAAGAGAAAATTAGATATGTTTTAGGTTTTATATATCTCTTCTTTGACTTTTATGTAAGTTTTTGTTTCAAAATTAAATTTCACTAAACATTGAGATACCGACCATCGAAAAGCGGTCAATCCCCACTGAGTTCATTTCCTGAATAGAACAGGTAGAAAGGCGTTAATAATATATTTCTTCAATAAATAATGCTGTCGGCTCGTAGAGTTGGTCCGGGATCGTTTTTAATGCAAACAATTTAAAAAGTTAATTTATCAAAGTTTCTTGCTTATCATTCAAAAGCTACCGGAATAAAATTCTATTCTTATGTAAATTAAAGATATTTAATATTTTTATAAAATTTGCTTCTGAAAGGTTGTTTGTTCCTTTGTTCGTTTTTCTTCTTATAATTAAGAGTTTGGGAACTAATTGAGCTAGTATATTATATTTTATGGGGCAATAATTTTTACCTAATTAATACATTATTATTTCTACTACCAGGTGTATAATTAATAATTAATTAAAAAGCTTGAGACTTTTGTTTATATAAAACTTAACAAACTCTTTTTCCATAACATTTTTAAATCAGTTGGTCCAAGAAGTCAGCAGAGTATACTCACTGGTTCCATCAGTTGGTCTATTTAAATGAAACTATGTTTTTTTCAAAAGACAGACATTGCCTCTATAGTCTCTATATTTTATAATACATTTCATGTGTACATCGTGAAATCTCAATCTGATGCAACCGAGTGTATACATTTTCATTTTAGTAAATCTGGTGTTTATCATAAAGAAGAGAGAAGCAATGATAAACAGGGCCGACTTAAGATTTCCAAACGCCTGGAGCTTGAAAGTGTGAAGCAAAGATGAGCTGTGGATTATCAAATCTACCTTACGCAGATTATCTACAGGTAGACCACATATTGTTTACATCAATTATTTTTTATGTGGACTATATAAGCTTCTAAACTATCAATCCTTTTTGGATTTTTTATTATATATTAATTTATTGTTTAAGCTTATGATTCGAAATAAAATTTCTTTTCTACTGGCATATTGTATACAGGGTGTCCGGTAAGTATATGATATACTCTCGGGAGCGTATAGGGGAGGTCAAAACAGCCCTAATTTGTTATAGAAAAAAATTCCTAAAGTGCCCCTTAACGGAGATACAGAGCCCCAAAGGGGTACTTAACGATTTACTTTTTTGGCTCTAACTTTTGAACCAACTTTCATAATGGACGAAAAATTTAAACCTGTTCTTGCGAAAGCAGAACGGTTTGTCATCTTAACTTACAAATATCCTAGCTTTTTTTATTTATACATTCTGTCAGTGGCGGCTGGTGAAATTTCAAAGCTTTATATCTCTGTTCTTACTTACAGGACCCGTACCAAATTTAGGGGATTTAATAGCGAGCCCACTGGGAATGTTTTGGTAACGAAAAAAAAACATTTTGTAATTTGCGAAAAAAAAATCAATTTTTGCAAAGCCTCCCCTTGGAAAAAAATGAACGCGTTTGCGTATTTTATTTTTTCTAAACAAATTTTACATCATTTTGTCGAGAATTTTAAAATTTTAAGAGAAAAAAATGTGTTAGTAGAAAGTTACAGTCATTTGAATTTTTTTAAATTGTATTTTTAGGTTTAAAAAGATTCAGATGACTATAACTTTCTAAACACATTTTTTTTCTCTTAAAATTTAAAAATTCTCGACAAAATGATGTAAAATTTGTTTAGAAAAATTAATAAATAACATACCTAAAAGCATTCATTTTTTTCCCAGTGGAGGCTCTCAGGCTCAGCAAAAATTGAACTTCTTTTTGCAAATTACAAAACATTCCCAGTGGGCTCACTATTAAAACTCCTAAATTTGGTACGGGCCCTGTTAGTAGGAACAGAGATATACAACTTTAAAATTTCACCAGCCGCCACTGCATTCTGTCCATTTGGACTGATATACAAAAATTCGAAAAAAGCACGTTTTGTCGAAAAAATAGTTTCTCGAAAACAGAACTTTGTCGATAATATAGTTATTCGCAAACTGGGGGTGCTTTCTAATTTTTTTTTGGAATCCCACTTTTAGAATTTTTCTTAAAAATTACTTTTGGAAACTACATTCTTTTTCAAAACATGTTTTTCGAAAGTATATTTTTTTATTGTTTCGAGAAAAACTTCGAATATTCATATTTAAAAAAACGCTTTTTTGAAGAAGTAGTTTACTACAGAGTAATGTAGCAGACACAAGGAAACAAACCTGACCGAACACAAAAACGGTTCGTTGATATTAGTTCAGGAAATTTTTCTGTCCTTTTTTATTGACATTTCTTACACTAGAGAGTCATAAATAAATTTTGGAAGATGTAATTTTTAAAGATCAAAACGTTTAAAAAAAAATTGAAGATCCGGTTCCGAATAATCTTTCGATAAAGCTGGTTTTCGAGAAAATTTACTTAATAACATCGAACTTTTTTTTGTTTGAAAAAAACAGTACACGCGACAGATTGTTGACCAATTGTTTGAATTATTTATGCGTTCTGCTTAGTGGGAGGGTACTTAGGTAAGTACAATTTTTCGAAAACCAATTTTTCAAATTTTTCTAAACACTTTTCAAAAGTAAGTTTTTAAGAAAACATCTTTGTCGAAATTAAATTTTTTTGAAAAACACTTTTCGAATATTAATTTTTTCAAGCAACGGCTTTTCGAAAAAATAATTTACAAGAAAGTAACGTACCAAACCCAGTAAAGCCTGATCAAACACAAAAAAGGTTCCTTTAGGTTTGTTTAGGATCGTTTTTCGTCTTTTTTATTTAACATTTTCCAAACTAGTAGAGTCCAGAGCCTAATACCGTTTTCGAAAAAATACGTTTTCGAAAATTATATACCTTTTTCTGAAAAATTACTTTTTTCAAGACATTTCTGAAAAAATGTGCTTTCGAAATATGTGTTTTGGAGAATTTCTTACTTAAATCCGTTTTTTTTAAAAGAGCATCTCTTGCAGAAGCTGTCAAGATATTTTTGAAAAAGGTACTTTCGAAATAGGTTTTCCATAAAAAAATTACGAAAAATTTCGTAAATCCGTTTTCAAAAAAGGTATTTTTCCGAAAAATAAATGGTTCTCAAAAAAGATGTTTTTCGAAAAAAACCTATTTGGTTATTTTTTGTTTCCTTTAGTAAGGAATGTTTTCAGAAACCATTTAAGAGCATGTAAATCAAAAATGCCGAAAAAGGCTTGCATTTTTTATATAACATATTCGTATTATAGATCTGTTATTCATATTTTTGTGATATCTATAATTATACCAGACCACACACAAATGGCAAATGTATATTTTTGTTTATAATATTTTGTAGAATGTGTACGAATAGTTAATTTTGTTACAATATTTATTTTTATAAAATTCGCTACTAAGTCCTTTTTGTACAAGGCTCTAGGGGGCGCCTCCTGCGCCCCTCCCTAAATCCGCGCCTGTGTGTGTCTGTGGGGGAGTGAAGGAAAAAGTTTCCAGCTATGATAAGATTAAAACCGGTTACAAACGCTTACCAGAATTTAATTGTCGGCCATTTTCACAAATTCTCCCGAATCAAGCTGTCGCTGTTTTTTAGTAGATGGTAATTTTTTTTTAACGTTTGTCGGAAATAAGCTATAGACCTTTTTGCAATTGTTTTCACAACTAAACTGACGACTTTTTTAGTAGAAGGTGTCAATAGCCAACTCGTGCGCCCACGCGAGGGAGGTTCCCCCCACTATCCTCACTCATGAATATGCACCTGCAAAATGTTGCGTATTTCTTGAGAGAATTCATCACAGTGGTCGTTGTTTTATGGGGCATTATAAAAATAATACACAAACAAATACACAAAATATGAAATATTATGTAGAAGCACCTAACCGCTGCGCTGGAATTGGGACTAAATCTCAAACATAACCTAAAAGGTAGTTCACTATTATAGTAAACATGTTGTTTACATATTGACACGTTATTTACATAGATGACATATTTTACACAGTTTAGGCGTTTTTCCAATAAAACTTAGATTTTTTTGTTATTACGCGTACATCCCGTGTCTGGCTTAAAGCGTCCCAAACCCCTTATACAGTGGCCTACCGAAAGTAATATAAGGGGGGAAGACTTCCCCGGGAAGTGGAGTAAAAGAAAAAAATGACGACCTTTTCTTGGAACTCGCGCCCCGGCGTTAAATTGTCGAGCTTTTTTGCAATCTTCCTAAACGGTCGATATTTACTATTTGTAAAGGGTCATACGCCCCTATTTGAAAAGCGCCCTGGGGCTCGAGCCCCACTTAGCCCCGTTGTTATCAAGGCCCCGATAATAAAGATATAAACATACGCTATGTAGGTACTTTAATAAAATGTTGCACATTTTTGCTCAGGTTTGTTGTTGGAACTATAGACTTAGTTGAAATAATGTATCCGATTGTAACTTCAATCGCAACGCAATGCACTTTTCAAAGGGATATATACTCGAAAGTGACAATATACCACAGAATTCCACTCACTAGAAAAATATAACAAATCACCGACCAATAATTAAAAAATGACCCCAACAAAGGATTCTGTCGACTTACAGAAAACCGCCCGGGTATAACTTTATCCATGCGCAGTGACGCAAGATTCTGGGGATATTGTAAACCTCTCTACTAGAGAGTCTCTAGAGCTGTCGCCAATTGTCATTAGACAGTTACGTGCACACAATAAATATTCCATTTTAAAATTTACAATTCTAAGATCGTAACTCCGTGTCCGTGTGTATGTGAATGTGACACAATCAAATTTTTCGTTTATTGTATCAGATGCACGACTTTCATCTTCGCATGAGGGCTTTTCTGAATTCGGTACACCAGACCGTTAAGCCGGGTGACTACATTCTACGGCCCTTCCCATGACTTCTCGACTTTTGGTGAGCACTCTTTGGTTCTTTTAGGATTGCATAATCAAACTTTCTCACCAACCATAAATCCACCAGTATTGACCTTCAAGTCATATCGAGACTTCATTCTATCACTTTCTATTTGAAACTCTTGACGGACCTCTTCAAGTTGTTTACTGAGTTGAGTTGCATAGTTGTTTATGTTTCTTCAGCATTAGATGGACGTCCCATAATCAGATCGATAGGAAAGCGTAATTCAATTCCTGAAATTATGCTAGTTCACGTTTTCCCAGTTGTTTCACGGGCTGCTCAGCGATAAGCTAGTAAAAATGGCTAAATGCGTTTATTCCAATTATTTTGTGATTCATTGACTTGAACTCTAATGTAATTTTCTAAAGTTCTATTAAATCGTTCCACCGTCCTATCTGACTGAAGATGTAGGAATGTTGTCCTAGTTTTTGTGAATTCTGAGAAGTTAGAAGTTTACACAGGCTCGCAAATACTGCAGATTTGAAGTTCCTGCCTTACTCAGAGTGTATTTCTCTTAATACTCCATATCAACAGATCCACTGTTCAAATAGTATGTCGGCAACAGTGGTAGCGTCTTGAGCCGTCAATGCATAGACTTCTGGCCATTTGCTAAAGTAATCCATCGCCACTAAAGTACAGCGATTCCCAGATTCACACGGTCCTGCCACATCTGGGGATCTTTAGTTCTTTGCTGGCAGCACAATCGATACAAGTTATGCACCATTCGTTAACATCTGCGCGGCTCCAACCAATAGGACCTCTCTCCAACTTTTTCAGTCTGGATTTTCTTGTTGCTCATTGGAAAGAACTTTAGGATTCCAGTCTAAAGAAAATTGAAGCTGTGGTCATGGACAGTGGAAGTCATAAGGATTTTTCAATCTTCCTACCTGGTGGAATATCTGCATTTTTCTGGCCAAGGTTTTCTTGACAAAGCGTCTGCATTCTTATGATTTAGGCCTTTTTGACGTTCAGTTTATATCATAATCTTTAGTCCATTCCTAGTTTCTGTTATTTTTGGTCAGTCGATGTAGTGGTATTGTAAGTTCAACGAAACCCTTGATGAATTTTCCATGGTAAGTACAAAGGCCCAGAAAACTTCTTAGTTCCTGTTTGTTTTTAAGTATTGGCTAATTTTGAAGGGCTTCTATCTTTTCTGAATAAGTTCTAACACTATCTTCTTTAATCACGTGCCCCTGTGCCCCAGGTATTTTACTTCCTTCTCAAAAAAGGAGATTTCTTTGAACTCAGTTTCAGCTGGACTCTTATTAGTTTTTGGAACACATTTTCAATATTTTCCGAGCTGTTCTCTTTAGTGTTAATTCCGTTAAACGCTCAAAGGTGGCTGGCGCGTTACATAAGCTAGATGGCATAACTTTAAACTCCGTAGTCCTGTAGTTCCAGTAGAAAGGGCGGATTTTTCTTTGTCTTCCAGATGGAGTTGCACTTGCCAATAGCCACACTTCAGGTCTAACGTTGAAAACCCTTTTGATCCAATCAAGATATCTAAGGTGTCATCAATTATTTGTAATGGAAAACTGTCCTTAATGACGTCATTAACAGCGGGTTGCATAAAACTTTTAATCAAGTAGTAAAGTTAATTG
This sequence comes from Philopedon plagiatum, assembly GCA_963971165.1. Taxonomy (NCBI): domain Eukaryota; kingdom Metazoa; phylum Arthropoda; class Insecta; order Coleoptera; family Curculionidae; genus Philopedon; species Philopedon plagiatum. The sequence continues at coordinate 33,086,123 of OZ020195.1, read as the reverse complement.
ACGTTTAGAGTCATATTTGGCAATGACGTTAGCATAAGTGCTGTCACATTACAAGTGTCTTATTAGTTTAATTCGTGATTAAATTGTTTGTGCAACCCTACGTAAGTCAATGGTAAATAACACAAAATCTGGTAGAATCACCTCTCTTTTTTAACTAAAAGCACTGGAGATGACCGTGAACTTTGGGAGAGTTGCCTTGCTTCAGGCATCTTTTCAACCTTTTCGCGTTTGGCCTAAGGAAATTTTCTAGGAGGCTGTTTAATTGGAACTGCATCATCCGGATTTATTCTATGCTTTACTACATTTATTCTTCCCAGGTCATTGTCAGATAGAGAGAAAACATCTTGGTTCTTTTTCAAAAGATCTTTCAACCTAACTTGATTTAGTAAAGCTGATGATAAATCAGCCAGGTCTTGCAGTACCTTGGGTAATGTAGGTGGTTGCGTTGTAGGAGGCAAGGTAGTACAGGAAGCATCGGGTTGACCAGTAGCAATTTTGTCACCTATCAGGACCTCTTGTTGTTGGGGGCAATCTTTCAAATTCATTATTCTGGTATATTGTCTTGCTTAATCTAGGTCAAATTACTTGGATAAAGATAAAGATAATTTACTCATGTCAAATATACAACGGTGCTTACATTCGTCAAGACAAACAATATAAGACGTAGGTACTAACAATATAAGACTTACAAATATTATACAATACATAACACTTGTAAATTATGTTATACTTACAAAGTATAACATAATTTAGTATGATATATTTAATTATAATTTGGCACATTAACAACCCTAACTCATATTTTCACCCAAATATTCCTTATAGCTGTAAAACACATTTTTTAAGAGAATATTTCTTACTTCTGTTTTAAATTTTGGTAAATTTAATTCTTTGATTGTACTAGGTAACCTATTATAAAATTTTATTGCGAAGTGCCCAGGGCCATTCTGACACCTCTTCAATCGGCAGTATGCAGGAATCAAGCTATATTTATTGCGGTTGTTATGCTCATGATTTTCACTGTGTACTCTATAAAATCTTTCATTTGATTTGAAGTAACGCCTAATTTTCCATTATATATATATATATATATATATATATATATATATATATATATATATATATATATATATATAATATATATCGAGGGAAGTGTGAGAATTCTATGCTGTATAAAGGCCTCCCTGCAGTCCTCCCTGTAACCAAGTCCAGATAAGACTCTACACCCTTCCACTGCAACTCAAAAACCCTCTATAGCTGGGGCGCATAGCTCCAAGCCAACAGAGCATATGTCATGACATGACATGACCGAGTGAAACGAAGCAAAGTATCTGTTCTTACTTATCCCTGGGGCACACCTATCGTGGTCGCTCTGCCCGCAGAGAAGGTTGTGCTTCCTAAAGTTATCTAAGCTTCACGTATTCTCTTTACAGGTATAACTTCACCGTTTGCAGTTTCCAGCATGTGATTTCTTTCAGGATAGTCCATTTTGCAGTAGCCAGTGGGCTATGACGTTCAGCCCCATGTATCTAATAACATCTTGCTTGGGGACAATCTTTCAAATTCATTTTTCTGACAAATATAGTGTCTTCTTTAATTTGGGTTAAAGTTCTTTCAGGAAGAATTCCTTTTGCGTATAATGAAGAATCGTAAACGGGTTGAAAGAAAACTACTTCGTACGTATTCTTCAGGATCTTCGAATTTTGCATTAACAACACATTCTTGCTGGTAACACGGAATCTTCAGCTAACTTTACGAACTCTCTTACTTATCAGTAAAATATTACAATTATCCTCCTATAATGTTTACTCTCAACGCAAAATTGCTAAAAGCGCACAGAGTGCGCCAGGCCAAGTTCTCGCAAAACCGGCCGCGTGCGCACTGTACAATATTTACACTAACCATTTCGAGCCCTTTTCTATCCCTCTCTATCTCCGAGGCTAGTTACATTTCAGGGGGGTTAAGGTTGCCAAAAAGAAGCAGTATTTCAAATTTCATACGTCTAGGTGGAGTAATTTCAAAGATACGATTGTCCAAAAATCACAATTTTTGAGCTTTCACTGATTCACTGACTGATAGATCATCATAAATCTAGAGTACTTCCAATCGAGCTAGAGCTTTGAAATTTGGAACATAGATAGTGTTTAAGGTGATAATTACGAGAAAAATCAAAAATCAACATGGCGGATTCCGAACGAAATAGCGACTTCTGCTTCGGAAACTTACGGAGTGCAGGCAGTCGGTGTATATACTAATAACTAAATAATATGATTTGGTTTTATAAGTATCTGAACAAAAAGTTATGAAATCCCACCAAAAACAAACATGTAAAAAAACAGGCCAAGTTCTCGTCAGGACTGTGTGTTTTGATATCTGAAAAAAATAACTGAAATGTAAAAATTATGCCAAATTCCTTGCCTACACGGTATTAGCACTGTTTTGATAAGCACAGAAAAATATCGTGTGAATGGATAAATTTACACACAAAACTTGGCCAGTTTTCAAGGGTCTCAATATTGCTGTTCTTTAATCAAAACTTGTCAAGTTTGGTCTGTAAATTTATCAATTCACACAATATTTTTCTGTACTTATCAAAACACTGCTAATAATGTGTAGGTAAGTAACTTGGTATAATTTTTTTATTTATTTACATTTCAGTTATTTTTTTCAGATAACAAAACACAGTCCTGACGTGAACTAGGCTTGTTTTCTACCTGTATGTTTTTGGTGGTTGTCTTTTAGACGAAACATTAGACGCACAATGTTCATTTATTTTCGAATTTAAATTATTTTAAAATTGTGATTATGTTGTTTTAGATATTAGAGATATCCTCATTACAAAATTAATTCACGCATTACCTTCCCCAGTAGTAACATTACAGCATGACAAATCTAGAAGATGGATGGAACTATAATGTTTATTATAGACCAATGACCTTGTTATAAATTTATTAACAGACTCAATAGTTACTAAAGTTAAATAAAATATGTCAATAGTTGAGTAAAATTAATATTACGTTGAGATGCAATACTACTCAGTTAATTTCTAAAAAGATGTCCATTATTTTGATTCTAGAACCAATTTCAATAGTAATTAATTAATAGTATTAATTTAAGTTTAGTATTTAAATAAATTATATTTCTATCAAAAATTGTAAGCTTTCACAGCACGGCTGGTTAACTGTAATTATTGATATGTTGTTTCCGGGTTTGTAAACCGTAGTCTAAAGGTCTGACGTTACTTCTGCGGTAGGCATTTCCATACGTGTCGAAAGCGACTATATTCCTTCGAGCCGCACGAAAGATGCTTCGACCGTTGCCGCATCGCCTTGGAAATTGTCTACCGCAGAAATGTATTTATTCTTGTGGCAGAAGTAGACGAATTGTCAGGTAGTAGATACCTGTGGATCACGGTTTACAAACCCGGAAACAATAATATTATATTTCCTTTCAAGTTTAGATTTAAAAATTAATTTAAATTTTGTACTAATAAGCCTATCATATCTTACTGAAAAGAACAAATATACCTACTGTACTGCAGGCGCGGCCCGTGAAATGTCAAAGTTGTATATCTCTGTTGCTACTTATGGGACCCATGCCAAATTCAGGTTTTTTAATAGTGAGCCTACTAGGAATGTTTTGGTAAAGAAAAAAAATATTTTGCAATTTGCGAAAAAAAGTTGAATTTTTGAATTGACCCACCTGGGAAAAAAATTAACACGCTTAGGTATTTTATTTATTATTTTTTCTAAACAAATTTTACATCATTTTGTCGACAATTGTTAAATTTTAAGAGAAAAAAATGTGTTAGTAGAAAGTTATAGTCATTTGAATTTTTAGTTAAATTATATTTTAGGTTTAAAAAACTTCAAATGACTATAACTTTCTACTAACACATTTTTTTCTCTTAAAATTTAAGAATTGTCGACAAAATGATGTAAAATTTGTTTAGAAAAAATAATAAATAAAATATCTAAGCGAGTTAATTTTTTACCCAGGTGGGTCAGTTCAAAAATTCAACTTTTTTTCGCAAATTACAAAATATTTTTTTTCTTCGCCAAAACATTCCTAATAGGCCCACTATTAAAAAATCTGAACTTGGCGTGGGTCCCATAAGTAACAACAGAGATATACAACTTTAAAATTTCACAGGCCGTGCCTGCTGTACTGACATAAATTAACCGTTTATTTCAAAAAAAAAACATATTATGTCCATTTTAGTCAAAAATCGCCTTTTGTGAATTACCTAACGTAGACATTCTCGGTAAAACCATATTTTTAAGATTTTTGTATCCAACAAAAGCGCTTCTCTAATCCATATCCAAAAAAAATAAACCTTCTATTAAACATAACAAATAGGAAACTAGACAAACTCTTATGATTGTCTTAAAAATTTTAAATTTGGACATGTGTTGTTTTTTGTCTTAGATATAAAAAAATGCGTTTTAATATTTGGTCCATTATTAATTTTATAAAGAATAAAAACATAGAATTATTAGGTGGGACATGTTATTCGTAAGAAACTAACAATATCTAATGAGAATATGAGAACGAAATTACTGTTAAAGTTTTTTACCTAAGTAGACTTTGATAATTTTATTATATATTATTTTAAATTCTCCTAAAATCCATTCAATAATTATTAATATTTTCTATAAACCCACATCAAATAGTTTGCTGTATTTTTTATTTACTGACCTTATACCGCTTTCCCATGTGGGGTGTGTAGTGTTTCGTATCTTGCTTCATGTCTGACGCCAAAGTAAATGATTAAAGTTATGTAGACTATCTGGATTTTGCTTCAATCCTCTTCATAAAGAAATACACAGAAACTACACACATGTAAAAGCGGCATATCAAAATTAATGCTTCTTGCATATTGAGAGTAAAAAACGAACCAAAAATAATATTAACGATAAAATATGTTTTTAACACAACAACACTGCTTTGAAAAAAAAAAGATAATAGAAACCCAGTCTTTCGAAACCCAACCCTTAATTTTCGATTTGTGTCACGCAATAGATTTCTTTATACTACATAATAACCCTATATTTAGACACACGTCCTCTTTTGAGTTTAAAAATGCTTTGTTGTCTAATTTTGCAACAAAATAGATGCGGTGCTCCCTTTGAAAGGTTCGAGCCCTTAGCAAGAATTTGGTTCCAAATTTAACTTTGAGCTGCTGGCCAAACTGATTTGATATTTAATAAGTGCCTTGAAACACAACGTATTGTATAACCGGACGATAGTGGTAACCTTTTGTTCTTCTTTTTGACGCCCCACTCGTTCTGCCTAAGGCAAATATTGTATATTAGAACTTTATTTTACCATCCTTTTGTATTACGCATTAAAAGCTGATTTTCAGCTATGATTTTTCAATGAATCTAATATAAAACTATCGCATTTGTTTCGAATCTATCATCCACAATGTCTAAACATAATCGTTCAGATTCACTAAGAAGGTTTAAGATTTAGTACTGGTTTAAATTAAGATCTTATAGTAGATCAGTTATGTTTTGACAGGTTTTTGTCCTGGCATTGTTAATAAATCGTCATTACAAACTTATGAATTAGTCTGATATTTCAGGGATTTGCTTGGTTTCCAAATGATTTTGATCTTGGATCGAATTGCTGTAATGAATTTAGTTCTATTATTGTCGAAAGTACGTACTAAATTGCCCTTTTCTTAACAAATTTGCGAAAAAGCTCAGAAATAAATTCAACTATAAAACTTATATTAGTTGTCTTATTCTTAAAACTTTTGGTTGTCAAATTGGACCAGACTAGCGTTGGAGAATCTGGCTGCAAGATTTTTTATTGAAATAAAATCTTGTAAAAAGTACTTTTTAAAAACAAGCTTCTGTTATTTAGATGTATCAAGACGAAAAAAATTAATATAGTTTTTTCATTATTGTGGCAATGCTAAATGCTATGTATAAGTGGACGTAGTTGGCGTCGGTCGGTCGATCCTACTAAAAGTAGTGTCAAAGTTATCACTGAAATATATATAATATATTATGTTAAATTTATTGTCTTAAAAGCTCGTCGCGCGCGAAAAGTTCGCATTAATTTTGTTTGGCAGAAATTGTAAGTAGATACCTAAGTACGTACAAGCTTTTAAGACAATAAATTTAATATAACATATTATATATGTTTCAGTGATAATTTTGACACTACTTTTAATAGGATCCACCCACGCGAACTACGTCCACTTATAAAAAATAGCAATTAGCATTGCCACTGTAATGAAAAAATAATACTTATTTTTTTTCATTTTAGTATATCTAAAATAATAAGAGCTTGTTTTTAAAAAGTATTTTTTACAAGATTTTATTTTTAAATTTTTAGTTATGTCTTAACCTATGCATTTCCGATAATGCATCATTATTACGAGACATTTTACCTGTTATCGTATTCTACTCGTCAAATCCTTTCATTTGATAGGATTGTAAAGAAAACGGTAATTTGCCATCTTGTGGCGTCCGCCATATTGGGTTTGATTGGGTTTGATTGACGTCACTATATTATCGTATTTTACTCATCAAACCCTTTCATTTGATGCCCATTATATCAAGGGGACTGTGAAGAAAAAGATAATCCGCCATCCTGTGGCGTCCGCCATATTGGGTTTAGAATGACGTCACATAGCTTATCTATTCTACTCGTCACACCCTTTCATTTGATACTCATGTCAAGGGGGTTGTAAAAAAAAGGTAATCCGCCATCTTGTGGCGTCCGCCATATTGAGTTTAGAATGACGTCACATAGCTTATCGTATTCTACTTGTCAAACCCTTTCATTTGATACCCATGTCAAGGGGATTGTAAAGGAAAAGGTAATCCGCCATCTTGGGGCGTCCACCATAGTGGATATAGAACAATATTGAATATACTGTATTGCATTGCCACCGGACTTATACATGTGTGCCAAATTTTAAAGCTCTAGCTCAACTACAACTAGTCAAAATTTTGATTGCAATATTTGACCTAAACATATGTGCAGTATATGTCACAACGGATGCATCAAAAGTTTATCAGGAAATACCATGGATTTATTATAATAAGGATTCGATATCTGTATACTGTGAGCGTATCGAACGTGAAGCCTTATATTTTGTTGTTTGTTATTCTCTTGGGGGAGCAGTTTACGAACTACGAACATAGACAAGACTACGAATGACTACGTAATTGAATCAAGTATAGCGGCGTTCGGTAATTCAATTTTTTCCATCGTTTTGCTCAGAATTTTTGACAGGCACATGACTCATTGTTGTAATCAGTACGACTGACCACGTGCCTGTCAAAAATTCCGAGCAAAACGATGAATAAAATTGAATTACCGAACGCCGCTAATGGTAGTAAAAAGAGATAAAATAGCATTGGAGTGTTGGAGCTCAGAAGTGTTGCTGTCTGTTATGGTTGTTTAGGAACACGGCTGAACCTCGGTCTGAACACTCGGTTACACGTACGTCTTTGTCTAATTAACTAGAAAAGAAAAAGTGCGACGTATAGATTTATATAGATTTATAAATGACTCGGAGCGACTTTAAATAAACACCTTTAGAAATACCATAACCTATAAATAATAAAACCTTTTTATCTTAAATTTATTATTATTTAGCAGAAAAATAAAATATTTTAGAGCTTTTATTACTTTTAGTAAATCTTGTGATGCTTCTAACTTATTTTTTGTACAAAAATACAAGGTAAAATAAGATGTGGCCAATGTTTACAAATTGTGTTTACAGTGTCGTTTAGAATGGTTTGTTTTGGCTTCAAAGATTGTGAACTCATCCTGTATCCAGTCCTAATAAATCCATGGGAAATACTTTATATTAAATTTGAATATTTGGGAACTTTATGTTTCTTGGTGCGCTAGCTTTGCATAAAATATATTCATCGTTCTAACTTTTTTGGTAACCACAGTAACCAATATTAACTTGGCAATTTTGTATATCTTTTTAAAAACTAAACATGCCTAACTCTTGCTGTTTTTGAGATAATTGGTCTTTTTCAGAAATTTCATTGATTTCACCCTAGTTTTCTTCCGTGCATATGTGACTACGTTTATTAACAAAAACTTATTTAAGTACTAGAAACTCATGAAAAAGAAGTAATTTATCTAGTAGGTATATCAATAAACACCAGCAGGGTGTTTCAAAATTAGTCCTTTTCAACGCATAAGAAGAAACACAATATTTAAATTTTTTAAAATGCTGCTTATGATGCTTATATATTTTAACATTTTCGGATTCTACAGAAAATTTTAGCAGAGTTTATATAGCAAACCCCATACCAAAATCTATGTGTTTTTTTTTAAATAAAAACAATTTCTACATCGTCACGTTCATTTAAATCTATAGAGTAGGCTTCGACTTTGTCTTTTTTTAGAGAAGGATATTTTATTATTTGTTAAAAATATTATAATCCAAAGGCTACCATAGAGAGTTTGAATAGGGCAAGCTTATACAGAAATGGAAAATCATGAAATAAAAATTGTTTTAATTAAAAAAAAACCTATTAGGTTTTGATATAGAAGGTTGTGCCATATAAACTCATACTAAAATAGTTTGTAGAATCGGGAAATTTTAAAAAAGTAAGTATATTTCCATTTGAAAAAATTGAAATATTGTGTTTTTCTTGTGCGTTAAAAAATACTAAACTTGAAACACCCTGTATATAAGTTTGTAGTTATTCATATATTTTTGGATGATAACTTACATTTTTGTCATGAGCGTCTAGTTCTTAACTAAGTTTTTGTTAATAGAGACATATTCTTTGAAGAAAACTAGGGTGAAACCAATCAAATTTCTGAATAAAACCAATTATGTACAAAAAAAGTTAGACATAGGGTATGCCGAATAAAAAAAAAGCTTACTTTTTAATAAAATATCTGAAAATTAAAAAATATGCATGGCGTTCAATTTAAAATTACCAAGTTAATATTGGTTACCATGGTAACCAAGAAAGCTAGAAAGACGGTTATATTTTATTGAAGTTAACATATCGAAAAACATGAAATTCCCAAATATGAAAATTTGACATAAAGTCCTTCCCCATAAAATTTTAACGCAACCTCATTGTGAATTGTGACACACACTGTATAGGTAAGCTCCGGTGTCTTTGAATGTGTTCCAAATTTCTTTTTAAGTAAGTACAGTGTTATCTAGGGGCGGATTTATAATGTGATCTCGGTAAGGGCCCAAAACATACTTACCAAATAAAATTTCCATGGTTGGGTACATTATTAAAAATAACATTTTTAAAAATAAAAAAGTTTTCCATGAACTGAAAAAGAGATAAATTATTCATATTTTAAATTTAGTCGATTGCAACTTTGCCAAGTTCAACGTTACAAATTTATAAACATTTTCCATTGAGTTAACGTCACATCTATCAAATTGATTTGATTAGGGCAAAATACCATTTAAAGTAAAGAGTTATGGAAATTATTGTTTATCGCCCTTTATTCCAAATTCTGATTAGCTCTAAAAACCATTTAAAATGAGTCGCAATTTTTTCAATTCGGTGAAGGCAAACTACAGTTATAATAGTTGTCTTTATTAAATAATACCCCCGCCAGTATGTAGAGTATAATAATGTGTACAAAAAGTATTGTAGAAGAATTTTTAAACTTTTCTGTGCCTACCTAATCGCAACCTGCTTTATAATGTATGTTTTTCAGAAAAACAAAACACATGATAAAGTAGCAATAATTTCAAGAAACATTTTCCTTTTGTTTTTTAATCCTGACGTCATCTCTACTTTTTTAACTATACCCAAAAATGTGAATGTTTTTTGTCAAATGTGGAAGTTCATTTTTACCCCCTTAATGTGAATATCAACAGCTAAATGAAATACGTAGGTATCCCTTATTTTTGGATGTTTTACCTGTGTAGGTACCAAATTTCGCTAAAACCGGTGGCGACCAATTCTATCGGCCCCCTTGTTAGCTGTTTCCTACTCCATATTAAAAAATTGATACGCAGGATAGCATTATTTTTATTCCTTGTGGCAAACTGTGGCTTCCTAGGTGGTACACTTACTTAGAAAATTATTTAGTTTAGTACTTACTTCGATTTTTATAGTAATAAGATAGAAACTAGGTCAGCAATACAAACGACTTTATTTCCATTTCTCTTCAGCGGACATGTGACCCCCTTTAAAAACTCAGCGCCACTATGATTTCAACACTGCTTGGATATAAGTCCCTTGCCTCTGGGCCTTTTGACCATTTGCTTTTATTATACATCCCCAAACAGGATCATCAACAGAAATACCTACTGGGAACTAGCTACTGAATTTCACGTTTTGTCGAGAGTAAATTCGCGAAAATTCGCTGTAAAATAAACAACATGCTTGATAGCTACAACTGATTTTTCGGAAATCTCCTACAAAAAATATTATCGCCAAGTGTAGCTCACTGCTAGAAAAGTATAGCTTGGAAAAAATATTTAGCGGCAATATGACAGGATTTCAGTCATCAGATGATACTAACAGCAGGAATTTTACAGCGTTGTGAATTTCCGAGATTTGTGCGGATTTTTCCGAATTTTCACATTCTCCGCTTAAAAATATTTGCGGCTCACAACTCAATGAAATCGATAGAGACTCCATTGAAGCCTATGCTCCACAATTAACAAATATATTCTAGCGAATAATCGTATCAATGTCAGTTAGCACAGTTGAGAAAACGCGTAAACGCGAGTCAGTTTGCCAACTCCTGCGAATTTCATTCATAAACGTGAAGCACAAAATTGTTTTTATAGCTATCTGCCTATCTCGAGTGTACGCAGTAAGAGCCACGTGAGAGCCGAAATATCGGCATATGGTTCAATTTACGACGTACGTTCTACTAACCGGATTACTACAGTTATAGCAAGAAAAATGTTTCACGTACGTCGTATCCGTATCGTAAGCATTTTCTTGCAGCGCTGCCTCGATAACCCTAAACCCGAAGAATTTTGTTAGTAATATTGGAGAAATAACACAATCACAGTAAAACTTATATTTTTAGGTTTTTTAGACTATAAACTTATGTATTACTATTCTTGTTACAATAAAACTACCTTTTTACCCCCTAAATTCACTAAGCAGAAGCGCAACCCATCAGTATATTAACGGAACCAGTTGGTTCAGTCAGGGTTAACACATATGTCTTCTGTATTAAATTTGACTATAATCCTTTGTTTAGAATTACATAATTAGTTTTAGCAATATAGCAATTACATGTTTTCCTACACCTACTTCTTAAACGTTCGTCGTGGCAACAATGTTTGCCGCCTGGAATAAAGTGAAAAATGCGCAAGCGTCTACTAGGCAGGCCTGCTGCTATTGGTCCAAATTCTTGGCCTCAACGATCTTGCTAAGATACCAAGCTGATTCGGGCTGAAAAGCCCGTTTTTTAAACTGTGGTATTTTAGATATAACCTTCACCGCTGATGTTTGCCCTCAGACATCCCTCTCGTTACATTTAAATATGGCATTTTGTAACTGGTTACAAAAATATATTGTGAATCCATTTTTGACTAATTTCTGGACTTCTAGAATGAGATCTAATACATGACTGTTCCAAGTGGGTAAATTTTAAACACACTTACAAAAAGCAAGATGCGTAGAAGCGTGCTCCTTCTATTTGAGTGAATTCTATTTCCGAGCATTTTTTCCAAACATCAAAATAGTGATAGAAGGTACGTTAAACGTTGTAAAATCCTAGTATACTTAGTCAAAATATTATTTAATAAAAAATCTAGGCCATGCACCGTATATAACAAAGTAAAAAAACAGTATAAATTTAAGACAAAGAACACCCGTCTCACTGACCATCCCTAAATCACCTGCAGGCATACCAGATCGCATTTGAGAGATTCGACTGATGGATCTCAAACTCCAACATGACGTGCATTGGCAACGACCCCAACCCGGCGCCACAGGCCGTTGCGCCATGAGTCGTCACGCGAGGACTGCTGCACGCACCCTGATCGCGGGGGCCCCCGGCGGCACCTCGGCCGACCGCAGGATCGCCGGGGTGTTCAATTGAATTCGGCACGAAATGTCATTGCATCTTGCAGTCGTGGAAACAGAGGAAATTGCAAAACAAAACGAGATTAAATGGCATCGTTCGTGTTCAGTTCGCTTTCCCTTGAAGGAATAATTAAAAAATGTTTCCTGAAAATGTTGCTTTTAAAATGCGATTTACTTAAAAATAAATATTATAGGCTCGACGTTTACTAGATAATAACTTTCATAAGAATCCTAATTAACAAAAAAAAAAATAACGTTGGTAGATGCTGCAGGCTGGTCAGAATACACTTTTAAGATAAAAACAATTCTGAAAAAGACACTGAGCAAGCCCGAGACCACTTTTAGTAGAAAAGTAGCAGAAAAATATATTTTTTTTAAAATCTGTGTACAGCCAAAAGAGCTTTTTACAGCTAAACTGTGCAAATTTGAACAAGAACGTAATAATAAGTTACACCGCACAACAAAATTGATCTTTTTGTCTGTTGCATCAGATTTCTCTATTGATTGATTGATTGATGTGGACGCTGATTTTCCCGTCATCAGCTCAAGTTTTTAAGATATTGTAATATAACTAATTTTTGAAATTATTTATTTTTGTCAGTAACTTTGTAATTAGTGAATTTCTGTCACTCTAGCGAAATGGCATCGTCGCGGAGGGCGTGTATAAATAGCCTGGAGTATTTTTGTTACATTTGTGGTGAATACAAGTTTAAAGAAAACCGTCTCAAGATATCTGAATTTGTAAAAAACGCTTATTCTGCCTACTTTGGATTTTAACTAGACATGAAACAAGACTTGGTATCCTCATTTAGTGTGTTTAATTTTTGATGGGATTTGCTCAGGACACCAAGTATTGTTTCATGCCTCTAGTTAAAATCCAAAGTAGACAGAATAATCGTTTTTTACAAATTCCGATATCTTGAGACGGTTTTCTTTAAACTTGTGTTCACCACAAATGTAACAAAAACACTCCAGGCTATTTACACACGCCCTCCGCGACGATGCCATTTCGCTAGAGTGACAGAGTCTCACTAATTGCAAAGTAACTGACAAAAATATGCAAATAACTTAAAAAATTAGTTATATTACATCTCAAAAACTTTGGCTGATGACGGGAAACTAACAGTACATTTAAAATCAGCGTCCACGATTTATTCAAAATCATTAGAGAAATCTGATGCAACAGACAAAAAGGCCAACTTTGTTGTGGGGTGAGGTTTAAAGAAAACCGTCTCAAGATATCGGAATTTATAAAAAAAAAACGCTTATTCTGACTACTAGATTTTAACTAGAGGCATGAAACAAGACTTGGTGTCCTGAGCATTTAACCTGAGCAAAAATTAAACACACCAAATTAGGACACCAAGTCTTGTTTCATGTCTCTAGTTAAAATCCAAAGTAGTCAGAATAAGCGTTTTTTATAAATTCCGATATCTTGATACGGTTTTCTTTAAACTTGTATCATAGACTAAATAATACCTAGACGAACACTCCCGTGCAAAAAAACCGGTCTCCTTTGAGACACTTGGTGGGTTTGCTGGTTTATGGTTTAAAAGTTTGTTTGTCTACGATTATATAAATATGTATACTATGTATCTACATGTATATATAATGGTGGACAAACAAGCTTTTAAACTATAAAAGTACACCTACCAAATGTCTCAAGGGAGATCGGCTCTTCGGTGTATTCGAGTGTCTGTCAAAAATTAGTTATGTTACAATATCTGAAAAACTTAGAAGAACTTAGTTCCCCCGTTCGACATAATTACTACTAATTACTTATAACAAAGTATTTTTACCGCAACTCACGCCGCCGCGCCGTGTCGTAAACGATTGCCGTTGAACGAAAAGAAACTAAGAAACAATTCACTGTAAACACCCGTCAAGCAGGTTTCAGCCCCTATGGGGGTGAAAAGGGGTTTAAACTTTGTATGGGGAAAAAATTAGATGGTCCTATTAACTCGAAACTTCATAGAAGTACTCTAAAGAATAATAAACACGTGTTTTGCAGCTTTTAATAAATCAACCCCCAAGGGTGTGAAATGGGGGTTGAAAGTTTATAATGGAGTAAAATTGTTATACCGTGGACGAAGTCGCGGGCGGAAGCTAGTCTATACACAAACCTTTAGGAAGAGCTTCCTTGTTTTTACGTCTGGTCTGCTGATTACTAGCTGTTTCTATTTTAAAGCTTCTTTAATGAAAAATTAAAACCTGCACAAAAAAGAAGCACCTTTTCAAAAACTACCTAACCGCAAAATACTTTTGTTTCGTGTTGACTTAATTCATTAACACATACTATTAAAGAGGCACGATGATACGCCAGATTTGAAGAGAAGATAATTCATTTGAAACCTGTATCCGGATATGCATAGTCGACTTATGACGCAGCACACATTGCCGTCAAAACTATATAGGAAACCTCAATATTAGCTTTTAAAATGTACATCCGCCCACCTAGCCTGTTCAAATGCTTTTTAGAAATAAATAGTCCCTTGATTTTACTTTATTATAAAGTTCTGTAAAATTATACAGTAAAGATCACCTGACTGCGAACATAGGAATCTTTAGATCGAATTTTTCTATGGTCGTATTAAGTGAGGTAACGGCTGAATACTATCTACTATCGAGCTCTTCCCGATCGCTGCAGTAATACTTGCGTTCTCGGTCCCCGCTCCCCCAGATTTCCTAGAGCCGCCAGTCGCTGTCAATTCGTCAATACATCATCCACCATAACAAAGCTAATGTATTAACGGCGGCTGGCGGCTAGACGAAATATGCATAGCAGGGAGTGGCAAATATTACTACAGCGATCGGGCAGAGCTCGATAGCTTACGGCCGTCACCGCAGTTGATAGGACCATAGATAAATTCGTTCTGAAGATTCCTATGTTCGCAGTTAGGTGACCTTTACGTATATTGGTGTCAATATAACAATTAACGTTTTTGAGGGTATATTATGAAATATATAAATTAATTGGTGCCCAGTGAATTCATCGACAATTCACCGAAAAATATTGAATCGAAAATCTTTTTTATGGTTTTTTCTTCATTTTAATTCCGTCCAATTATAAGCGATGTGTCAAAAATGATAAGTGGAAAAATTGTTTGACGGCTTCTATCAGCAATGTATTCAATTTTTTACCTGCGTCAAGATTTGACAAGTAGATGTCAACAACAACTACAGAAAACTAGTAGTCCATCCAATCGCTACATATATATATATATATATATATATATATATATATATATATATATATATATATATATATATATACATATATATATATATATATATATATATATATATATATATATATATATATATATATATATATATATATATATATATATATATATATATTATTTCAATTTCCCTGGTAAGGAAAACTATAATGCTGAACAAAATTTGTTTTAGTCAACACTGTTTTATTTTAGCTATCATCCTCCTGAGGAAGTCATACTATGACGGTCTTCCTCTTTCTTGATCTGATGATTCTTCGCCCTCAAGACAAATTAGGATAGCCAGATCTAAATCGTCCATCTTGCAAAACATTACAATTTTCACAATGAAGTGCACTGTCATAGCGGCCGTATTTTATTGCACCGTTTCGTTACTTTACAATAATGTTCACCGTCAAAGCGGCCGTACTTTGCTCTGGCAAAAACGGCCGTCAAGTTACGCCCGCTATTTTACGGTCCCGCTTCGTATAGGAAACCGAAGCTTTAACAAAAGCCGCGCGCTCACCGCACAGTTACCCCGGCTTTGCGCGCTGGCAGTCGAAGGCCTTAATTTTACTAGGGGACGAAACGAAAATAAAAGTTTACCTTTAACAGGTAAACAAAATACAGGAGACGAAACGATAATAAAATTGGTTAAAACAGGTCAAATTTGGCTAGGGTACGAAAGGAGAAATCACCTTTTAAGCGGGCTAGGGTGCAGGCTTAATACGCCACTGGCTCTTCTTATCACCATTACCCCTCTCATCCACGACGTACTACAGTATAGCAGCCTAAGTATTGTATTGTGTACTATGGGTATGCAACAAAGTAAATTGGAAATAAAAGCATATATAAATCTGGAATCGTTATGCAGTTTCTTGTATTTTCAAAGATCTGATAGGTACATAAAGGCGGCTACAGACGGCATGGCAAGCCCTGGCCAATGCCGCTCGTTAAAACGTTGGCGCATCGTGTGGATGCAAAACATATGGCAAAGCAAAGCCAACGTTGGCGCTGGCCAGGGTTCGCCTAGTAAGCGGTAATTTCGACACACATCAAAGGGACTTGTTGAAGCTCGCCAGTGGGCTTGATCGCCGTACACACGTATTCAAAATCACTTGCAGACATTCTGCAGAAATTAATGAACTTTAGAGATGCCTCCTTTGTCAAATCGCCAAGTAAATCACTTATTGTACCTAAAAAATTATTTGTAGTGTGAATGTTCATTTAAATATTATTTAGTTAACCTACGTTGTCCTACTTAGATAAAGCGAATTAGTTCACCACCTGCGTTTTTTTCTTTTTTTAATAGTTTCTGATAAAAATAATGCAGCTGAACTTAAAAGTAGAGCAGACGCTGCTATCACTTCATCATCGGACTCCATTTCGTCTGTCTTGTAGGTACACTTGTAGAGATTCGCTTTCACTTGCCTCGAAAACACTGGCAAAGATAAAACATGTCGTGTGTACGGTTGTCGGTGCGCGAACATCAAGCAAAGACCAATGTCTCTACAAACACTGGTTGAAACGCTGGCCAAGGCTTGTCATGCCGTCTGTAGCCGCCTTAATATGTATATTTTATTAACAATTTAAATTACAGATCCAATTCGTTTTAAGCTACTTTAAACTTAATATATTAATTTTTTTTAAATGGATGGCAATATTGCTTTTACAGCTCTCAAGAGATTAGTACTTTATGATCGAAGTACCGATACATGTACCATCAGATAAGTTAAGATTTGTTTACTGTTACTGTTATACTTTTTCGAAAAGAGATGCTTTAAAGCAGACTAGACGCTAATGTAAATATTTTAAAACTGCTCGTTTTTCTTGTTAGTGTGAATATTTGTATTTTTTTATTTTCATTCACTTGTTCACGCGTTAAAAATAATAGACAGTCCCGTAAAGAGCAGAAATTCAAATTTGGGTCAATAAAAAGGACTATTCAATAATTTTGTAATTGTAATAACCCCCTAAAACTCAAAGAGAAGCAATTACACTGCCGATCGATAGGGGGGTGCACAGGGATCATGCGCGACTCCTCCTGCTGTTAGGATTTTGATTTTACGAAAATTATTTAAACTGTACTAAAAAGTATTTTTTGTGACAGTTTTTAATCATGAAATAATTTAAAAACCTATACTAGTACTATAATATAGTCGTTTGGGAGATATGTAGTTTCAAAGTCTGTAGGCCTGGAAAAAATCATACAGCCCCTTTACCCTATGTAAAATCCATAAAAATTAATTACCGTATATTGGCGTTGCAACGAAATTCTTTCTGTAACTCTGTAACAGTTACAATTCGTTATCCTCAAACTACACAATGTATTAAATTAAATAGGCTCCGATTCACTTAAATGATGATGAGAGTCTTATAATTGGTAGTATGTAGTTTTATAGAGGAAAATGTGGCAATGTCTAAAAGTTAATAAAGCAACAAACATTTCATATTCAATTTGGCAACACCTTTGTTTTATTTATTGCTTTCTAGATGCCCTGCGCTAGTAGGAAGGAATAAGTGGTTTCATCCCAAAAACTATGCTTTTACCAGTGGCGGCTCGTGGCCTAGAGTATACTGGCTAATTTTTAAAAAATCGCATTCGCAATTTGTGGATGTTTCCCGTGGCCTCAGAATACTGAAATTCGGCATAGAGGTAGGGTCTAGTACACAAACAAAGAAAAATTCAAACACCAAGACTTTCTTCCTTTCAACCCTAAAAATGATGGAGGAGGTAATTGGTACAGATTAAAAGTATAGGTAGATCATAATCGTATGTATTGTGACTTGATTATGTCATTGTAAAATTCGTTTCACGATCTCATTATATTAATACATATTTTTAGCAAGCCCCCCATCACCCATAGTTATAATAAAATAAATACCTACGCATAATAGAAACTTACATCTATAAACTACGCGTGCAATAAACTAAACTTTTAAAGGGAAATTACCACCATACAAAAAAAGTGAATTCCCAACAAAAGCTTTAGTGTTAAACGGTGTCAAGTTTTAGTGACTTCATATAAAGAATTGTGCAATTTCGTATTGTTAAAAAATTAGAACGTAAATAAAATAGCCCTAGTCGATACATGTCCCCGAAACAAGTTGATTAGATGTTATATTATCAAACAGACTGAAATAAAATATTTAATTATCTCCATGGCCTACTGTTGATCATGGTCATCTTAGGTATTGGATAAAAATTGCGCTAGAAGGCCATTTTGAAAACAAATGCTAAAATATGTGATATATCGCTGTAAGGGAAATTTCCGGAGAACTCAGGTATCGAATAAAAACATTTTCCATTTTAAATAAAAAAGTTGATCAGTTAAAAGTACTTTTGAAGATCTGATGTTACTAAAAAATGACAATTAATACCCTGGTACCTACTATCCTAAGGGAGCATGTTACAAAATCAAATAATCTCCTGTTTGGGGTGTGTTGTGATACAGGTGGTTTTTCTTGGCTGGTATGTAGCGTTGTCACATTGAAAATAAAACAAATAATGGGCCTTCCACATTTTGTACAAATGCTCTTTTTCCAATTTTTGATACCTACAAACAGGTGATTTTGTTACACAAAAGTCCAATCAAAATATTATTGAAAATAAATTCTGGAGGACTGTACAAAGAGATCTTTTGAAAATTCATGATAATGATAGATTTTGATTTTGACTGTAATTCCTAAATTAAAAAAAGTTTTTAAAATTGGGATCTGTACAGTCCTTACTGTTACCAATAATCTAGCACATTTTTTTAAAATTTAATAATTAATGTAATGTAATAAAAAAGTGAATAATTGAAATTGTGAAAGAAAACCCTCAGCTTTATGTGTGGTTTAGTATAAAGCATTTTAGTTTAGGGGTACAAATAAGTATCTTAGCCATCTTTTAAGAGAAAAAAGTAATAACTACACAACCGGCTTTAATATGGTCAGGTATTGTACATAATCGCAAACAGTGCTCTTAATGGGTCTGAAACTTTTTATTTTATTTTAGTTTATCTAAACTTAAATTAACCAAAAGTGACTTCATGTGACTTCGAGCCAGAAAATACTTCTCCCCTTCTAACTTATACACTCTCTATGTTTCCCAAACAGAACAACAAGAGGTACGTTACGTATGCATCCCTTTACTGTCCAGCTACAAAAGCCTAGAACAGACCACTTCTCTCGCTCGTTCATACCTAGGGTCTCCAGATTATGGAACAAATTGCCTGCAGATGTTTTCCCTTCCCAACCCAACCTAAAATCCTGCAAATCTCGTGTCAATAGACTACATTTCCCTTCTCTTCAGACGCCCAAGGTACGTCAGTACTTAGGCTGGAAGTCTACGTGGGATGTCTTAGATAGTAATAAAAAAGATACGTACGTCACTACTTTATAAAGTTCTAAAAAAATTCTATAATAGAAAGTACCTACATATCTAAATGAACGTTCATACATATAAATATGTAAAATTATTTTCACCTCTGTATTATCCGAAATTTTGATTATCCGAAATGGGTTCGGTCTCGCACATTTCGGATAATCGGAAGTCTGGTATGTAGATTGGAAAAGAAATACAAATTTTGTTTGTAGTCTTATAAGTGACTACCACCAATTTAAACTAAAACTTATCATAACTACCGCTAAGTTAATTCGGCATAACCTTAAGATTTGTAGCATGTAAACTTTAATGAAGTACTAATACCCGAAAGCCTTTATTTCGGAGATTTAATCGGTAAAATACAAATAACTACAGTCTATCTCCGACCTCATCTGTTGCTACTTACACATGCATCTTCAGATAAGAACAAAGAGCCGAATGCGGTCAGCTTGAGCCCAGATAAAATCAACTTGTCCTTTCAGGTATGATGCAGGGGTAGGTTGGTAAACTTGTGTATAAGCAGGTAGGTAGCTAGTAGGCATGCGTTTTAAAATTTGGATATTCGATACTAAATAGCCTCGGGCATCTTTAAAAAATGCCAAATTTTGTAAAACACAGAATCGAATCATGTGTGTGTACACATGAGGCGAAATGGTTGCCCCAAATATCTCTCAGAATCACATTAACAACAAAATTTTCACAGTGTTAGTTAGGAGACGAGAATATCTAACAGTAAAGAGTTTTTTACTGTACCTAACCCTTTTGTTTAAACAAAATAACCGTAAAATGTTAATTTCGTGTCCCGATAATGAGTAATAACAATAATAAATTATTATTATAAAAGAAAGAGATTTAGTAGTTTCTCTTATTGTTTATACAGGTTTAACCTGTTTTCAAAGGTTAAACATTTTTTTCTATCACGTTCAAAAGCATATCGATAAAAATAACGTCAATTCCGTGTGATCATTTTATACTGTAAGAAGTGTAATATGAAAATGGAATCGCGTATTCAGGTAAGACGAGTTGCATATCGTTTTGAGACCTTTCTGCTGCAAGCAAGTACCTACACTTGGGGATAGAAGTAATATTAGTATAGGTTTTTAGGTACACTGAAAAATTTTTCGTGAAATTACAGTAATATCATTGGTTATGGGTTGCCAGAACTGAGTGTATTTTAAAAGCATTATTTTACCAAAACATAATGAAAGTTAACAGTTTTACAATTAGTTTGTAGAATTACATATTGTGTGTGAATTTAATTCACAGACAATATGTAATCTCACAAAATAATTGTAAAAGTACTACCAGCATCCACTTTCGTAAAATATATTTCAAAAAAATATTTTTTTTGAAAATATAATTTTAGGCTTCAAAAAATTCAAATGACTATAACTTTCTACTAACACATTTTTTTCTCTTAAAATTTAAAAATTCTCGACAAAATGATGTAAAATTTGTTTAGAAAAAATAATAAATAAAATACCTAAACGTATTCATTTTTTCCCCGGGGAAGCAATGCAAAAAATCAACTTTTTTCGCAAATTACAAAATGTTTTTCTTCTTTACCAAAACATTCCCAGTGGGCTCTCACTATTAAAACCCCTAAATTTGGTACGGTTCCTGTAAGTAGGAACAGAGATATACAACTTTGAAATTTCACTGCACGCCAATGACGTTTAAACTGTAACAACAATAAAGTTCCAGTTCATTTATGAACGAGTTTGGTAACAAAGATGTGATGAATGTGTATTTTGCAACGATTTATCAGATTTATGACATGGTCAACGAGCAATGACAGGTGTTACTGTATCGGTAAGTAAGTATACTATTACTATATTATACAGGGTGTTACAACAAGATGTCTAGAAATTTTAAGGGCAGATTCTACATCTAAAAATACGAAAATAAGTTTATATAGACATGGATCCTTAATCGCGTCTTTTTCGAGATACAGGTTGTTTAATATTTTCACACCTCAAGTATTTCGAAGAATTAGGAGAAATATGCGAAGACGATTTAGAATTTAGAGCATGTATTGAAGCACGGAGAAGCCATTTTCAGCAATGCACTGTTTCCTGAACAAAAAAATATTTTTAAAAAATCATTTTAATTATTTGTTTTATTGTAAGAAATAAATTAATTTTTATCTCTAAAACGGTGCATCAGAACAAAAAAGCTTAAGAGACAGTTTTCACGCCGAATTAATTGACTTCAAGAAAACAATATCAATTTTGCAAAAAAACAGTGACGTGTCATTTTTCTCGCTAAAAATAAATACTTACCCGCACGCACGCCACTGATGCAAGTACTTTAGAAAATACATTTTTACACGTAAAGGTACCCTTTGATTACATACTGGCGTGTTCCAAAATTCATGGCAATATCTTAACGCATTTTCGAGAAATTAAAAAGAAACTTTTAAAAGAGAAAATATTAAAGACCCTGTATCTCGAAAAAGGAGCGTTTGAGAACCCATATTTATATAAACTTATTTTCATATTTTTAGATGTAGAATCTGCCCTTAAAATTCCTTTTTGTAACCGGAAAACGTAAATTGAGTCCCGCCTTCATATTTTTACGTAAATTGAGTCCCCTAGTCAAAATAATAATACGTAAATTGAGTCCCGGGTTCCAACAAGAGCTTCGTAAATCGAGTCCCGGGATTTTTAAGTATCTATACAGTGTTTCAATTAAGTACTTGTGAAAAATTACACATTTTCATTTCTTCGAAAAACCGACACGCCATATGAACTTTTCATCTTAAAATTAGTCAAAGAACCACCCTTTAAAGTTTGTACAAGTACATAATTGAAACCCTGTATAATAAGAGAGGTAAATAAACTACCATTAGACACCCTCAAAAATTTTATTACAAAACATTTAAAATAGTACAAGAATTAAGAGATTATAAATATACAATTTATATCTATATAATAAGAGAGGTACAAATTGCATTAAAAAACATGTAAAATAGTACAATAATTAGAAGATTATAAATATACAATTTAAGAGATATTTATTGGAAGGAACTTGAAAGAAACTTTCTTTACAAACTCGAATAAGGAAATGTGACAGTTGCATAGGTCAGCTATTGCTTCCCTTAAAAAGATTTCCTTCTCAATAATAGTTTTTGATTTTTTGGTCGACTTGCTTCTAAGATGAATATAAGTTTCACTTTGAATTCCTTTTAAAACTTCAATAAATATGGAAATATTGGGATGTGGAGAATTAAACATTCTATTAAGTCGAGCATGAAATGATTCACAAGAGTTAGTGGTTCTATTAGCAGAACATGAAAATTCGGCCCATATCTGTGGAGGAAACGGCGCTTCTTCTGATATATAATTTTCTAATACATAATCGCAAAATTCAGTTACCGTTTGATCATCTGGAAGTTCTGCCATTATATAATCAGTAAAAACAGTTGAAACGTCTTCAGGTCTTAGAAAGGCAAGTCCAAAGAATGACTTTAAAAAATTTGCCTTTTCTGATTTCGATGCATATACCCGAGCCAAACCAATAGACTGAATTTTGCGATACCAACTTTGGCCGAGATGAAAACGACATCCCTTAATTTTTGTTTCTGTGAGCACTGATTGAACACTCACATGTATGGCCTTTTCAAAATCAATAAAAATATTTTTCGGTGAGAATCTCAATCCTACATTTAAACAGGTGTTAACTAAATGCCTAAAGCAACTTTCATAACATTTCACAGTTTTGTTGGGAAGAAGAAAAAAAGCAAGGGGTACATACGAATCATAATGTAAGGCATGAAAAGTGAACAGTTGATAAAAATATTTAGGGCAACTTTTAAACGTACCATCCACATAAACTGTATCTGAACGGCATAGCGCTTCTAAATTTTTCTTCGTAGAAAATCCGAGAATCTTACTTTGGAGATCGTTGACGATCACAAAATCTTCATTAGCATTGGTCTTGATGTCCATATTTCCAACAGCAGAAAGGGTTTCTTCAGTGGATCTGGGATTCACGTGTTTCGACTGTCGGGCGTTCAGCATGTTCCTTTTGATTAAGGATATGTCATTCCTTGTAAGTGTCTCTATATCATTGTTTTTTAGAGCTAGGTGAATAAGCTTAGAAGGTCTTGCACAAATATCGTCGGAAGCTTTACGTTTTAATCCGTTGCTTAACTTCTGACGCTCTAACTTGTTTTCTTCTAGTGGTTCATGC
Organism: Philopedon plagiatum; assembly: GCA_963971165.1. Taxonomy (NCBI): domain Eukaryota; kingdom Metazoa; phylum Arthropoda; class Insecta; order Coleoptera; family Curculionidae; genus Philopedon; species Philopedon plagiatum. Next base: position 33,062,319 of record OZ020195.1, on the reverse strand, counting down.
GAGTGAGGTGATGGTCCTGCCAATACTTCTTCATTTTTTCCCAGTTTTAAGAACGATTTACAGGTATTTTTACTACACATCCATCTTTCGGTGTTATTCGCCAACGTTTTGTGAAAGCGAAATTTATATCCATGTAAAACCAAAAGATTTCTGCCTCTTTCACTAATTATAACTTCCATATTAAAATCAGTCGATACTACTTGATGCTAACGCGAACAAATACTAAATAATGTACAGACAAAATCATCGAACAACCCCAGTTTATAATAACATCGCAATAAATTACTTAATTGCTTTTACCTGATTTTATGATAGCCGGACGGAATTTACGTAGGCCCATAAAACACCCGGGACTCGATTTACCTACCTGTAAAAATAATTAACAAATAATTAACGAATATGGGACTCAATTTACACCGACCCTTTGTAACACCCTGTATAGGTATAGGTACATATAACATTAGATCTAAAGACATCCAAATGTTACTGACACATGTAGGTAGTGGTCAAGTGTCACCTTCCATCTTACTATAGTAAAGAAAGATCCAAGGACAATAATAATCTAATGAAAGAAATTTTTTATATGAAGCGATTGGTAAACTATTTGCATAAACTCAGCCCTTATCACACAGACAACTCCATACGTGTCTCTACAGGCGTGTCTCTTCTAACCAAAACGAGAGACTCATATTATATGTTACCGGCATTGCTGGCATTGTCCGGGCAAAGTCAGAAGTACTGTGCAGGTTTGCTCAGGTTTGTTTAGGTTTGTTTCGATTTGCTCAGGGTTATTTTCTGTAATAATTAACATAGAAAGATAACAAACAACAGTATTTCCGATTCCCCCCCCCCACGTAGTACCCGGGTAATGCCAGCAATGCCCACAATGCGGACTTTGCCCGTAACATATAATCTTGTAAATAAATATCTAGCTCACACGGACGTGTTTTATTTAGATCTAATAAAAACTCTTTTGGTGAGTAGTTACCTTTTAAGTAAGTAGTATGAGAATATATTCTATTGTTTAATAGCAACATTTACATCCCCCCGTACATCATTCTCGATGCTTTTTTCGTCTACCTGGGCCAAAGCGGCGCCAGTTAAACACACCTCTGTTTCTTTTACTTTGGCCGCCACCGACAGCGACACCCAGGGGCTCGCCACCTTTCTCCGACTATTTTGACGTCTGACTGGCGGCTAGTCGCGAGTTCGCTCCGAAGGAATCTAATATAAATCGAACTCAAGCGTGAAGGTAGTAATTTGGAATGTAAAGCAGAAATTTTGCTCTTATTCAAAAGGATGATATGCGAATTTTTATTTCATACATAGATCTCATCCTGATAAAGCTGAGCTGAGCAGAATTTTGTTATTGCTCAGTTTTCTTTATACTTTTTGTATATTATACCATAGACTAAATAATACCTAGACGAACACAGCCGTGCAACGAAAAGCGGGTCTCCCTTGAGACATTTGGTGGGTTTGCTGATTTATGGTTTAAAAGTTTGTTCGTGTACCAATAGATAAATATGTATACTATGTATCTACATGTATATATAATGGTAGACAAACCAACTTTTAAACCATAAACCAGTAAACCCACCAAATGTCTGAAGGGAGACCGGCTTTTCGGTGTATTCGAGTGTCTGTCTATATTCTTTATAGTCTCTGATTATACACACCGATCAATGAAATGGAGTGTAAATTTCTTAGAAAAAAAGAATTAAAACTTATAATCTTGTTGAGTTGTAATGCTTTAACATTTTTCATGATCATCGTAGTATTTCATTAAATACTATTTAATTACTCTTAACCTGATTAAACACTAAACATACTATATACGGTGTTGCGGAAGTAAAAGTTTTGCTTTTGATTTGATAAAAGCAATAAGATATATTAATTGATTTGCCCATTGGGTAATAATAGCAAACTATGGTAATTTCCCTTTGGTAGTTTTATTCAATATTGTCTGTTGATTTCCCTATACAGAAACTCCATCTCTGTGTGATATTAAAACAAATAAAAAACATACTTTATATAGTTTAGTTCCTTTAAAACAAACGTATATCTCCCATCTCATTTTATGTGTCTGTAAAGTATTTATATCAACCAAAAGTTGATTTAAAACGACTTTAAAATGATATTTACCTTTTGGTTAATTTTAATTTTTTTACTTTATTTCTTTTAATATGGCTCTCCCTGTCCCGCTTAGTGTGAAATATTCTCGGGATGTTTACTTTGTGAGAAATAATAGTGCAAAAGCATGCCGCAAAGACCTTATAATTTGAAATAGAGAATACTTATTTCCATCCAGAGGAATATCCAGGTCTAACGAAATTTCGTATACCAATACTCAATATGATTACTGATTAATTTAAAGCCGCGCCAAGCTATTGGGTAATACTACAGTCAAGCAGCTTCCGGTGCTCCCACTTGTCGACTTTTTTTGGCAAATCCTCCTGTCGATGTTGTTTTGCAAACAGTCGACCTGCTTTGGAAACTATCGGCCTTGCAAATTCTCTTGGAACTAAACTATCGACGTTTTTTCGGTATAAGGCGCCTCTAAGTTGCTGTCGCCCTGGGATCCTTGAAGACTGTACCTGGATCAATTAATTTAGAAATAATAATATTAATTCGTTATCAGTTAATACGTAATAATCTATTGGAGTTGATTTTCAAATAGGTGGTAGAGGAGCTTTTCCTTAACCGAGGAGGTACCACCATACGCACCCACTTAAAGAGCTGGCAAAATTTTAGCGGATGTTTCCAGCCCTGGGTTCATGACGAATGTGAAAGTGATGATGACGCTCCCAGGGATAAAAAATTCCGGAAGTAAACTAACCCTCCATTCGGAACTCCGGGTGAGGGGTTCCCAACGGGCCCACCATCGAGGAATTCCAAAAGTATAATAACCTTTGCCAACATCTGAGGGCTTAATTACAATTTGGACTCTATCCACCACTACATCCAATAATACAAACCTCACATTATCTTTCTGACCGAAACCCAAATCATCCCAAATCCTCAACTAATCATCTCCTGTTTCCCGGCTATGAACTTTTCGTCTTCATAGTGGGGTATGCGCCTACGTTCGCAGCAGTCTGTCTTGCACCTGACTCCTGAACGTGGAATCAGGCAAGCCCGATGCCCTCTGGCTAAAACTTACCCTTAAATCGTCCACTAAATTTATCTGTTGCAGCTACCGCTCCCTATCAGACAACTCCTACAATGAGTTCTTTGAGTTTCTCTATACAAAAATTGACCATCTTATCTCTGAATTTCCCTCCGCTGAAGTTATCGTCCTAGACGACTTTAACATCCATAGCAAGGAATGGCTGGGTTCCACAAAAACCGACCCAGAAGGCTGAGCGGCAGAAAATTTCGCAAACAGCAACTCGCTCGCCAATTTAATCAGGGCGCCAATATACTTTCCCATCATTCCTACCCGAAATCCAAACCCACTAGATCTTTTCCTTACCAACTTTCCTGAGCCATACTTAACATCTGTATGCGCTTCCCTTGGTCGTTCAGATCACGACCTCATTGCCGTCTCTTGTCCCATACATCCCGAGTTCGTTAAAATCATGCCGGAATGCACGATCTGGCACTATTTCTCTGCTTTGCCTTGGAACCCTGTCTGTTTTTCCACTACCGATCCCTTTGAAATTTGCTCTCATACCACAGATATCATTCAAGTAGGTATTGAAAGTTTCATTCCAGATACCTGAAAGAAACCTAAACTCCACCATCAAAAGCCCTAGTTCTACAAGGTCTGTGATAAAGCTAGGCTCAAAAGAGTATAACCCCACAAAAGGTTTCTTCAAAATCCTACACCCGAAAATCGTCAGATTTTCATCGAGGCACGAAATCAATACAGTCAAACTATCTTAGAGTCCAAAAATGCTTTTAACAATCGCTTAAAAACAAAGTGCTTTCCTGTTCCAATGGCAGCAAAACTTCGTGGTCACTCGCCAAAAACAGTCAAAACTTCAGTAGAAGCCCATTTCCTCCCCTGACCTCTAGCAACGAAATTATCTTCACCTCTAAAGAGAAAGCTGAACTATTTGCCAAACAATTTGCTGCCAATTTCACCCCTATTCCTCCTGCCTCTTCCAACCGCCACGTCTGTACCCCACAAAATGTAGGATATTAAGGTCAAACAAGTTCAAAAAATTCTTTTATCCCTTGACACCAAAAAGTTCTCCGGTCTGTATGGCATACCCCTGCAATTGTTCTAAAAATATGCGCTTTAGAACTTGCATCCACCTTTACTCGCCTTTTGAAGATCTCCTATGACAAGGGTATCTTCCCAGACAGTTGGAAGTCTGCTTGTGTAAAGCCTGTCCCGAAGAAAAGGTCCAAGTCTCTTCCATTCAATTGTAGACCAATCTCTCTTCTCTCTGTTGTCAGCAAAGTTGTGGAGAAAATCATCAACTTGCAAATTCTAAAATATCTAGAAGAACACAAAATCATCCATAACAGACACTACAGATTTCGTCATCAAAGATCCAGAGCTGATCTTCTTACTTTTGTGACACATAACTAGAACAAGTCTCTCGAATTTCATGGCGAATCCCAAAATGCTGTTCTTGATATTTCCAAGGCCTTTGACCAAGTATGGCATGCCGCAGTCGTCAACAAACTACCTTCTTACGGTCTTCCTCCCAAAACTGGGTCGGTAGCTTTCCTCAGACCTAGGTCGTTAGCTTTCTCTCTAATGGGCGTATATCTATCGTAGTGGATGGTCACTCATCAAACTTCCATCCCATCAATGCTGGCGTACTCCAGTAGTCAGTCCTAGCACCAACCCTATTTCTTCTTCACATTAATGACCTGGTCTTTCCATTTTTCCAGACAAGTCTTGAATCAAGAGCTGGATAGTGGACGCAGATCTCTGCACCTTTCTCTTTTTTCCCAAGATCGTCAATTAATCTTTGACTGGGGTGCAAAAACCTTGTTCAGTTCAACGCTTCCAAATCCCAGTATTGCTACCTCTCCCGCAAAAAATCCAGCAACATTTACCTCATCCACATGAATGATCAAGCCCAACAGAACAATGAAACGTTCGATCTTGTTGGCATCGTTTTCAAACATGATGTCAGCTCCAATAGCTACTTCAATAGCCACATTAGCAGGTTTTCTCTTCTTTCTTCTTCTTCTCCCTTTCCAACTTACATACTCTCTAAGTTTCCCCAATAAGACCTAATCTAGTGTACTGTTCCCACATATGGTGAGCGGCACCACCTTTGACCCTTAACATCCTTGATTTTATCCAAAAGAGACCCATTCGACTCATCAATGACCTAGTCCTTAAAGGAAAACTACCTTCTCTCGCTCATCGCCACACTGTTGGTCTACCGAAACTTCCACGGATTTTGCTCTGAAGAACTAGTCGCTGTAATTCCCCCTTTGACTGTTCCTAACAGAGCAACAAGAGGGGCGTTACGTATGCATCCCTTTACTGTCCAGCTACAAAAGCCTAGAACACCTCACTTTTCACGCTCATTTATACCTAGGGTTTCCAGATTATGGAATAAATTTCCTGCAGATGTTTTCCCCTCGCCTCCTAACCTCCAATCCATTAAATCCCTTATCAAAATATTACATTTCCCGTCTCTTCAGATGTCTATGGTACGTTAGTATTTAGGCTTGAAATCTACGTGGACTATCTCAGATAAAAAGAAAAGATTTAACTAGTATCAATTAGACCGTTTATAAATTTTATAAGGTAGGTTCGCCAAATAAGGCCCGGGTTCCTAATAAGGCCCATGCTGGTAAAAACCAATACTGGATAAAAATTTGTTAACTCTGTCGCAGCTTCCTAATAATAAAGGTCCATCTAGCGTCAGACAAGTATAATTCGCGGCGACTGCGTGCGCCGGGCCGTTTTATATTTTCAATTTCATAGAATTCGAACAAATGGAAACATCTGATATAATTTAAAGCAGGTGCATTATTTCATATTTTTACGTATCATATTACCGAATTGCAAATTATTGTGTGCTATTTTTTTTAGCTTAACCTCTGTATATTTAAAGTAAGTACATAGTTTTTGCTTATAAAATGTCCAAACTAAAAAAAAAAATGAAAATGGGGAATGATGTAGGATGATCCTAATAAAGCCCGGGTGGGCTCGTTTGAAACACGGATTAGAACAGGGCTTTTCTATTTGATTTAACATTTTTTTGCTTCACACCACGTACCCCATCTATGTATATAGGTACCTTTTTTTAGATAAGAAAAGCTCAAGATGCCGAAAAGAGAAGTTTATGCACTTCGTCTCAAATGGCACAGGCATGGCAAGCATAGGGAATGGAATATCTACACTACAAGAACCATAATATTTAATTGTTCTTCATTTTTTAATGTTCAAACCTTTGACAAATACTTCAAAATAAAGATTATTCGCAGATTTTAAGCCTTATTATTTTTAGGCACATTCTAACTAACGTACTTTAGCACGGGCCTTATTAGGAACAGGGTGTCCCTAAGAAGGCCCCCATACAGTCTTTTTTCTAAAGGCCTTAAAACCAGGGTAAACCTATTTTTTTATTTTAAATTGCAGTTGATACTGTTAGCCAGGTGTATAAAGTATCTTAACCCATAATAACGAACGCATTTTTTCAGTGCAACCCAAAAAAAAAAAGCAAACTTCTCTTAAGTGGGCCTTATTTGGCGCACTTACCTTATGATTTAAGTAAGAAAAAGGAACAAGCTTTTATTAAAACGGGCTGAAAAATAATAAATGCCTGATATTTCTTACATCCAACAGAAATATGGCACCAAAGAAGTTGGTTCGTTCTCTGAAAGAGAGGTTTTTACAATCTGTCATAGTCTTTAAGGTTACTGGAGTACGTAGTATTACGTTCACGTTTGTTTTTGAATCTAATGACTTTTTGACGTAACTAGTTTAAATAGTTCATCTGTAAACGTGAACGTAATTCTATCGTAGATTACAGAATATTTGAATATGTAGCTATGATGTCTGGTAAATTAAGTTAAGGTTTGACTTAGTTGATGAATTATGTTATACGTTATACCAATGATAATATTGTTTTCAAAAAGTTAATGGATAAAAGTTCGTTTTTCAAATTGCTATGATCATACAAAGTTTTTCCTCTAACGTCAAACATATGACATTTCAGCGTGTTTCCGCGTATGATTGGTGATCACCGTTAATTTGCATAGAGTTACCAAACGAATACATCCCCACCTAATTTTTGATTGGTACAATTTACTCCCGTTTTCCTCTCGCGAGCGGTAGCAAATGCCTCGTTTTTTGAAATACAATACTTTTATTACATGTAAATAGTACATAATTGTTTTACTTTAGCTTAGGGGCAACGGCCATTAATGAATCCTAACTTTTTAAACTTTTTATACTTACCATTCAACAAATTACTGGCACTGTTGATATCTACCAATACTGTATAGTCGTTTCCCTGGTCATTTATTGCTATTTCAACCAGATTAGTCTCCATTACAAACGGGAAAAAAGTCACAAAGTTTGCCCAACAACAAAAATACAAATAAATTGAATTGTCAACCGTTTGTAACCCTGTCAAGTAAGATAATAAAAAAAGTAAATACCGCTTTTATAAATAATGACGTCATGTGCTACGTCATTACATCTTCCCCTATAACCGCTGAGATCGCGAAAACGGTGTGGTTACAAATAATTGTGACCGTCTGATTATCAGACGCACGCGGAAACACGCAGTTCGTAACGTTAAATTTTCATTTTATTGGTGTACTTTTGCAGTCAGTGATCAAAGTCAGCAAAAATACTATCGTTGATGCTGCTGACAATAGCAAAAGTTGGGCATTGTTTCGCTTTATAGGAAATATATTGAAAGAATGCAAAAACCCAATTTCTTAATTAGCCCTCCTCTAATCGCGATTGCTGGTCCTTACCTGGAACCAAACTGAAAAATAGTTTTTTGAAAGTCTTGTTACACTAGCGAAAAAACGAATCTTTGCCTTTTTTTCAGTAGCAAAAGTTGTTAACAATAATGAGTTGATAAAATCATAATAACACTATTCAAAAATAAGTCTAGATATTTTTGCAAATTATACGCAGTCGGCATAAGTAACCAGTGGAGAAATTTTGTAAACACTCAGAATTATGTAAAAGTTTCTCTAAAAGAGCTTCAAAAAAACTATAAAATATTTTCTCCCAGTAAAACACTACGCTATTCTCACCACCGCACCGCCCCGATGCAGTATAGGCAGTACTCGTTTTTTTCATCTCGCGAAAGAAACTGATGGTTTTAGAAGCAAACACCAGTAACTTATTAAGGCTTATCTCCCGCTTGTATGCCCTTGAGATATAAAGATTTTATTTTTTATTAACAATATTCTTGTTCTAGCGAGGAATTTAGAGATCTAAGAATTCTTTAAAAATTGATCTCAAAATTTTTATTCAATGCCTATGAAAACATTTCGAGTCATTAAAAATATTTAAAATCTTCATAGTGTTTCTTCATAACTTTTAAGAACACAAAATAAATTTTATATGTACGAGGGAGTATTGATAAGTGCTTAGCCTACCATGTAAAACGCCACAATATTTCAAAATAAAATTTTATTTATTCAACATAATCTCATTTAAGACTTACACATTTAGCGGAACAGCACGCTCATTAAGAAGCCCTTTAAAGAAATCTTTGTCGTGGTCTGCAAACGTCTCCTCAATGACGCAAATGGCTTCGTCATTTACCTTTCAAATGTTTTTTTTTTAGTTTTGGGAACAAATAATAGTCCGACGGTGCTAAATCCGGAGAATAAGGCGGGTGGTCAACCAATTCAAAACCAATTTCATCAATTTTTTGCAGTGCAATCAACAACTTGAGAGCAGAAGCGTTGTCTTGCAAAAAGAGCACACCCTTGACAGAATTTTCTTACGTAATTTATTTAGCAACTCAGTATAAATATGGTCCCGCGATATTTCTACCCTGTTCCAATTAATATATCAGAATTATCCCATCTTTGTCCCAGAAAACTACTGAAGCAAGAATCTTGCCAGCCGATTTTTCAACACGGAATTTTTTGGATCGTGGAGAACCAGAATGCTTCCACTCTTTGGATAGCGGTTTTAAATTTGGCAACCCAGTTTTTAATAGTGGCGTATGAAGGACACTGATCACCTAAGGTTTCTAGCATATCAGCAAATATTTCTTTGCCCGATAACCCTTTCAAAAATAAATACTGTATAACTGACCGAAACTCGATTTTTTCGAAATCAACTTTTTTCCCAGACCTGCGGTTTCAAAAATTCACAGTCTCGTCACCGTTCAACTTATAGATGTCAAACTTTAACAACTTATTTATAAAACATCATAGTTGTAACCATAGCAACCATATTCAATTTTATCTACTAGAAACTTTTCAAACTAACTATACATATCAATGCCTCCTTGTATATAGGTAATACGTGCGAACTAGTGTTGTAAATATCATTATTCTTTCAATATCCGAATAATACGGAATCGGAATCGACTAATATTCGGATCCATCATCCGAATACGCATCCATTTTTTGACCCGCGCGAAAGCGGTTACGAAACATGTATAGGTACGTATGCAATTCTAAAAACATTTTTATACTGGTACGGATAGGTAGGTGGATGCGGTATCATATGATTCGAAGTCGAAAGTTTGGGCAAAATTTAATAAAAATGTATATATATTTTTTTAGGAAATGTCATAAGAAAAAGAAAGCATGAAATCCAGTATGCCCAATCGCAGATCGTGTCGTTCGCTTACACTCGATCCCGATTCCGTTTTCTCTTCGCACTTTGCATTAGTGACCACCCGAATGCGTATTTATTTCGATTCCGAATCCGTATTCAAGTTCTCGACTAGTTACGGATAATACGGATTCTTTTTATATTCATTTCCAACGGATTTTTTGAATATACTTATCCTTACATCACTAGTGCGAACAAAAAAACGGGACCACCTCAAAATTTGTTAAAATAAAATGAATTAGCAGAAATTCACAACTTAGTGCCTTTGCCAATTTGACACTAAAAGCTATAGTTTTCAGTGAAATTCTGTAAACAGACTACTTAACAATGCTAACATATCGATAGCGCATGATATTTGTCGTAAAAAATTATTGAATCCCAGGGTGGCCCCGTTTTTTTGCTCGTCAGTGTATAACGATGAGGCAGGTAAACTGATCAGATCCTATTTTTGTATTTTAGTACTGCCTTCATAAATACACATGGTGTCTCCGGATATGGTTGTCTATATATTATACAAACATAATATCTTCTAGGAATCCGCAATAAAGTCATTAACGCATTTAAAATAGAATGAAGAATATGTTAAATCGCGATTAATTGATTGATTTCACGACGTCAGTGTTCCCAGTAATAATTCAATAACTTATTTTTGATTAATCGATTTTTCCAATAAAATACATTACTCATTAATTTCATGTTAATGAGTGGCACCCGTACTAACTAGTGGCGGATTAACCATTAAGCACACTAGGCTATAGAGTAGGGCCTCACCCCCCAGGGGGGCCTAAAAAGGTCCCATGTTTCATTATTTCAGTTACATTTCGTAATAATTTTATCTCACAATGTGATTTTTTTATACTGCACTGTATCCCAAATAACACAAAATAAAAATTGCAAAATTTTGTTTACAGAACGAAAATAAAATAATAAAAAAAATTCGATTCTTTATTTTTATACCATATAATACCATACGTAAATTAACCCTACATAAATTAACGTTCTACCAGAAATTAGTTACAACTTGATTGTTTTTTTATTTTCTAAACCTGCAGGCCGGTTTGACTTTGCAGGTTCATTCTAAGAATGTTACTGTGGCCGTAAGTTTTTCAAAAAGTTCGTGTTCATGTTATACTGGGTGTAATAAGAATTTGAGTTTTTGTTTGAAATTTCGTAACATCCTGTGGAGTATACTAGCAATCATATCATAACGCAAATGAAATAAAACTCTAGCCTCATGTTTTCTTAACATTTTCCGTTTTCATTCATTCTTATACATCTGTTATTTAATTGGATATAACGTTTTATAACTCAACATGTTTTTGTTAATTTTATTTCTTATTTAAATATTTCATAAAACCATGTTAAGCTCTAAAACGGCATATCTCATTAAATAACAAGAAATGAATGACTAAGGAAAATATAATCAGGCTAGAGTTCAACACCAACTGAAGTTAGGATTACTAGTAAACCCCACAATGTCACCAAACAAATCCTTGTTCACCCAGTATAAGATGAAAATGCATTTTAAACAAAAATACTACCACAATGGTATTTTTGAGAAATGAATCTGAAATGTAATAAAAAATCATTCAAATCGAACCACAGGTCCAGAAATTAAAGGACATCAAAGTGGAAAATTTCGGTTGTGCGTTAATATATTGCTGGACAGGTATAGGTAAAAAGGTAGACATTTTTGGTAGGAAAGAGAATAAAGTATACAGGGGAAATATTTAGAGAAGATGCAAATTCTTTCGGTCTATGGGTAATATATTAAAAATGCAAAAAAGTAAACTTCTCGCTAGTGCAACCAAAAAAATCGAAACACTCGAAAGAAAGGGACTATTTTTGATTCGGGTTCTGGTACTTTTACTAACGCGATATCCAGGCTATTACCCTTCACCTTAATTATACTTATACATAGGGTGTCTGAAGATGGTCTTCAGTCACCCTCGGGGTAGAGTAAGGGCGATGAAGAGTAAGGTCCCAGAAATCGCCATAGCAGGAGGACACCTCGACGAGAATAAAAAATCGTCCTATTCTCTCGAGTTGTTGACGGTCTTTTATAGCACGTGCGAATAGTTTATTTTTTGCATTTTTAATATTTAAAAAAGAGGTTAGGGGCCTCCACCTGACAAGATGTTCCTGTACCTGTGCATGCACTAACTAAGAAATAAGGCAACTGATAATACCTTTGTGTTCAAATGATATAAAATTTATAAACCTTATCATCGGGATTCACTAAAAAGTTTTACGATTTAGCACTGGTTTCAATTAAGATTATCTACTTGATCAGTTAGGTTTTGACAAGTGTTTATCCTGTCACTGGTCGTCATTAACAATACTACGTATGAGTTATTCTAATTTTTCAGTGATTTGCTTGGTTTACAAATGATTTTTACCTTGGAAATTGTTACTAAAATGTTCCTATTACCGTGGAAAATACCTACTTAAATTGTCCTTTTATTAATAAATTTGCCAATAGACTCCGAAATAAATTCATAGTAAAAGACTGAGTTGTAGTATTTCACTTGTCAGTTTAAAACATTGATTGTCAAATTAGAGTAGTTTTTTAGATTGATTTTTATTAATTCTAAATATTTATATTTTAAATCAAAAATTACGTATTCATTGCAACTAAGCTTAAGTTAGGTTTCCACACACTCATACGCATATTATGCAATAATAAATTTTATTATAATAATTATTGTAAGAACATTATTTTCCTCGCAAAAAAAATAAGTTTCCCTTTTTTATTTTAACTCATTTAACTTGAGCATAATGTATGACATAAGACCTAAATAATTTTAATATGTAAGTTCCGTTAAGATTAAGATAATAAGGAAGCACCATTTAACTTAGAGCTTTATGGAGGTGTAGAAATATGTGTTACTAATGCTACAAGAAAATAAATAAACTTTATAAATTAGAACCACAAGCCAATCTTTTTGCCTTTAAAAACTTTAAAAATATTGTTGAATTTTTTTAGTTTCTAGCAAAATAATAATTATTATCAGTGCTAATAGGTAATATTGCAACAGGTTCATGACGCATTGCATTAAAATACCAAAACTTATTTATGAACGATTAGTTATGTAACGGTTCATACAAAATACCAAGTATTCAACTATTTTTCGCCGAGTATTCGACAAAATAATCAGCCATGCCCGTGTCTTTTTTATTTAGTGTGACAAGTGCAGTGGTGCCATCGTCTGGGTCGGTACATATCAAATCACATTAGGGTGCAACCCACTGATTTAGCAACAAGAACAAAATACCATTATTTGCATTTTAAATCAATCAAGGATTTCCAAGTTACTTATAATCTAGCAGTCCCCTAGGTCCCCTACCTACTTCATGAGAATGGCTGTTGTCAGGCTTTCAGTTATGTGGCATATTGGCAGATTCATAAACTGAAAATAAAATAACGCAATTTTCGTAAGTTAATTTCTGCATTCTGCAATCCTAAATACCACTGGCTAATGCATATGACCAAGAATAATTTGTTTTTCGTTGATCACCGATTTTTAGTAATTTATTTCCATCACATGATGACGAAATTGAGAGTGATATTGGCAACGTCGCTTTCTTACCAGAACACGTGCTGTAGCCATGGTCATTGATGGTTTACAGATTTGTCAATGCATTATGTTTTGTGTGTAACGTTTCAGGCAGGTCGGAATATACTTGTGTAGTGAAATTTTAAGGGATTTTTACGAATAAACGTTTGTAACTGGTGCGTCAGTGCCAAGTGTGTGGAAGAACTGATTACTTTCGTCCGAAACTGTCTTTTCACTGGTTTTCTCGGTGGAATACACACGGCCCGACAAGCCATTAGGATGGCGCACGAAGTCGGAGTTATAGCTGTCGTGCTTTGTCCTACACACACCCAATATATGAAACAAAACAAAAGGCTAGTTATAAATGAACGATTGCGTCTCCTCTTGCTGAAGACAATGCGCAATGGTGATGTAACCTGTGATGTCTACGCTTCTTATAATTTTCTGTAAATTTGCTCTGTCTATGAGAAACATTCAAAACATATGTGTTTCAGATTTTTTGGAGAATGAATGTTTCAAAATATTTTTTCCAAAAAAGATATTTCTGGACATGTACGATGCGTTCAATTTAGCTTGATAACATTTTTATTCTCTGTAACTTTTTTGTTTTTAAAGATATCACGGTAAACAAAAAAACAAATTTCAGTTTTCTTTTTTGAGTTACGCATAAAACAAAACACTAACAATTTTCTGAGATAATAACCTACCTTATATTTTTTAAATGGAACACCCTGTATATTATATATGTATTCAATAGAATACGCTATTCTGATTACAATGATATTACACACTTTATATTTTAATCCCCTCGTTTTTGACATATCGGCAAAAATGCGAGATCGACGGCGATCATTTTCCGAATACTCTGGTATGCTGAAAACAAATCTAGTCACGGCACTCTTCGAGATTAAGTAGGATAAAAATTTTATATTTTTGCCGATATGTCAAAAACGAATGGATTAAAATATAAAGTGTGTTAGGTATATCATTGTAATCAGAATAGCGTATTCTACTGAATACATATATAATATACAGGGTGTTCCATTTAAAAAAATATAAGGTAGGCTATTATCTCAGAAAATTGTTAGTGTTTTGTTTTATGTGTAGCTCAAGAAAAATCTTGGCTACTAACCCTACATTTTGTTTTTTTGTTTACCTTGATATCTTTAAAAACAAAAATGTTACAGCGAATCAAAATGTTATCAAGCTAAATTGAACGCACGGTACAATAAAGAAATGTTAAAAATTGTTCATTCCTGACCTTAAATATAACAAAAGTGTGACTTTGCGATCTTCGCGGGCTTAGGAGTTGAGGCGAGTTATGCCCCTCCATGTCGTTTTCGAAAATTGTTTTTTCGTAAAACTATATGTGCTGCATGGGAAAGAAAGAACATATTATACATAAAAGGCTTCGAAAGTGTTTGCTGTCGGTTAAACTCTTTCTCGAGTAATGCGCGTTTCAATAATATAGTAGCAAGAAACAGACAGAAATACTAAAATGGTATATTTTGTATTTTTTTATGAGTAGAGCAAACAAAAAATTTCACGAAACTCAAAGAAGTAATAGTAGAATTTTATTTGATAACCTGAGTAAATCTAAATCTTTTATACAGAACTAATTTATAGATGCTACATCAGAAAATCTCTATTTTAAACATCTTGAAATTATATACATGTGTTTTTCAAAAAATTTTAATATCTACAATCACCGACATACAATTCGACCCACCCAAACGTTTGTTCCAATTTGATGTATGATAACTTTTTTTCCGTAGTCCCATTTAAATTATTTTTTTTTTCTAAATTGTAGATAAATGAATTGATTTTAATTAATATTGTTCAATTTTCTAAAAAAGAGTATACATGTTGAAATGTACAGGAAAATAAAAATGTATGTTTTTTACATAGGTTTGTAAAACCCTGTAGAGTAATTTTGCAATCTTTACTCTACTGAATATGCTTTTCTACGGAGTTTGATTTATTCGTAACATTTTGCTTCTTTATTCATCTCGATATCTTTCTCCGTTCAAGAGATATGAATTTTTAAAAAAGAAAACACTACACTTATTGCAAATTTTTTTAATTTTTAGGAAAGAATCAGTCTATAAGGTAAAAAAGAAAACAATAGCGGGTATCCCCCCCCCCCCGAGCGCGAATAAGTGCCCCCATACACCTTGGCATTCTTTGAATGAGGTGTCGAAACTGATTTTGATCGATTTGATCCCATTCTTGGGGGACTGCTTCTTTTCATTCTTCCAGGTTATTCGGAGTCGGAACTCGGCTTCGAATCTTTCTGCCCATCATGTCCCAGACATGCTCTATGGGATTAAGGTCTGGGTGTTGGGCTACGTGGTGGCCAGTCAATTTTTCGTACTTCGCGTCGTCTAAGTATTCCGTAACAACTCTTGCAATGTGAGGACGAGCATAATCTTGCATCAACAAAAAGTTGTTTCCTATAAAGGGTGCAAAAGAAATAAAATGCCACGAATATATCGATCAGCTGCCATGGTTCCCCCATCAACCATTACCAAGTCAGTTCGAGCTTCGATATTTATGCCACCCCATGCCATTACAGAGCCCCCACCTTAGGCAAGACCTTGACTCGTCGGAAAATAAAATTTTACTCCATCCCTCGAAGCCTCAATTTTGATGTTCCCGAGCAAATCGGAGAAGTCCTGGCCTATAATTTCTAGTCATCTCTGGACCAGTTTCGGGTTGTCTAGCACGTAAACCCATCTCCTTTAATCGTATCCGAACAGTTATTTCATTTTCAGTTTATCTGTCGTACCTCTTCCAAACGATTTCTTGCCATAAGAGCAGTGGTATTTCTATAACGAAACACTCTTAGAGTTAAAAAACGGTCATCTTGGCTATTGTACATCGTTTTCTGCCAGATTCTATTCTCCTCGAAAAATTGCCGGATTCATTAAAACATTCCACGGCTCTCTGAACGCTAGATCTTGTACTTCCCAGTACTCTAGCAATATACTGCGACCTTCCGTCATTTACTAAAGCCACTGCTCTTGCTGAATCAGTAGGCGAAAGGGCCATAATTTCCAGCTGACACTTTAAAATTTAAAGACCACAGAAAAATAATTATTATCATGACAACTGTCAAAATGTGGCTTAATTTACAAAGCCATACCACCCAAGTTACGATAATTAAAATTAAAGACTTTTGATCAAATGTGTAGTGTTTTCTTTTAAAATTCACATCTCTTGAATAGAGAAAGATATAGAGGTGAATAAAAAAGCAAAATGTTAAGAATAAATCAGACTCCACGGAAAAGCATATTAAGTAGAGTTAAGATTGCAAAATTACTCTACAGGGTGTTACAAACTTAAGTAAAAAACATACATTTTTATTTTCCTGTATATTTGGACATGTATACTCCTTTTTAGAAAATTGAAAGAAATTAATAAAAGCCAATACATTTAGCTACAATTTAGAATAAAAATCATTTAAATTGGACTTCGGAAAAAAAGTTATCATACATTAAATTGGATCAAAATTTAGGATGGATCGAATTTAATGTCGGTGAGTGTACTATATAATAATATTGTGTTGTGGTTTATATTTAAGTCAGTAAATAAAAGTACCTACCTAGTTAGTTTTGGTATCGTTTTTTAAACACGATGCAAGATGCAAGGTCTGAATGATATATGCACAGGTAACTTAAACTGTCATATTCAATCCTAAATTGTCATATTATAGGAGTAGTTTTTTATATCTATCAAATTTAGATTCATGTAAGATGACGTTGGCAATAGAAATAGTTTGTTTAGCATGCTCATGTTATTTCACTAATAACCGAATATTTGGCCAAATAATGTCGAAGAGCTAGTGACATCAGAACCCACGTCGTTATATACCGAAAATATTTATTAAAAATCAATGTTTGTGGGTCTCTGGACCGTCCAAATCGCAGTTTAGTTATCGAGTGCCTTGGCGTTTAAAGCGGGAAGTGTTAGGATCCGGCAAATTTGAAATCGAATTAAGCAAAAGTGCTGAAATTTTTTATTTTACCACGCTCATCTTATTGCATCTATGAGTATAAAAATGCTAGACCAAATATGAATTGTAACCACTTTAACAGACTTACGTCGCAGTTATAAAGGATCAAATTTATTAATAGGTTTTAATAATTATAATAATATAATAATATATTTCATAATATAACATATTCGCTACCTACAGGGTGTTTTAAAGTAATCTAGAATATTGCAGGTGGTGATTCCTGAACCAATTTGAACTCAAAAGTTTATATAAATGCATGTTTTAAAATGCCTAATTTTTAAAATACAGAGTGATAAAATTTCCGGGTCATGTACTCTTTGACCCAGTGGCGGCCCTGGGATTCAACTGGGGGGGGGGGGGGGCATTTCCTAGAATTTCCATTTTATGCATGCTTCAGAAAACGAGAAAGACGCAAAATTTTTACCTTTTGTTTTGTCTCTACCCTTAGAAAATATAGACTTAATGGTATGGTACTATTTCTTTACATTTTTGACATTTTGTAAACTTCAATCAATGGGTATTGGCCATTAGGTCAGAATTTTAATTTTTACGAACCAACTCAAATAACATTCCTTGTTTGTTAGTGCCAGAGACGTGACAATTTTTTTTTGTTAACAATTATTTTAAAATTACCTATATTATGCCAAACTGGTAATTGTTTTGACAATTTTCGGAATGAAATCACAATTTTTGAAAATTTCGTCTCCTAAGTTAATTGAGACTAAGAAAAGATTTGGGAAACGTAAAACCTTAGCTGTAATTTTAACTTTCAACCGTACAATGTTTTAATCATGAAAAGCATCCAGTGGTAGATTTTAGAGCCCTCAATGGACGCAAACTTTTCTACTAAAAAATGCCGAGTATAAATTTAAAATTGTGGAGAATTTTAACAGTTAGCAGTACATCGCCTACATTGTCTTATGTTAGTGATAAATAAAAGTTGTTGGCTGTCAAAGAAAATTTTATTTACCCACTTACCTCCTGTACAGCACTCAGTAATATAAAGGGTCCTTTATTTTATTTTCCAGTTATGCTAACAAATTAACGACGAGGCTCCTTGTCTGCGAATTTAAATGTTTTTCCGTCATTTAACTTTTATAAATCACTAAATAGCACTAAACTAACAGAAATCATTCACAATTGGCAAAACTATTTTTTGAAATGCAGGTAATATACCCATTACATACACCTATAAAACAGTTACTTGTAAACCATAGAAATGCACAAAATTCGATGATAAATACATATTTCCAAATAATTAAACAGGTAAAAACTCGGGCAAGTGAAAAATTTGACGGAACATCAATAAACAAGGCAACGTAATTGAACCGTAATAACTTACATAAATAAAGTTGTCTTTGTTTATTCTTCAGCGCTGCAAAAAGTAGAAGTAAAGTATGTCGCGATCTGAGTAAAAATAAGTAAAAAGTTGAAAATCAGCTTGCGATATACAAAAAAGAATTAGAAATGTAGTCTACACTAATGGCCAATATCCACTGATCGGTCTTTAAAATTAAAAAAAAAATTGAGTATTTCGGCGTGAAATATGTGGTTAAAGGGGGAGGGGGCATGACTCCCTTCTCCCTTCCCCTCCCCTTATAGCCATTGCTTTGACCAACCTAAACTATCTTTTGGCACTACACTAACTTAGTTTGAAAACTTGGTTATATTCCCCGCTTCATTTAAAAACGTTTTGTCTTTTGCTCTTTTTGTCAGTGTTGTACCAAAAAATAGTTTAGGTTGGTCAAAGGATACATGATCCGAAAACTTTATCGCCCTGTATTTTAAAAATTAAGCGTTTTATATAAACGTTTTTACTTAAAATTGGACTAGGAGTCAAACCTGAAATATTTTAGACATATCTTTAAAAATAAATCAAATCTTTTATAACTTTACCGTAGTTTGTCAGTGTGTTAATACGTCATATGGGGTCTGGCGTTTTTATAGGCACGACTGGGGTAACATAACGTAGTAAGATTTTAAAAAATTCAGCTATCCATACCGTCACGTAATTTTGTTTCAAATTTACCAAATCTGCTCTTCCCTTTTCCACACAACGACGCTTGATAGCAAGACTGCCATTTTGACGGTCCAGAGACCCTCAAATATACAATTTTATTAAATAAAATCGATACAAAATGACGTGATTTCAAATGTCACTACTGTCTCAACTCTAAAACGGCCGCAAAAGTAAAAAAATAGTTTTTTTGTTACACCCTCTTATAATAGAACCTGGCAATATAATGTAATAGGTACTTATTTAAAATTGTAAGGTAACGCGTTTAAAGTCAATTAAAAAACTATAGAGACAAATAGCTGAACAGTGGGAAGTGTGTGAAGTGATAATTTAAATAACAAATAGAGACACGGAAGGGTGAATGCTAATTAAGATTTAAGTATCGTTTACTAAGTGAATTTAAACAGATAAGGCGACCGCCAAACATCTTTATGAGTATTTGATAAATTATTATTTAACAAGGTATAATTGCCGTATAATAGTCAATCGTCCGGCTTGTATACAAACGACGAAGTACGAAAAAGTATTGAGTCATTCCGTAATAATTTATCAAAACAGATTCTGGGGGATCACTGTGTTCAGCCGAAAATAACATGGTACTTTAGTTAATGTCTTTATAACAGCCAGTTAAAGAGTTGTATACATCACTATACACAGTTAAAGAGTCCGCTAGACCGACAGACCGACGCGACGCTAGGTTTTTGTCAAAGAGATATATGGAGACAAGAGGTTGTGGCAACAATCTTATTTTCTTTCATAAATAGCTTACGTAGATAATTAATTATTAAGAAAATTATTTTGCTAAATCCCGGGTGAAAAGATTTAAATTCCTGTATAGTATGATTGTCACCGGCATTTTAACTATGGGGAAGGCCTAGATTGATGGCGACCGGTTAATTGGGGAGAAAGAGCAATAAAATATTTGATGGTCAAAAAAGGTACAAGTAAATCGGGGAGAGGCATCTTACCAGGTAGCAGGTAAATTGGGGAGAAAAAATAGGTAAAAAATACCTATTTACTATTTAGAATTTAGATATTAAAATAAAAGTCCATTTTATACCAAACAAATTTATTAAAAATAATGTAACATAAAATAACAACAGCAAAAATTCCCATAATGCTTCCAAAAAATTATTGTTTTACTTCTATACAAAGAAACAAAATGTCTTTATAAAACAGTTAGCGAAAAGTAGGTGGTACATGATTGGATACATGACTTTTTCCAATATAGGAAACACATTTGACAAAATGTATTCTTGACATTTCACCATTTTTATATTTTTCTAAATTCGATTGGCACTGTTGCTAATTTTCTTTCTGCTGATTGTTTCGCTGGTGTAGCTTTCATGGTTGTGCTGCACATTTTCTTTCCGGGTAATACAAGAGTCTCCAATTGTATACAATTTTGCCTGACATTTTTTGTTAGTGCAAATCCAAAAACTTTCACCAGATGTCTTTAACACACTTTTTTTTGAAAAAGTAAAACCACAGTAGGTACAGAATTAGTGCTTTACCACGTTCACTAACAATAAATTCGAAATTTTTCATTTTTCACTGCGTTCTGTCACATATAACTCATAAGAATATACTAACCACCTAATCATAGAAATGTGCATAAATAAAATTTTAATATACCTACCTAATTTCACTAATTACTTTTAATACAACCCTTTTTAATCCTACCTACCTATGTTTATACATTGTCCCCAGTTTACCTGCGACAATTTTGGTCCTTAGGTTCGCTTGGCCCCAATTTACCTGTAATAAAAAGATTAAATCTAGAATGTACCAACACCGAGATTGATAAGGAAATTAAATTGTACTATATAATAGAAAAAATTAGAAGGCACCAACCACATGGTGTTATTTAAACCAACAGGGCACTTACCTATCTATCAACCAAAACCATGAAAACGATCATTTTTCCATTGACTTTGTAACTTCTAACAAATATGCTAATTACAAAGTAACCTAGGATGTTCTAAAAATATGCCGTCTTGGCTAATTGTACTAAAATTAATATCTTTTATAAATGAGGTATATAAGGAATTAGGGCATAATAGGAAGCATCCCTTCAAAATATTAATTATTAAAGATCATTGTAGCGCATTATGTAGTTTGGAGGAGATTTTATAATTATGTGAAATGGTCATTATGAATTATATTATATACAAATAAGGCAATAACTTATTATAGCACACTGGCGAAAGCACTACTTTTAAAGATAATCGCCAAAAAGGTTTGTAGTATATATAGTATATATATATATATATATATATATATATATATATATATATATATATATATATATATATATATATATAGGGTGTTTCATAATTGAATGCTGATCCCTAAGGGTGATAATCCTTGGATGATTTTAAGAAAAATTCTTTATATGAACATAGGTCCGCAACAGCTTTATTTCTGAGATACAGGGTGTTGAAATTTAAGAAAAAAATCTGTTTTTCTTCAATATCTCTAAAACCGCTTTGTATTTTTGTTTTAAATTTTGGTAGGTGCAAAGTACGCTTAAAAATACATTTTCTTCAGGATAAAGGTTTTTTTAATTTTCATCAGTGGCGTCCCTGTTAACACGCCCTGCAATATTTTTAATCAAAAAAATGATACGCCACTGTTTTTTTTTAAATAAATGTTATTTTTATAATTGCCTTCTATCTTCTCATAAAAATGGTCTCTTGACTTTTTTTTATCCGGCATACGGTTTTCGAAATAAAGTTCATTCATTTGCTTGTCCCTATATATGTGATTTTATCTAGTAGTCTCAATTTGACAATTTGTGGTAACCTAAGCATCTAGGCTAGATTTTTATATTTTATAGTAACTATTATTTAGTTCTAGTAATTAAAGCCGTTAAAGAGTGGGATTATTTTGTAGGCTAGAAACATCTAGTATGCTAACAACCCATTTCGTTGTTTTATAAACGCAAACAGTTAATTTAATTTTGGTATATTTTGTCCAAAATGGTTAAGTTTTTACAAATAAAAAATGTATTTTTATGCGTGCTTATTATTAGAACTAAATAATAGTTAGTTACTATAAAATATAAAAATCTAGCCTAGATGCTTTGGTTACCACAAATTGCGAAATTGAGACTACAAGAAAAAAATCACATAGGGACAAGCAAATGAATGAACTTTATTTCGAAAACCGTACGCCGGATAAAAAAAAGTCAAGAGACCATTTTTATGAGAAGATAGAAGGCAATTATAAAAATAACATTTATTTAAAAAAAAACAGTGGCGTATCATTTTTTTGATTAAAAATATTGCAGGGCATGTTAACAGGGACGCCACTGATGAAAATTAAAAAACCTTTATCCTGAAGAAAATGTATTTTTAAGCGTACTTTGCACCTACCAAAATTTAAAACAAAAATACAAAGCGGTTTTAGAGATATTGAAGAAAAACAGATTTTTTTCTTAAATTTCAACACCCTGTATCTCAGAAATAAAGCTGTAGCGGACCTATGTTCATATAAATAATTTTTCTTAAAATCATCCAAGGATTATCACCCTTAAGGATCAGCATTCAATTATGAAACACCCTATATATATATATATATATATATATATATATATATATATATATATATATATAGAGAGAGAGAGAGAGAGAGAGAGAGAGAGAGAGAGAAAATCAATAGTGGTAATTAAGGTTTAACGCGTAACCACTGAAACGGAAAATGCTGAATTCCCAAACGTGGATAAATAATTATTAACTTTCATACATAACCGTTGAATAGTGTGGATATCGTAAAATTGTATTCCATGATTAAAACCAATAAATCAAAGGAACGAACTTACTCAATTATTATAGTTCAAACCTCCTTAGATTAGCTGAGGGCACTAGGATCATCTAGTAACATCTATAACATCCGGATGCCTGGAAAATAACCAGTGCGAGAAAGGGCAGATTTTCAGCGTCAGTGTCAATATCAACGTTATCGATATGAGTTGATAAAAGACGTTAAACACGTTTATCTAAAAACTTTTTTGATTTTTTTATGAATGACGCAGGAAATTAATCAATGTACCTAGAATCAAAAAATGACTACATATATGGCTTTACTATAATGACTTTTAATGAGTATACCGTATTTTTTGCTGGTAATAAAAATCTCTATCAATATAAAAACTACGCTTATAATCTTTATTAATTGGTAAAAAGGAACCTATTGTTCTGTATCGTGTATCTGAATGTAAAAAAAACTACTAGACCCGGCGTCAAGTCAATTATTTTACATAGATAAGAAAAGTAGCTACTGGGCTTGCTGCACAGTCATTCTCGGGTCAGTTAGAAATTCATTAAACAGCATGACGCTGTATAAAACTTTGATGGTGGTACCGGTTCTCGACACTTTTAATTCACATCCTCTTTTTACCTGTCGACACCTCGGTGGGCGCCAAAAATATAGTAATTGTTATTGTTAACAGTTTTCTCATACATTCAGTCCCAATCGATGAGATTGTTTGTGTCGGTAAAAACTCTTATTTTAGTTGATTGTTGTTGTACAAAATCAAGAGCACTAATGAAGGGAGAAGTGAGACAAGGGTCTTTAGCCCCTACTTACAAATTGATTAAGTTTATATCATGTTTATTATTTTATTACATAGGACTACAGATTGCTACACCTTTGAGATATTAAGAACGTACTTACATATTTCATATTAATTTTATTTAATTATTTGTAAAAATCTGCAAAGGCGTCTACACGGAACTTCCTTAGCGCAATAATTTTTTAAAAATAACAGAATCAACAATTTTAAATTTATTTTCCAAGAATAACATTAACCAATTAATACAATATTTGAATGTTTTCTTAAAATGAAATATTTTTATATAGTAGCAATTTTGTCTAAGGAGCTCTAGCAAAATGATATGACAAAATTACAAGGTTTATAAACAGACACATTTTCATGTAAGAGACTTAAACAATACCATTCATTATTATAAAATTTAAGTTATATAAAAGGACACGATTTCACGCCTGGATCTCGGGATAATTTGACGAAATTGTTCCTATTTCTATTTATTGTTACGCTCAGTGTGGCAATGGAGTATTCGTCATTCTTTTCATTGCATTATTTTAATAGAATTCGTCATGCAAAACATATTGACATGCAAAAATATTATTGTACTAGGAAATCTTACTTAGCTGTCACGAATTGATGAAAACCTTGGAATGCCATGCATGAAACCTTATTTCAAGTGCAGTACCTACCTACTAACTCTATCCTGTTTTATTTTACCAGAATCGGCTCCCATACACTGGTAGAAATGTGAATTGAATAGGTTGTACTTAATACTTTTGATCATTGCTTTTGCAACCAATGTGTCTTCACGTTTAAAGAAAAATACGAAGAGTACTGCCCCTACAGAACTACAGACACAAATATTGAGTCAACTAACTTGCATGCGCCTGTGTGTTGCAAATTATAGTTTGAATTAGGCATCAAGTCGGCCTGAACTAAATCGATGAAAACTAATTGTATAATAGTATATTACACTCCGAGGTGGAAAGTGTTTTCTTACTGTCGAGAGATAAGATGGCTGACTAAAGGTGCGTTTCCTATTGGGCGGCTGACGCACGCTGCTGCCGGACAGCGTCTGACGTGAACGGCTGATGCAGTACTAGACGTCAGACGCTGTGCGGCAGACGCGTGCGTCAGCTGCCCCATGCCCATAGGAAACGCACCTTAAAGCGTGAAGCGCCGAGGTCAACTATATCTCAAGACGGGGATGAAACTTTTCACCGAAGTTTGAATACTGTTTTATCCTCAACCATAATTTTTTAATTTTATTTCTTTTGATTTTTCTGATGAAAAAAATTGAGCCAACCATGACATTTATTTGCGAGTGACTGATGTCACAGAGATGTTTTGTCAAGAATGTCAATTAGACAAATTGGCAAAGTTTTGAAGCTATGCGATGGTTGCTAGTGGGTAAACCATAGTTGTTAGAAATAAACAGGCCACCGAACCGTTGCAGATTTTTGGTATTTACAACGAAAAATAATAAAAAAAATGTCGAGCGGTAGTGAAAACGATCTAAACGGCACTCCTCCTAAACTTAAGGAAAAAGCTGAGAAGGTAGAGGAAAATTTACTATCCGAAAAAGTTAAGGAGCGTTACGAAAAAACCTTTAAAACGTACGAAAACTGGTGCACGGAAAAAAAACGCAAGAAATATTGCCTTAGAGATCGTTCTACTGGCTTATTTCGGCGGTATGGGCAAAGTTAAGGAACCGTCTACACTTTGATCAATGTATAGCGTGATAGAAACCATGTTAGCTCTCAGGAAGAGAGTTGATATTTCAAAATTTGGAAATCTCCTCGCCTTCCTGAAGAAACAAAATGTGGGCTACAAGCCAACGAAGTCTGACATTTTTTCAAAGAAATAGTATGGAAGATTTTCTACAAAACGCACCAAAGAAATTTCTTCCTTTCAAGGTAAAAAGTTTTACAATTTATTTTGATAAAAATATATTTTAAAAAATCATTTTTTTCTTAAATAATCGCTTTTAATTATTCATTTTTCTATTGTTTCAGGTGGCGCTTGTAGTCTGCGTATCAGGGGCATGCCGAAGTAATGAACTGATGAAAATGAGAATGCCAGACATCAACTTTTTAGAAGAAAAAGGGTTAATTGAAATTCCAGGGACAAAGACTTACAGGAGTAGATCCTTTTTAATTACTGATGTAAGTTGGGTCAAGATACTAAAAGAATATCCCCATCTTCGGGAGAACATTCAAAATGAAGGATTTTTGTCAAATGTCGCTACGGAAAGGCAACCAATCAACCTCTTGGGCACAATTCAATCTCACAATTTCCCAAGAAAATCGCAACCTTTTGAAGCTCCCCCAATCAGAAAGGTTTACGTGCCATTCATTTCGACGAACGGCTGCCACATTACTTGCTGGTATATTTTAATACCTAAATATATTGTTCGTTTTGGCATTCTATTTATCCTCCAAGTTTAAACAAAATATCATTTTTAATAACTATGACATATGAGTGTGTACCTAAATATTTATCTGAAAAGGTAGGTGACATAATCATCTAATCTTGTATTTCTGGTGATGGTTATGTGAAACTGCAAAATTGCACCAACCTAAATCAAATATAAAAAAGTAATTTTTCACCTTTCTACTTTAGTTCAAGCAAAATTACAACGCAATTATTAAAAAAAAACTAGAACCAGTCCTGGATTCTACCAACTATGTTTTATGCTTAATTATAGCTCGGTATTTAACCGGATGTTGGTTACCACCTTAGATAATAAAAATATATATTTAATAGCTTTGCACAATATTTTTTAGAAATAATAAAATTAACTTTGCTTTATCTACACATCAGCCGTTTAAAAAGTCTAAAGCATCGAAATAAACAATGCTTGTCATCTTGTCGAAAATTATTGTGTACGATGTATTTTAAATAGTCTTAAGGATATTGATAGAGTGTAACGCATAGATCTATAACCCAGTCATACATATTATTAAGACTAACAATTAGTATGGTATAATGTAGGTATTGGTCTGATATTCTAGTTTAAAAATATATTATTCAGAAGTCCAAATAAACAAAAGGTTGAAAATTTTTGACTAAAAACTAACTACTCCTTCTTTATTTCATATATGATTAGTCAACACAATAAAAAAATAAAACATTTCTTGATTGACTTATAAGATTAAAATATTAATTTACAATTAGGTTTAAAAATTCATTTGACGATTCACAGGTATGGTTTGCTCAGGTTTCTAATCTGATTAATCTAATTCGCTACCACCAGAACTACTCTAATTTGACAATTAAGGGTTTAAATTGACAAGAGTGTAAGAGTAGGACAACAGCGTGTTGTTCTATAAACTAATTTTTAAGTTGATTCGCAAACTCATTAGTGTTTGAGGAAGTTTTTTCTCATTAATAGAACTAAAATTATTTTCGCAATACGTTCCAAGATAGAATAACCCTGGTCTGGTATACATAACGTGACCATACGTCCCGTTTTGAACGAAACTGTGCCGTTTTTCGGTACCCTGTCACGTTATCCCCACGGAAAGCTTCGGGACGCCAAAATGTTTCGTTTTCAGAAAGTTTGCAAACGGGACATCAATTTGAAAGCAAAACTTCTGAAATAATTGTGAAATATTGATAAAACGTGCCAAGAATTTCACACTTATTTGAAATCATCACCTGATATATTAAAGAAAATTTGTTCCTCGGAAAAATATAACACTAGATAAATAACAGATACTGGCATGCCGGGCAGTGTTCATTAACTAATAAAATTTATTATGGATAATGATGTGCTTTTATTTGATCTACCTTTTTTGGCGAAAAGCCTTTAACGTTCTGAGGAAAAAAATATATGGTCACGTTAGGTATACACCGTAAGCATTTAGTCCAGATTAAAAGCAATTAGGGCGCCATCAATGACGATTTATTCGCGTTCAAATTGATCCGCCAAAAGAGCATACAACGAGAAGTACAATTTTTAAATGGCACAAAATAAACAAAATAAGAGAGACGAGAGAATGTTGGCATAGGTTTGCACATTTTGTTAATTCTAATTTTTTTGATAACTGCTGAAAAATATTTAAATATTTTAAATAATTTTTTTTGCCAGCACATAAGCATAGCAAAAAGTCTATCCTGAATTGTTTCTATGCGCCTATTGCAATTCACTCTACCAACGGGATAGATAGGCATAACATGTGGTATAAGTTGGCATATGCGAGTTTTTTTAACACATTTTTAAAAATTGACAGGACCGAATTTGGTTAGAACAAATGCCTCGTCTTCTTTTAAAAATATAGACAAGTTTATAAACCAGACTAACCTTTTTAAACTAGATGGTTAAATTTTAAGATTTGGTGAAGACATTATAATTTAAAACGTGTCATCAAAATTTACTACGTTTTATTTTATTACCACCGTACTTCACCTAAGTACTTTTCTAAATGATTTTTTGTCCTGGAATGTGTTACGAAAATAAAATTAGTCATACCAATGACTGTAATACAATTATAATAAATATAATTAATTTTTAATATACCTAAAACGTGATTGTTTTATTCTTACTTGTCTATTTAAACTTCTAGCTGCCAAATTATTATTATTTTTACAATATTTTTAGGTAGAATATGTTCGGCCAATTAAACGGTTACTTGTCTAATTGACCGTTAACGTTACACTTTTTGAATGTAATGCAAATGATGGGTTCCCGAGAAGACTTTAATTTAATATTTAATGTCAATGGCTCCCTCTTTAAATTTTTGCAACATAAACTAAATACTGTTAGGTTCGTTCTGATATTTTATTATTTTATTAGAGACCTGCAGTGAGAGACATGCAGAAAGACTATATTTTATTCAAACCAAATTTACAATTATTGCTTAAAATCCTTTTATAATAATTTTTGGATTTTTTGAAAACAAGCGTAAGACTTCAATTCGTAGTTAAACATTTGCTAACGATTCAAAGAGTCTTAGAAATAACATGTTTCTATCTTGCTTTCCTTGAAGCGAACATCTGTTATGGAATTAGCAATAAACATGTGACAGTGTGAGAGGCATAGCATCTAAATGCTCTGATATGTAAGTAATTCTATAAGTATTTCCTTGTTAGTTTTAGTACTGGACACTGAAAACAGAAGCGTTAAAAAAAATTCTACTCGTGTATTAACATAACAAAATCGCCTACTAAATAAGTAAATTGTATTTTACGCATACTATTACGTAATAAATTTTGGGGCTGTTACATAATATGTATAAATTACGCAACAGTTACAGGAAATTTTACTTTCCTGATATTTATGTTGGTAATAATAATTATAAGGCGTATTAGAGAGCGTTTCCATGACAACTGTGGTACATGACCGACTTAAATACAATATGGGCGACGGACGCGCATCGCTTTGACAAATTTGTTGAATTTATTTAAAACTTATCTAGAAACTGACAAATTGAAAAAATTAAGTTGATTTAGTGCCAGAGTTTTTGGGTCATCTTGTATAATTAAAAATATTTTTAACATGTACACCTGAGATAACTAAAAAACTTTCGTGTTCAAAGTTTTCTTGTACCTTCAGCACAGTATCGAGATATCGTCAGAGAACTTATATACATATATACAGGGTGTTACAAGAAGATGTTAAGAAATTTTAAGAGCAGATTCTACATCTAAAAATATGAAAATAAGCTTATATGTATAAACATGGATCCCCAAACGCTTCTTTTGACAATTATTACAATATTAGTACTGTATTCAAGTTGATAATTGTAAAATAAATTATTTTGTTATATTTCAATTATTTTAATGCATCATCAAAATACTGTAACACAGATGTTAAGGAAAAGTTTTTTAAATAGAACACCCTCTATTTTATTTTTTTAACAAAAACTAGTACAAATTTCCTAACAAACATAACATGTTCCTATACCTTTCTTTAACCGTTTCGAACTTGCAGGGCATTTTAGAAAATTAATAACTAAATAAAAAATTTTAAAAACATTTTAATAGTAGACTTTGGCAGAATGTGTTCGGAAACAAATAAAAAAGAAAAAATGTCAAGTTAATAGGCTTTGGGAAATGCTCTGTTTTAATTAACTAACAAAATGACATTATTTACTTAAATTTTAAAATGAAAAAAATTATTGACTTATGCTTACATGGTAAGTAAGGAATGAAATTGTACAAAAAAAACAAATATGACAGTAACACAAAAAATTAAGCTACTAACTAAATTGCTTGAAGCTTGCTCTTAAGCAATCATGAATAGTCGTTGTTACGTAATCTGTTGTAGCTCTCCGTATTTCTTCTCCATCTATAGCTCCTATAGAGATGCCCTTACTCGTTGCTCTAGATCCTGCTTGGTGGTAACTGGGGTTTTATAAATTCTTTCTTTAATTGTACCCCACAAATAAAAATCTAATCGGGTAAGATCAGGAGATCTTGGGGGGCCAGTTCCATGGTCCTTGTCGACCAATCCATCTGTCTTCAAACATGCTGAATAATTCTGTGCGCACTTCATTGGTAGAATGGGCGTGCACTCCATCTAACTGATACCAGCAGTTGGCAAGCATATTTAACCATAAATCGTCTAAAATGTCCGAAACAGTGGTCCTCAATATTTCTAGATATTTTGCTCCCGTTAAGTTATCGTCGTAAACACAAAAGGCAATTTTATTATCCATTAGTAAACAAAAACCGTTAAAACTGAACTGATACTGAAAATTTCTATCTCTTACGAAGTGGGGATTTTCTCTAGACCAGAAATGGGAGTTTTTTCGATTAAAAATGCCTTCCCTTGAAAACTTAGCTTTATCTGTCCAGATCATCTTTTTTTAAAAAATCTGTGTATCCGGACTAATATAATTTCACAAAATTTTGAACGTTTTAGAGGATCATTTTGTTGAACTTCCTGAAGTGTAATAAGTTTGTAATCATGCATTTTATGATTATGTAAGATTCGCTCTATGGATTTATATGTGAGTCCTAAGTTGTTTTCGGCACTGTATATGGACGCATGCGGAAATGCATGATGAAAATATGCCAACAAATTAATTTCATTTTCTTCATTAGGGTAGGGTGCTTTAAGAGTGCGCGGTCAATAAGAGTGCGCACTCGTGGATTTTCGGAACGGGTCATCGACACCAGCAAAGTTTTAGTTCGTACCGATTAAGCCGAGTGTCTGTATGCATCCTCTGCATTTTAAGCAAATGAATACGGATAATAACGTTATTAGGTAAGTTTAAATGGTTTAACCTGTTTTGTTAATATATTTTGACATTTTGGATATTGTATGCAACTGTAGTTTTCAAGAATTTCTCGTCCATATTTTACCATAGCTGCAAATAAACTACAAGTGATCGTATAAATCGCACCGTTGTTTACAATTTTCAACCAAGATGGCGGCAGCACTGGCGCTTCTTAAAACATGCTCGTTTTGTAAGAGTGCGCAGTTATTCATTTTGTAAGAGTACGCGCGCACTCTTAAAAACCATGTATTTTTTTCTTTTGTTTCAGCATGTCTGGCAGAAAACGAACTTCTCAGCGTACTTTATGCTCGCCGGCAGTTATAGAGGCAGCAAGAAAAAGGGTTGAAAATGGAGAAAGTAAGAGAAGCGTGGCAAAATCTCTAGGATTGGCAGAAAGTACGTTCAGAAAAAGGCTAAAAAGAACAACTGTAGCTACAAAGCTGGGAAGATACGACATTACTTTAACACAAGAAATGGAAGAAGAGTTGTGCAGTTATATAAAAACAATTGACAACATGTTTTACGGGTTAACTTCTAGAGCTCTAAGAAGTCTAGCGTATGAATTCGCCGAAAAAAATAAATTAGAACATCGTTTTGATAAAACTTCAAAAATGGCGGGAAAGGGCTGGCTGCGTGGATTTTTGAAAAGGCACAAAGATGTTAGTTTGAGGCAACTCACCACCACTAGTCTAGCCAGGGCTGTTGGGTTTAATGAACCACAGTGTAAGCGGTTTTACGATAATCTCTCTAGGTTAATGAAGAAATATAACTTCCCGCCACACGCAATTTACAATATGGATGAATCGGGATTTTCCACTGTCCCGAACAAGCCCCCTAAAGTTTTCTCCACAAAAGGAAAAAGGTGTGTCAATAAAATATCCAGCGCTGAACGGGGAACCAATGTAACTGTTGTATGCACAATGAGTGCTAGTGGACAATATATTCCTCCTGCATTTATATATCCACGTAAAAGAATGAAAGCGGAGCTTTTGGATGGAGCTCGGCCATCTTCAGTTGGAATGGTATCCGAGAGTAGTTTCATCAATCGGGAACTGTTTGCTGATTATGCCACACATTTTAGAGATCATGCTAAGCCAACAAAGGAACAACCAGTCCTGCTGATAATGGATAACCACACCTCCCATTGTTCTATTTCAGCAATTGATTTTTTTCGGGAAAATAACATTATGGCATTAACACTCCCTCCTCATAGTAGCCACGGTCTGCAGCCACTTGACAGGTGCTTTTTCAGCCCGTTAAAAAAGTTCTATTCCAACGAATGTGAAAAATGGTTAACGAATCATCCAGGGCGGGTAATTACGGTATACCAAATTGCTTCAATATTTGCACCTGCATATTTTAAAGCTGCTACTATAACGAATGCTTTTGAAGGTTTTAAAGTGACAGGGATATGTCCCTTTAATAATGACATATTTACTGAAGCTGACTTTATGGCCACTTATGTCACAGAACGAGAAAATCCAGCTACAGCTACAGTTACTACGGGAGTAGAAGCGCCTGTCATTCAATTAGAAGTTGCTGATAACTCTACGTCTGAAACCGATAATCAAGCACATCAAATCTCCGAACCAACTTCTGAAAATGCTCCCAACGTTCCTGACAGCCCCGCCGTTGTTCTCGAAAATTCTACAACTGAGAAAAACATTCATGCCAATGAAAGAGGTAACATAATCAGTGTAACACCTACATCTGAACCTGAATCTACGACCATGATATTACAGAACGAAAGCAATGTACCTCAGCCTACCAAAGTGGTGTCCAACACATCTGCAATCATTTCAACTTTGCATGAAAAAGTTGCTGTAGCGCCACAAACCACCACATTTGATTTATCAAACACTCCTGGAACATCATCAACATATATAAAATTAACAACCATTTCTCCGTTACCTAAATCAATTGCGGTAAGATCAACAAATCGTAGAAGCAAAAAGTCGGAAATTATCACCAGCTCCCCATATAAGGACCTAATGATTGAAGAAGAAGAGAAGAATAATCCAAAACGCAAGCCCAAAGTAAACATGGGCGATAATATATCACCACCACAAGCGCTTCCGGGACAGAATTTAAAAAGGAAATCTGATGTGAACCTTAACCAGGCAAAGAAGAGTGCCAAGAGTGGAAAAGCAGTTTCACAGAAGCCAAAATCAAAGAAAATGTGGAGCTGTCCAGGGTGCAATGAAACATATAAAGAACCGGTTACAGAGGATTGGATTGAGTGCATATCGTGTGCTGAATGGTGGCATGAAAAGTGCAGTGCGTACACAGGTTTTGGACCTTATATATGTGACATATGTGTATAAAATTACGTGCGTACTCTTACAGTCCTAATTGCGTACTCTTACAAAGTGGGTTTATAAGAGTGCGCTAAATCAATTTTTTATAAGATCCATGTTTTTCTTAAAGTATTGCCGTTTAGTTTGCAAACTGTACTTGATTTTGTTGTTTAAGTATTAACAAGTTCAAATAAAAAGAAATGTATTTTCAACGCAATTTGTTTGGATTTTACACCTGATTAAACCTTAAGTGCGCACTCTTAAAGCACCCTACCCTACCTGTTATCGGTTTAATTTGAATTCCTGGCGCTTTAATATTATTATACTGCAACATATTTCTTTACATTCTTCTAAACTTTTTTGGCGGCATTGGAGGTGAATTCGGATACAGTTCGTTGAATCCTCTAGGTACATGTTCTTGAGATAATTTTATTACACTCTCCGTGTATAAAAAACAAATTCAAAATTTCTGCATTCGAATAAGGATTATTTGCTATTTTGTTTGACAATTTAAAAAGCAGAGCTTTCCCTAAAGTCAATTAACTTGACATTTTTTCTTTTTTATTTGTTTCCGAACAAATTCTGCCAAAGTCTACTATTAAATATTTTTAAACATTTTAATTTAGTTATTAATTTTCTAAAATGCCTTCTAAGTTCGAAACGGTTAAAGATAGGTATAGGAATATGTTATACTGTTTGGTAGGAAATCTGTACTAGTTTTTGTTAAAAAAATAAAATACAGGGTGTTCTATTTAAAAAAGTTGAGTTTTTTGCATTTATTTATATTACGAAGATAACTTTTTTTTAAAACGCCCTGTATAAAAATATTTTATTAATTCGTCAATATTCCAAGATGGCTATATTTTAAGAAACTTCTGTAAAAATTTTAATTTCTAGGTGCCTTGGTCAAAAAAATATTTGATTTTCTTGGGACCATGTTTTGGCCCCATTTACTTATGAATTCATATTTCAGAAACTATCAGAGATAGGATATTATACACAAAAAATTTTTGTTGGGATTTTTACTTGGGAACAGGCGCAACAAGTACTTACACCAAATTACACAATTGCTCAAAATTGATTTCAAACTTAGGTACATAACGTTTGTTATAAGCTATGTAGCATTGTTATTTAAGTTTTGCTTAATAATAGGAAATCAAAGCAATGTCGCCGCCGATTTCTTCGGCTCTCGGCCCCTTTTCTTAATGCGCTCACTAAGAGAGCCCCCCTGAAAGTTGGTTAATGTTTTTTAAATTAAAGAAAAATGTATAAAATATCCCCGTCCGCGAGGCCCGGGCCTAGAGCGCCAAAATTTTAAAGGCAACTGAAATTTGAACGGCGACTAAAATTTGAAAGGGAACTCAAATTTGAAAGGCGACTAAAACTGAAAATCGATTGGATTTATCGTCAACTATAACAACACACAATATATTGATGTCGATAATTAAACTAAATCCTGATCCTAAGTATTTTTGACACAAATTATTTAGTAACATCAGTTACGTTTCAAGTGAAAGTACAACCATCATAATAAATAAATCATATAATAAAAAAGTTATGTCAAAAATAATTTGGATCAGGACTTGGATAAATTAAACTCTATACCTATACCATCACAAAACAAGAAGGATGCCATATCGGAATAGGCCTAGGGCGCAATCTAACTTAAATCCGCTCCTGTCAATAGGAGAAGGCGCAGAACACCAATTCGCCTTTGGAATTTACCTATTGAATCCAGTAGTGAGAAAATTAGAAGCATGCAACAGGATCACAAAATATTTACTAATCCCTCATAAGTGTCGTTTTTACCAATTTTGAAGACATAAATATATAATCATATTTCACAATAGCACAATACATGATTTGATCGATAATTTTTGACAGTTTCATGAAACTTTTTATAATGCCTTTATTTATAACGAAAATGAATTATAATTTATTAAGGGCTTTAACATTTAGCTTGTACCAGTTTATCAAAAGTTAGCAATTTTAAGTTTTTTGTATTTAAGTAGGTACAGTCTTGTCTGTAAGTAAAAAAGTCAATACAACACAAGAAAACTTCAAAAATGGTGGCAATACAACACAATAAATACCCGTCAATCAATTTATCTGAACACTTACAAGAAACAATAACTATAACATATACTTATTTATAAACTATGTAACTATCTCACTTAAATTATTGTACATTTACACTACAAATTGTGCATATTTACAAACTATTAATTAGAAATTGTCTAAGCATTACTGTTGTTGGACAAATAAATTAAAGGTGAGCAACAAATATGGTAATTTTCCACTTAGGTTAATAACTTAATTCCCTAAATTACATTTCATTTTATTATTCTTTTACTGCCTGTTGAAAGAGAAGTAAAATTAAAACTGTGGGTTAATGGCTCCATCTGTTTTCGAGTAGTCGAAGTTCGACGCTAAGCTCAAATATCCCTTCCATCAATTGAGCTATATGGCAGTTATAGCGCATGCTAACGCAAGCTACGCCTTTATTACCCTTTCTATGGTAATACGCCATAAATCCAGTAGTAATAGCAGGTTTGCTATTGGTTGAAAACATACATATGGCAACATTCTTTTAACATGGCAACTTAAAAAATGATGGACCACATCTGTGGCCTGTTGCTGTAAAGTCTGCTTGCGTTCGTTATTGTGAGTCATGTCATGATTTTTTTCTTTTCCTGTTTGTGTGTGTTCGACACGAATATGGCATGGTGGAATTTGGGAAGCACGTTTTTTGCAGTTATGTGGTTAAAAGGTTAAGAAATCTTTAAAGTGGATATTACTGGCATTTATTATTTTTAACTAACGCTAAAAGCACTACTATTTTTTTTATTTAGAGAGGCATTACTCAAAAACAAACAGAATATTGAACATATTATAAGGCAGGTATTAAGTAAGTAGTTAGATAGAAAGAAACTTGAACATATGAAATTTTTAAAGCAAAGTAAATATACCAGTAACAAGCGAAATTGATCTACATTAACATTAGGGATGCCCAAAACATGGCCCGCTGGCCGCATGTTCATTTTCATGCAGCCCGCAACCCTTGGCTTTACTTTCACCAAGTAATTATTTAATTTACTATTCATTTGCCTAAATTAACTTATTCTTTCTTCTATAACACTGATCAACGAATTTCGACTTGTCTTCTCTTTCAAGAGGTTTATTGGATGTTGTTCCTGGTAGATTTTTGGTCGCTGATTTACGTAAAATCTTCGTACCCACCACGTCAAGTTTTTGAGAAAAATGAAGAAGAACAGAACTTTTGGCACTCTTTGATCCCTTATAACTTCCGGATGGTGCGTGCTGGACATATCTACTACTTCTCAAATTGAAGAGCAAGACTCCTAGTTTCCGACACAAACGCAAGAATTCTTGAGCAGAAGCTTTCAACAAAAACCCGTGGCGTTAGATTAGGTAGGTAGTATATACTAATTAGTATAGGTACTTAGGTAGGTACCTACATGTGTATCAGTGTATCCCATTTTCGCTGGATGGACTACCTAATTACCTATTAACGGGCATTCACTTACCGTTACAAAGTTTCGCAAGCTGCGTTCTTGAAACATGAAACGTACCTACCTACCAAGAGAACAAATGTTTGCTCTTTTCATTTCTGATGTTAATTTGTCCCTAGGATCCACAGGGAATCCAAATTGGCGGATTGAAAGGGCCTAATCTCGAAACTATACACACAAGATTACCGGTTCTTTTTTTTTTTTTTGTTTTGGAACCTATAACTTTTTGCGTTGGAACCAAATATAGCCACAGAATTTAGCTATAATAGGTATTATATTTCCAAAATATTCTAACCTAAAAGTCCTAAGAAGGCAATTTAAGGGCCTAATTTCTAATTATATCAAAAATAAGTTATTGTATCAATAAACATCATTTAGTAATACCTACCCTGCTCAAGAATTTTTGAGTTTGTATTGTGAAGTAAGAGTCTTGCCCTTCAATTTGAGTGATCGTAGACCTCTTTTGTTTTGATTGCTATACTATTCCACTTCCAGCAACAAATACTTCAGTTGAAAGACATTTTTCTGGTTTGAAACGTACAGTAGAAATTAGAAATTCAATGAAAAATTTCCGTTTAACATCGCTTGCCCTTATGTCAGTTGAAAAAGAATTGTTTTGCTCAGTACAAAAATCAGATGACTTTACGGAAACCATTATAACTAAGTTTTCATTATTAAAAGATAGACGCATTAATTTTATTTATAAAAAGTAGCAAGGCACTAACACATTTTTCTGTTGTACGAAATTAAATTTTTTTGTAAATTATCCATTTTTTAAGAAAGTATCTTGTTTTTACAATGTTTTTATATTGACTTTCATATTTGTTATCAGCAGTAATTGATGTGAGGTTAGGGCTAGGCTGTGAGGGGAGGAAGAGGCCTAGGTTGCACTGTCGGCTACCTAAATTTCGAGGGCACGAGCCGCCACTGATAGCCCCATAACAATATCACATTATAATTAATGCCAGTTAGGCCTGTAGCCAGATTCTAATTTCAGAGGGGACAAATAAAGTTTGGGGGGGCAAACTTATGATGGAATATTTTTCTAGTAGACAAGACAGTGATTTCAGTGATTTTTTTAGAGTGGGCAACTTTTTATTTCAGAGTGGGCATCGCCCACTCTGCCCCCCCCCCCCCCCCCCTAGCTACGGGTTTGAGGCCAATACCGGACTGGACAGGTAAGATGATGAGAAAAATTTCACACTCGCCTCTGGAACACCCCGGAGCTCTTTAGTTTTTATTTCAGAGTGGGCATCGCCCACTCTGCCCCCCCCCCCCCAGCTACGGGTTTGAGGCCAATACCGGACTGGACAGGTAAGATGATGAGAAAAATCTCACACTCGCCTCTAGAACACCCCGGAGCTCTTTAGTTTAAAAAACAACTACCGTACCATAAAAGTAAAAATCTTACTGAATATTTACAATGACCTTATATACCTAAGTAGGTATGCATTCATTTTTCTTATTAGTGATTCTGACATTACACGCAAAGAAAATTCTTAAGTTAAAAAAAATTATTTTAATATAAGCATAAATATTGTCTATTAATTCAAAGAAATATTTCTTGAGAGTGAGAAATCCATGTCATTTACTAAATTTCTTGCTAATAAGAACACAGTGTACCTACCTAAAACAAATCCCTTTTAATTCTCTATTTCAATTCACTATCATCTACTCTTAAATGAAAATATCTTTTCTTGGATGGATGAAGAGGTCGTTTGATTTGAAGACCTCCTTTTTCACACAAATAGGGGCATCAGTTTAACGGGAATGAATCAGCCTTGTAATCTTTTATGACACTCCCAGGCATTTGACAATTCCTTAAATGCTCTTCTAGATCCATTTTACCATCCACTGATTAGTGACTGCACCAAAAACAAGGACAAAGGAACGGCGCCTGTGATTACTCGTTTTGTTTCATTTGGATAAAATAGGGAAGGATACACGCGACGGGCAGACAAATAATAAGAATAGCATTAGGGCCGACGACGCTGCGCCGGTAAATTTTAAAGCGGCGGAAATACCTAAAATTTTATTCATATTTTTTTTTCGTGTCCAGAGCCCTAAAGGTTTTCAGTCCAGTACCGGCTACGTCCAATGCTTCATTCTTGTCGAGCCACTCATTGGGGTTGCATTCACTGGGACAGTTGGAACAACGTAGCGGGTGTTCCGTGTCCTTTGTCGCGCCGCAGCCACATTTGCCATCGTTTTCGTTTGCAAGGCCCCACCTGACCAGGTTTGTTTTAACTGGAGCTACCCCTGTTCTAATTTGGTTAAGTGTCCTTGCTTTCCAGTCTGATGTAGACCCGCTAGGCATCCCTTGTGTGGGTGGATAGTTTTTCGGAGACTCATCGAGAGTGATGTTTAGGAACCTGCTGCGGGACTTGAGTCTTCCAGGTGCACATTCGGCACCAAAAAGTGGATGACGTTGAACGTCAGGCATTCATCAAACATGTGCTTAAATTTTTCTGTGTATTCATGCGAGATCCAGGATTTTCGAACCGGCCGCTCTGTATAATTTATTAAGTGGTGTGGGTTTCATACAGCCTGTTGTTAGACGGTATATTGCGTTAAGACTCAAATCAACTTTTTTTGAATGAGCCGACCTGGACCACACCCAAGGGCGGATTTACAAATTTTGAAGGTGTATATCTCTGTTGCTAGTTACGGGACCCATGCCAAGTTCAGGGTTTTTAATAGTGAGCCTACTAGGAATGTTTTGGTAAAGAAAAAAATATTATGTAATTTGCCAAAAGTTGAATGTTTGCGCACCCCCCCCCCCCCCCCCGTGATAAAAATTAACTTAAATTATATTTTAGGTTTAAAAAAATTCAAATGACTATAACTTTCTACTAACACATTTTTTCTCTTAAAATTTAAAAATTGTCGACAAAATGATGTAAAATTTCTTTGCGATAAATAAATACCTCAACACGTTCATTTCGTCCCCGGGGGAGGGTGGGATGTCGAACGCAAAAATTCAACTTTTTTTCGCAAATTACAATTTTTTTTTCTTTACCAAAACATTCTTAGTAGGCTCACTGTTAAAAACCCTAAACTAGGCATGGGTCCCGTAAGTAGCAACAGAGATATACAACTTCAAAATTTCTAAATCCATCTTGACCACACCGGGCAGGCATACTCCGCGGTAAAAGGAACACAATGCCTGAGCGATTGTCTCAGAACGGATGGTTTGGCACGCCACCTACTCTTTGCTAGTGTCCTTGTTGTGTTGTTTCTAGCAGCAATATTCAGACGTGTTTTTTCACAGTGATACCTGTTCGTGAGGGTTCTGTCCAACACAATGCCCAGGTAAGTCGGCCTATCCGTGTGTTCCAGGGCAGTACCGTTCCCACTGACGTTCAGCCTTCGACCCGCCTGGCGTGAGCGGAGATGGAAAGCGCTGACTTGTCTTTGATGGATTCGGTTTGAAGGAGTTTTTTTGGTAAATTTCTGACGTTGTATTGAGAGCTAATTCCAGCTTCTGTTCCACGTCCTCGAAGCATCTACCCTAAGTCGTAATAGCAAGATCGTCAGCATACAGAAAGTGAGTCGTATAGTTAGGCGTGAGTTGGTCATTTATTATACGTACAAATTAAACAGAAGGGGAGCCAGAACGCTGTCCTGAGCAAGACCATTCTCCTGCTTTCGCCATCGGCTCTTCTTGCCCTCCAGTGTGACGTAGAATCGTCTGTTTTTCATCAGTGACTCAATTATTTTTACAAGCTGGTAGTCTTTAAGTGTTTCATATAGTTTTGGCACGAGTGCCCAGTGATTAACTGTGTCTTACGCGGAGCTCAGATCTACGATAGCTACCTCTGTTTATAGCCTATAGATAGCTAGTATATAGCCCTGTTTATTCATGAACAATATTTGTAAATAATTTTTTATATTAGGAAACGATTTTTTGAAATTTTGAAATCTTGTAGCTATTGGAATTTACTTGTATTTACTTCAACAAAGAACTCCTCGAAAAACATAAATTTTGTCATAAAAAATGCGACTCCTTAAACAAATTATTTTAAAACTTTAGACCTTTTTTGATGAATTTCTATGAATATATTATATAAGCTTTATTATTTAATTGCAACAAAGTCTATATTCAATTTAATTGCACTTCTATTTAAAGAACTATTTTGCTAAAATAAATTTCTTGTATTACAGTTCAGGGAGGTCTAAAAATGAAGTTATGTTATAAGTACCCTCACTTGGATTATATATTACTTCAAACCTGTGTCGATCAATTTTTGAGAGAATTTTCGAGATTAATTTAGGATTCTTTTTTTGTGTGTATCATTTACATCAAAAAATATATAAGAGGTTAGAAATGTTAACTCCTAAGTAAAACGAAGAAACACGAAATTTAAATAAAAATCAATAAATTAGTATGCCAGCGTGTTCTCAGATGTCGCCCCAGCTCGTTTTCTCGTGGCGGGTATGTTCAATATAATATTAATTTATTTTTAAGCTAGTATTTGATTGATTTAAAGACGATTTATTGTTTTTTTTTTCGTATGACACAATAAAATATTATGTATTCAGTAAAACCAGCCATAAATTGATGATTTTACTGATTAAATTATATTTTAGAGGAAATTACCTATAAACAAACTAAAAAACAATAATAGTCTTTAACAATCAAATACTGATACTTCTAAACCCTACACAGTATAATATGTAAAATATAAATTATACAATAAAACTACAAAGTATGTACATGTCGGCTTTATTTACCAAACAGTTATTGTTGCATTGTTATTTACAAAATAGTCCAAAATGCAAATAAATGGGATATGTTTCTTTTATATGAGTAGTTTTCCATGTACCTAAATGTGTAAATTTTCATAAAGTTGAGACTATATTGTCTTTTACTAAATACCGTTAACTCCTGAGCTCGAAAGATAATCCACATTGTTATACGAATTCATGTTAGCATGCTGAAATTCATGTAGGAATAGATAACTACACAAATGTGAAACCAGTATTAAAACATCGTCTATCAGGATTTCTAAAAAAATTAGGGGGTGAAGGGAAGAAAAATTAAAAAAATTAACAGACAACATTGAGTCGAGGCTAAGTAATTTCTCTGCCTGCACTGCAACCCAGAATTATTTAAAACAGATATTAAAGATATTGTTTAAACACAAGCAGAATTATTGAAGAACAACCAAAAAGAACACTGTTAAAAAAGGCTTTTTTGGTCTATCAAGACAGGTGACAAAAATGATATTTCTTGTGAATTTTGACCTGCTGAACATGATTGCACAATTAAAATTACCGGATGATTCCGGGGAACATATTTTTCTTTAGTATCAAGTAAATTCTAATCACATCACGTTGTTCAGCAGGTCAAAATCCATTATAAATACTATTATTATCTTTGACGTTTGATACCTTTGCAGGCAAAAAATTGTCTTTTCTTACGATTGTTCTTTAAACACATTTTAGTATTACAACGCAACACAACATACACTTTCACTTCACTTCTATTCACTTAAAACCATCCTAAAATTCGCAACAGTTTCTACGTTATAAATGAATTCAAAAAATACAAAAATTGGGAATGAAATTGTTTGCACCGACCTGTCACAGATCGCGGCGAAATTTGACAAACGTGTCAGCCAACTGTCAGCTGTCTTAAAGTTCAAAGAACAAGTGAAATGATGGTTGCAGAAGAATTATCCTACAGTGCCACCTCTGTTTACGCTGGCACACTAATGGTTTAACGGTCGTGTTTCCACTTATTCAATTCAAGTTTCACCCATGTGATTTACATTAACTTTTTCGTATGTTCGATTTCTATAAAAAAAAATTGCCCGTTTTTATTACCCTGACCGAGATAATAGTAACTTTAGATTATATAAAACATCTCATTTATAAATTTGTCTGGGGTAATAAGTTTAAACTTTATTAATATAGTATCTTTTGTTGCATATTTTTCGAAAATCTTTTTTTTTACTTTATCGGCCCTAAGAAGGCAATGTTTCGTTATATTGGTGGGCTTTGCTAGGTATAGGCTCGCAGAGCAGGCAAGCGCGCCATTAGGATTTAGTGGGAAATTAATGGTACACCATTACTTTTTTCTAAATTCTTCTCAGCATCACCACCTACCACTTTAAAACTACCTAAAATTATTATCTTGCGTACATGAGTCATTTATGATTATGATTAAAGCAGAAATAAATATTTAAAAACAATGGATGAGTCTTATTTTAAGTATACGTAATTTCTATAAGTAAGGCGTAGTAATTTTTTAAAAATTAATTGCATATTCGGTGCGACATTTTACAAATCTAAAATTTTCAATGTTTCTTTGTAAATTAGTGATCCTAAATCCACCTCTAAGGAGCGTTTATATTATGTGGAACAGAAAAGTGGCCATTAGACAATACAAAAATTTAAAAAACACACTTTCTGCGAATTCTTGATTGATTCTTATTCTAATAAAGGGGCAAATATTTTAAATTTCGTATAGGTACCCACAAATGAAAATTATCATGATATCATACATTCAAACCGGCGCCGGCGCGCGGCGCTACATACATATATGAGCTGATATAATTTGTCAAGAATAATACCATATAACTGTTATTCCAAATTCAAACTTTTAAACAACTCTTGAGGATTGCTTTGTGATGGACGAGACTAGATGACAGTGTAAAACGGCAACGTGAGAAAAATCTCTAAATGAAGATTCACCTGTAAGCACAGGGAATAATGAAAGGATTTTCCTAAAAACATACTTTAATTCTCCA
Organism: Philopedon plagiatum; assembly: GCA_963971165.1. NCBI lineage: Eukaryota > Metazoa > Arthropoda > Insecta > Coleoptera > Curculionidae > Philopedon > Philopedon plagiatum. The sequence goes on along the minus strand of OZ020195.1, from coordinate 33,018,619 downwards.
ATCCTTTCAATGCGTCTACATACTTTTTAGAAATAAAAAATGTGATTTTTTAAATTGAATTATTCCATTTTTAGGACTCTATACCTGTGGCACGAATGCAACGACTCAATGTGCTTCCGCCAAGTTATCTAGTATAATATATCTTATATGTCATACGAATATATCTTATAAATCGAATTGTAGGTAAAGGAATGAAAATATGACATTATGATTGACAAGAGTAGTGAACTGCACCAAAGACCCATATAAAATAACTATAGTTCGCCGAATAGAATGGCACTATTTGTTTTTGTTAGTTTTTTGGTTCAGTTATTCCTATATCGCTAAGCTTAACAACAAACGCAAGGTTTTAAATACTGATTTGGGAGATAAGTCACCCCTTCCCAAATGTAAAATGAAAAATATATTCCAGAGGTCAAGTGGAGTATCATCAGCTTGTCGAATGTCGCCAGTTTTTAAATTAATTTTTGCTTTTTTTTAATCTGGGATAGCCCACGTAGACTATAAGCCTAAGTACCGTACCGTGGGCTTCTGAAAAGAAAGGAAATGGAACCTATTGACACCGGATTTAAAGGATTGGAGATTGGGAGGGGAAGGAAAAACATCTGCATCAGGCAGTTTGCTCCAAAACCTGGAGACCCTAGGTACGAATGAGCGAGAGAAGTGGGATGTTCTAGGTTTTTGTAGCTGGACAGTAAAGGGATGCATACGTAACACGCCTCTTGTTCTTCTGTTAGGAACAGTCAAAGAGGGAATGATAGCGGCTAGTTCTTCCGAGCAAACTCCGTGAAAATATCGGTAGAAAAGCAAGAGATCCCCAACAGCGCGGCGATGAGCGAGAAAGGGGAATTTTTTGTGAGGACTGGGTCATTCATGAGTCTAATGGCTCTCTTTTGGATAGAATCAAAGATGTTAAGTGTCGAAGATGATGCCGCTCCACAGATGTTGGAGCAGTACTCTAGGTTAGGTCTTATTGGGAAACCGTGGCTAATGACGTAATGTATTTTGTGTCAGCTGAGATTATGTTTCAAAGTAATTCCAACAAGATCGAAGAACGTTTCTTTGTTCTGTAGGGCTTGGCCATTCACGTGGATGGGATAAGTGTTGACGGATTGCGTGACTAGGTTTTTGGTTCCCCAGTATAAGATTAATTAAAGAAAGGGATAGGTGCATAGAGCTGCGTCCATTATCCAGCTCTTGATTCGAGACTTGTCTGGAAAAATGAATGTTGGTGTGAAGAGTAGTATCGTCAGCGTAACTGTGGATGGGATTGGTAGTTGAAGAGAGCAGGTTATTAATATGAAAAAGAAATAAGGTTGGTGCCAGGACTGAACCTTGAGGTACGCCAGCATTGATAGGATCAAAGTTAGATAAGTGGCCATCCACCACGAGAGATATGTGCCGATTAGAGACAGAGCTACCGATTCAGGTACATAGTTTGGCAAGAAGACCGTAAGAAGGTAGTTTGTTGAGACGTGCAGCACTTGGTCAAAGGCCTTGGAAATATCGAGGGCAACAATCTTGGATTTGCCGTGAAATTCGAGAAACTTTTCCAGTGACAAAGGTAAGGAGATCAGTCGTGGATCTTTAGTAACGAAATCCGTACTGTCTGCCGTGAATGAGTTTGTGTTTTTCGATATAACTATTTTAGAATTTGCAAATAATTGATGACTTTCTCCATAACCTTGCTGACAACAGAGGGAAGAGAGATCGGTCTATAATTTCTTTGTGTTATTTATGTCGGACACTTTGTGGGGTACAGACGTAGCGGTTGGAAGAGCGAAATTAGAAGGAGGAATAAAGGTGAAATTAACAGAGAATTGTTTAGCAAATAGTTCAGCTTTCCCTGTTTCTAGCGAACGGCGAGATTCGAGAAAGAATGATGATAGTTCTTTATTAAGCTTGTATTACATTAGCGAATGTTAGCAACAAGTTTATTGGTTTTTGCAACATTTTAAGTATTGTACATTACACAAATTATAAACCATAAGCATTAAAATTACTATTGTGTGCAATATTTGCATCTTGTGCATAAAACACCTAAGTAAACCTACACTAACCTACACAATTCAAGATTAGCAAAAATATACCTATATAAAAACTAACTCAACAAATAGGCGCCAACCAGAGCGTGTTCACCTTTTAGTAGGTACTATAATTGATTTAAGTAAAAATTTTAAGTACTGCGGAATCCCAGCGGGCGTTGCCGTTCATTGATCGCTTTGTTAAGTGTAGATAATGCAGATTTACATAGTAATTTTAGGAAACAATGTTGAATGAACAGAATTTCTAATCAAACAATTTTACTTTACACTAACTATTGTAAGAACACAAAAATAATGCCTGATAATTTTATTAATTGCCATTTTTGTTCTTCAAATATTGGAAAAGTGCTTAGATACAAGTGCAACAAACTTTGTTTATTGCTTTTAATCATTTTACATTGTATTAAACATAAAGCAAGTTTAAATTTTTCTCGTTCTTTATAAGTCTAACAAAGACAAATACATAGGTTGTAGAAATCATCTTCTTGTAGAAAGTAAGCAACCCTTAAAAGTAGAATACGACCAAGTTTTTTGTAAAGCAAGTGGGACATTAAACTGAAAAGCTTGTCGAGTGGTACAGGTGGCTATTTTTATTTAATTTTTATTCCGGGCGCCATAGAAGATTTTAATTTTAAATAAAAATTGTGGTGGCGATGCCCAGGAAGGACATTTTTGTAACGCAGTAGGTATCTAGTTCATACCTGACATATTTAAATTAAGTAACAAGTTTATCACGGGGCATCCTCGATGAAAGTTCTCACCAAGCCCGACCAGCAAGTCCGGCACTGATTAACGCGCAAAAATTTTATCTATTAATTATAATTAGTCCTTTGTATACAGTCGACACTTAGATATTTCCACTTTTAACGGGATGACTATGGATCAATTGCATCCACGTGAATGGCCAAGCCCTACAGAACAAAGGAACATTCGATCTTGTTGGAATTACTTTCGGACATAATCTCAGCTGACACAAAATACATTACGTCAATAGTCACACACTCTCTATGGTTCCCAAATCAGACCTAAGCTAGAGTACTGTTCCAACATCTGGGGAGTGGCATCACCTGCAATCGTTTTAGATTCACTGTTAATTCAATTTAATTATCGGGTTTTATAGAAATAAATGGACTTGTTAAAAGGCAAACAGACAGACCAAGGGAAATGGAAAACCACGTTTTTCGTAATATATGAATCTCAAAACGTGAAGATCAGAAAAACATAAAACGGCGTAATTTTTTCAAGATTACTATAATAATTACTTCGGACGAAAAGAAAATGTATATTTTGCCAAGAGAATGCAAGTTTTCTTCGGTACTGTCTGATTTAAATTAAGTATTTTAACATGACATACAGGTATAGGTACCTACTAAAAATTCATAAAACTGGAAAAAAAATGATAGTCTAACGGTATGTTTGCTTGGTTTTTACATCATTTTGCAGTGAGGTGTAATTTTACTAGTACAAAAAGATGCAGGACGAAGTAAGTGTAGCAACGGTAAAGCCAAAACAAAATTTTTCTCTTGTTCAGATATACCGGGTGTCAACGAGATCACTTTCCGGCTGCCATTTCTTTAGTATTTAATCGAACAAGATGAAACTTGGCAGCAGTCATAGGGTAATAAAAAGTAACGTTTCTAGGTACTTGTCAAATTTGAACGACTTCCGGTTTAGCCGGAAGTGACACCAACTTTAGATTTTCAAATGAGACACCCTGTATATTTCTTGATTTTTGGAATCTAGAGATCATTTTAAGGGCAACTGTATTATTTTTATAACTTTTTGTGTCAATTTACTATTTTTAAAACAAATTTTTTGTTTTAATCTAGAGTGCCATGACCCACCTTAAATCGTTCAAATAGACGTGCACATCTGCCCAAAAATAGCTACACAATTTTATCACCTTTGATTTGTCTTACCAGAGCGTTCAAAGTTGACTAAATCACTTTTTTGATAATAACTTAAAAAAATTAAATACAACTATAACACTTTCATAGTATAATTAGATGTAGTTTTTTATTACGAATTCAACGGTGCATCACAACATCAAAATTCTCTTGGATTTTCTAAAGAAAACTGGATTTTATTGCAATAGCCATTTTATATGGTTTGATCAAACATGCAACTGTACGACGATCAAATATGATATCTACTTAGCCTTGACAAAACTGAATAATAATAATGGGTGGCTGTAAACAATTCGCCACAAACCAGAAACATAGTATTAAACACCAGAAAAAATAATTTTTTACAAATTTGTAAAATTCTATCATTTATTCTGAATTCAATTGTTTTCCATTGCAAACTTAACAATATTTTTAGGCTTCCTTCCGTTATTTTTTAAACAGCTATAATTTAATTGTTTGTCATGGCTAACTGGATATAATATTTGATCGTCGCGTCGTGCAGTTACATGTTTGATCAAACCATAACAAATGGCTATGACAATAAAATGCAGTTTTCTTTAGAAAATCCAAGATAATTTTGATGTTGTGGTGCACCGTTGGATTCGTAATAAAAAACTACATCTAATTATACTATGAAAGTGTTATAGTTGTATTTAATTTTTTTAAGTTATTATCAAAAAAGTGATTTAGTCAACTTTGAACGCCCTGGTAAGACAAATGAAAGGTGATAAAATTGTGTAGGTATTTTTGTGCAGGTGTAAACGTCTATTAGTACGATTTAAGGTGGGTCATGGCACTCTAGATTAAAACAAAAAATTTGCTTTAAAAATGTTAAATTGACACAAAAAGTAATAACTATAATACAGTTGTACGTAGAATGATCTCTAGATTCCAAAAATCAAAAAATATACAGGGTGTCTCATTTGAAAATTCAAAGTTGGGGTCACTTCCGGCTAAACCGGAAGTCGTCGAAATTTGACAAGTACCTCGAAAAGTGTCTTTTTATTAGCCTATGACTCCTGCCAAGTTTCATCTTGTTCGATTAAAAACTGAATAAATGGGAGCCGGAAAGTGATCTCGTTGACACCCGGTATATGACTTGTGTAAAATATTTTAAATTTGGATCTGTAAAAGCAGCCTCGTGTTAAACTTATGTAGATACCCATCTCGTCCAATTCGGCGGCCAACGCTTATCATTATAGTATTTTCCTTTTTATTGATATTTTCCTTATTATTATTGTCATTTTCCTTATTATGAATTTATCTTGGAGTTAAGATCCATACAACGATGAATACTTAAATGCCCCGTAATATCAGTTTCTAGCTTATTAATTTCCTGAATCTAAAAAGCATAGAAGAATATTTTTAAAAATAAAATATAGTAAACGGCTGAATACACTTTTCTAAACTTATCACCGCTGCCTCAAAAGTTAATGGAAGTTAGTGTGCACTCATTAGTCCTACACTGACATAATAAACATTCCACGCACAAACGAAAAATAAGAAAATAGTGTACACTAGGTTCCAATAGTAGTGGATAACAGACTAATAACCCAACAAGAGGAAATATACTGCGACTTGAGAGTCGTACAATTTCTAGAAGTGATTTTTAGTCCCTTGACAATCTTTATTAATGTACCTATATGGACAAAACACATTCTTTTTCTAACCGAAACTCAAATCAGTCCCAAATCCTCAACCAATCATCTCCTGTTTCCAGGCTATGAACTTCTGTCATCTTTTCGTTTTCATGGTGGGGTATGCGCCTACATTCGCAGCAGTCTTTCTTGCACAAGACTCCCGAACCTGGAATCAGGCAAGCTTGATGTTCTCTGTCTCTGGCTAAAAAACTTGTCTTTAAATCTTCTACTAAATATATCTGTTGCATCAGACAACTATTACAATTAGTTCTTTGACCTTCTCTTGGCAAAAATTGACCATCTTATCTCTGAATTTTCCTCCGCTGAAAGTATCGTCCTTGGCGACTTCAAAGTCTATAGCAAGGAATGGCTAGGATCCACAAAACCCGACCTAGAAGGCAGAGCGGCAGGAAACTTCACAATTAGCAACACGCTCACCAATTTAATCAGAGAGCCAACATAATTTCTGCACTTTCCTACCCATAATCCAAACCCACTAGATATTTTTCTTACCACCCACTCTGAGCCATACTTAACATCTATATGTGCTCCCCTTGGTCGTTCAGATTACGGCCTCATTTCGTCTCTTATCCCATATAGCCCGAGTTCGTTGAAATCATGCCAGAACGCACGATTTGGCACTACAATTCTGGTGACTGGGATGGTCTTCGAAAGTTTTTCTCTGCTTTCCCTTGGAACCCTGTCTCGATCCCTCCGAAATTTGCTCTCATATCACAGATATCATTCAAGCGGGTATTGAAAGTTTCATTCCACATACCCGAAAGAAACCTAAACTCCACCATCAAAAGCCATGGTTCCCCATGACAAAGCTAGGCTCAAAAATGTCCAAGCTCACAAAAGGTATCTGCAAAATCCTACACCCGAAAGAAATCAATGAAATCAAACTATTTTAGAATCCAAACATGCTTTTAACAACCGCATAAAAGATAAAGTGCTTTCCTGTCCCAACGGCAGCAAATCATTCTGGTTACTTACCAAAAACATTAGTCAAAACTTCTGTAGAAGCACTTTTCCTCCCTTGATCTCTGACAACGAAATTATCTCCACCTCTAAAGGGAAAGCTGAACTATTTGCCAAACAATTCGCTACTAATTCCACCCTAATTCCTTCTGCCAATTTCGCTCTTAGAACCGCTACGTCTGTACCACACAAAATGTCCGACATAATACTTAAGGTCAAACAAGTTCAAAAAATTCTTCTATCCCTTGACACCAAAAAGTCCTCCGGTTTGGATGGCACACCCGCAATTGTTCTTAAAAAAATACGCTTCTGAACTTGCACCCATCTTAACTCGTCTTTTCCAGATCTACTATGACAAGGGTATCTTCCCAAATAGCTGGAAGATTGCTCGTGTGCAGTCTGTCCCGAAGAAAGGTCCCAAGTGCCTTCCATCCAATTATAGCCCTATCTCTCTTCTCTCTGTTATTAGCAAAGTCATGGAGAAAGCGATCAACTTGAAAATTCTAAAATATCTAGAAAACACAAAATCATTCATGACAGACAGTACGGAATTCGTCACCAAAGATCCACAGCTGATCTCCTTAGCTTTGTCACACATAACTGGAACAAGTCTCTCGAATTTCATGGCGAATCTCAGACTGTTTCTCCTGACATTTTTAAGGCCTTTGACCAATTATGGCATGGCACTCCTCAACAAACTATCTTTTTACGGTCCTCCTCGCAAACTATGTACCTGAATCGGTAGCTTCCTCTCTGATCTGTCGTGGTGGACGGCCACTCATCTAACTTCCATCCGATCAATGCTGGCGTACCCCAAGGTTCAGTCCTGGCACCAACCCTATATCTTCTTCACATTAATGACCTGCTCTCTTCAACAGTTATGCTGACGACAGACCTCTTCACTCCAACATTCATTTTTCCAGACAAGTCTCTACTCAAGAGCTGGATGGTAGACCCAGATCTATGCACCTATCACTTTCCCAACATCTTCAATTAATCTTAGACCGTACCAAATTTAGGGGTTTTAATAGTGAGCCCACTGGGAATGTTTTGGTAAAGAAAAAAAAACATTTTGTAATTTGCGAAAAAAAGTTAAATTTTTGGTGCGCCCCTCCCAAGAAAAAAATGAACACGTCTAGGTATTTGATTTATTTTTTTTTCTAAACAAATTTTACATCATTTTGTCGACAGTTTTTAAATTTTGAGAGAAAAAAATGTGTTAGAAAGTTATAGTCATTTGAATTTTTTTAAGCCTAAAATATAATTTTTCAAAAAATTCAAATGACTATAACTTTCTCCTAACACATTTTTTTCTCTCAACATTTAAAAAATGTCGACAAACTGATGTAAAATTTGTTTAGAAAAAAAAAAAAAATCAAATACCTAGACGTGTTAATTTTTTTCTTGGGAGGGGCGCGCACCAAAAATTTAACTTTTTTTCGCAAATTACAAAATGTGTTTTTTCTTTACCCAAACATTCCCAGTGGGCTCACTATTAAAAGCCCTCAATTTGGTACGGGTCCTGTAAGTATGAACAGAGATAAACAACTTTGAAATTTCACCAACCGCCACCGGGAATTTGCGAAAAAAATTGAATTTTGCCCTGGCACACCCTGAGAAAAACGTTTAGGTATGTTATTTATTATTTTTTCCAGACAAATTTTACATCATTTTGTCGAAATTTTTCAAATTTTAAGAGAAAAAAATATCTTAGTAGAAAGTTATAGTCATTTGAATTTTTTAAAATTATATTTTAGGTTTAAAAAAATTCAAATGACTATAACTTTCTACTAACACATTTTTTTCTCTTAAACTTAAAAATTTTTCGACAGAATGATGTAAAATTTGTTTAGAAAAAATAATAAATAATATACCTAAACATGTTCATTTTTTCCCAGGATGTGCCAGGCCAAAATTCAACTTTTTTTCGCAAATTACAAAATACTTTTTCTTTACCAAAATGTTTCTAGTAGGCTCACTATTAAAATCCCTAAATTTGGTACGGGTCCTGTAAGAACAGAGATATACAACTTTGAAATTTCAGGGGCCGCCACCATTCTGTCAGAATGTGTAAATAGAAAAAAAAATAGGATATGTGTAATTCAAAACCCCTGAATTTGGCATGGGTCCCGTAAGTAGCAACACAAAATTTGACCAGCTGCCACTCCAACGCCTCCAAAACCCAGTCTTGCTCCCTGTCACGCAAAAAATCCGACAACATTTACCCCATCTAAATGAATGGCCAAGCCCTACTACAGAACAATGAAACGTTCGATCTTGTTCGCGTCGCTTTCGAACATGATCTCAGCTGGCACAAACACATTATTTCAGTAGCCACATCAGCAGCTAAAAAACTTGGTTTTCTCTTTCGAGCCAGAATTTACTTCTCCCCTTCCAACTTACACACTATCTATTTTTCCCAAATCAGACCTAACCTACATCTGGGGAGCGGCATTACCATTGACACATAACATCCTTGATTCTATCCGAAAGAGAGCCATTCGACTCATTAATGACCCAGTCCTCACTAGAAAACTCCCTTCCCTCGCTCATCGCGCTGTTGGGGACTTATCCCCTAACAGAACAAAGTCGTCTTATGGACGTCCAGAAAACATCGTACTCAGACATTCCGGACATCTTACGGACGTCGGTTTTAGACATTAGACATCCATAAGATGTCTTATGGACAGCGGATGTTACAAATGACAACGTCTTAAAGATGTTGTTGCCTCCTTTTAATACTGAATTAAAAATTTGTAGCTGAATTTACTGCACTATGTATGATATCTTAGTAGAGTAGCGGCGGGTAATATGAGATACACCTGCTAATATGGAATACCATACAATTGGAGAAACTACTGGTTCCATCTGCCGGGCAGTAGCAAAAGTATGTTCATCGTAAGTGCAGATTTATACCCAGAGAGGCGCGCGACTCTGCAACTATTCATTACAGAGTTATTCATCTGGAAGCTGTTTTCCATGCTTGCAATATTTTTGTCGACTTCCATGAAGATTTAGTTTATCGCGTTTTAGTTGGTGGTTTTTTGTTCGTTTTTTTGTCAGAGATCAGGTAAGGACTGTAGATTAACATAAGGTGTAGTTATTGCGCGTTAATACTGGTTTAGGCGTTTAAAAAAATCTAACTTCATCATGGCTAACTGCGGCTAATATGGAATAGTATTCCATATTACCCTCTTAAGTTTGTATCGTAAAATGGGATTTGAAAATTATTTTCTTCTCTTGCAGAAGTCTCATTCGAGCACCGGGGTACCAACAATGCCTAAAACTAAGGGCATCAATAAGAAACGCAAAAACTGGGATGAAGAAAATATGAGGAAAGCAGTGATTGCCGTCAGGTCCAAACAGATGGGTTATTTGAAGGCTTGTAAAATATACAATGTTCCTCGAGCTACCCTTTTCAGGCTATGCAAAAAGAACGTAGAGCCTGAAGTTGCGTGCCATACGAAATTAGGACGTAAGCCCGTTTTACCGGAGTTTTTGGAAAATGAATTGGTCAAGCACTGTCTGGCGATGGAAAAATCGTTCTTTGGATTGACGCGCCGCGATGTTTGTAATGTTGCTTTTCAATTAGCAAGAAGGAACAACATTCCCAACCCATTTTCATTACTGAGGCAATCAGCTGGCAAGGATTGGCTACATCACTTCAGAATGAGGCATAAAGATGTTCTGAGTCTCAGAAAACCTACTGGAACTTCGCACGCACGCGTCTTGGGATTTAATAAGGAAAATGTAGACAAATTCTTTGACCTATTAGAGAAAATAATGGAGACGCATAATTATTCGGCAAGTCAAGTTTATAATGTTGATGAAACTGGTTTAACCATTGTGCAGTCAAGAAATCCAGAGGTCTTTTCTCTAAGAGGTAAAAGGCAAATTGGGGCAATGACGTCAGCCGAACGAGGTTCACTCATAACCGCAGTTCTTTGCATTAGCGCAAATGGCAATTTCGTGCCCCCCCTCCTAATTTTTCCGAGAAAAAACGCCAGTGAACTTCTGAAGAAAGGTTCTCCGCCTGGTACCATTTTTTCCTTCCATCCATCAGGCTGGATTCAGATGGATATTTTCACAGAATGGTTCAAACATTTCCTGAAGCATACTAGACCGAGTGCAGAGAATCCCATTCTTTTGATTTTAGACGGTCACCATACTCACACCAAAAACATAGACGTTATTTTGGCTGCCAGAGAAAACCATGTGACTTTGCTTTGTCTACCTCCACATACAACTCATAAAATGCAGCCACTGGATAAAACTGTTATGGGAGCATTAAAAACATATTACAGTGAGGAGGTAAGGCTTTTTTTAAGAACAAATAATAGGCCGGTCACTCATTTTGATTTGAGTGAACTATTTGGTAAAGCGTATCTCAAAATCCAAAGTGGTGAGAGGGCTATTAACGGATTTCGTCAAACCGGATTGTTTCCAGTAAACCGAGCCGTCTTTACCGATGAAGATTTTATTCAGGAAGCGCAAAGAAATGAGGTTCTGGCAAATTTAGAAAATGATGCGCTTCGAGAGCAAACTCAACCGGAAAACACGGTTCAAAACACTACCACTGTTTTTCCACAGGATATAATTGCGAGGCCAACTCTAAAAAAGAAAGAGGGCACTAGAGGTCGGAAGGCAGGTCAAGCCAAAGTTTTGACGTCAACTCCAAATAAAGAAGATTTGGAGCAATCCATAGAAATAGCAGCTAAAGAAAAAGCCAGAGTGAAAAGAAAAATCGGTAAAGAAACAAATAAGAACAAAGAAAATGGAAAATCAAAACTTGCGGATGTAGCGGGACCAAGTGGCGTACCAAAAAAGAAACTTCAAAAAAAGGCAACTATGAAATCAAAACAAGTTCAATATTCATCTGAAGATTCAAACAGTTCTGCATCTTTGCATGACTCATCATCCAACGACGATGAAGAATTTCCTATTCGCGATCCTCCATGTGAAGATGCTGAGTGTATGTTTTGCTCAGGCTTATATTCGACTGATACAAGGGGAGAAATATGGATTCAGTGCGTAAGATGCGAACTTTGGGCTCATGAATTATGCGCCGACATGCCAAAGGATATTTAAATTTGCGATTTTTGCCGCTAAAATTTCCCTATAAACATGTTTTTTTTTAATTTATGTAGTATTCCATATTACCCTATAGGGGTATTCCATATTATCCTACCATTTTTTTCTAATGCGAGAATGTACTTTTTTGATTTAAATTAAAATATTAAAAAAATGCATAAGTAGTTTGAATATCCAGGCTTTTATTTACTTAGATAGATAGTTACTGTAGTAGTCAATGACTTTTTTAATGCACTATGCTTCACCTAGAAGAATTTATCACTATAAAAGAAAACAGTATTCCATATTACCCGCCGCTACTCTAATACTTAGTTATAGAGGTTCAAGTTACACTTTATTTAATGCTCAACTATATTCCTTGACCTAAAAACCCCAAAAATTACATACAACTTAATATTTTTTGTAATTTGCCCCTCCAATCCTCTCCCCCACATGTGCACGATGGCAACCTATTCTTGATTTGTTCGACGAGGCGTTTGACCAACTCTCGTTTTGGGCGAACTAACATTGGATTTTCTTAGTTCAGTAAGATAGCATGAAACCAAAAACATACTATGTTTTGACATTTAAAAGACATCTCTTGGACGTAATGAATGGATGTCATAAAGACATCTTTAAACAGATATCCATAGGATGTCTTTTCTATATCTTAAGACGTTCAGACATAAAGTGGATCTTAATAAAACGCCTTTAAGACATTTTGTGCTGTTAGGGTCCTTTTCTAACGATACTTCCACGGATTTTGCTCTGAAGAACTAGCCGCTATAATTCCCCCTTGACTGTTCCTAACAGATAGGGTTACCAGATCAAAGATTTTCTAGCCCGGACAAGTTTATAAAAAAATCCGGACAAAATCCGGACGTTCTAAAATTTCTTCTGAAAAAGTATGAGTGTTATTTTTCACATTATTCGCTCACTTAATCGCGTGGTTGTACTACTTTTAGGTATTTTACTTTACTACCAAAACACAAACAAAAAAAACTAAATATATATAAAAACCAGAGCAAATATAATTTTTATTATTCTAACGAACAGCGTTAATCTGGAATTTGTGAACAGAGGCTTTTTTAAATATTTTGAGAAGTGGGTTTATTAATCTGTCATGTTTTTTTGGTATTGTTAATATCCGGACGCTTATGCAAAATCCGCCCGGACGCACCCGGACGTAGTAAAAACCCGAACATGTCCGGGCAAATCCGGACGTCTGGTAACCCTACTAACAGAACAACAAGAGGCGCGTTACTTAGGCATCCCTTTACTATCCAGCTAAAAATGCCTAGAACATCCCACTTCTCTCGCTCATTCATACCTAGGGTCTCCAGATAATGGAACAAATTGCCTGCAGATGTTTTCCCTTCCCCTCCCAACCTTCAATCTCCTAAATCCCGTGTCAAAAGAGTCAATTTTCCTTCTCTTCAGATGCCGACGGTACGATAGTACTTAGGCTTAAACTCTACGTGGGCTGTCTCAGATATAAAAATATAGAGCATTTAATCGAGCATCAATGAAATGACCACAGTTCTCAAGCCCAAGCACAGCACCTAAAGAAAAGTTTACCGAAGAAGAATCATTTTGTCTGGATCACAGCGAGAAAATCGTAGTGTGTGTTATGTACCCAATCAAGATTGAATAAAAATATTTGTCCCCATATCTTATTAGGAGAAATGCCACAATCACGGGATGAGGTGCTGACTAACTAATTTTTCACGAAATAGGGTTCATCGTCCCCTGGGAAGTGACAGAATTTTTCCCTATTTTATTTTACTTTTTACAAAAAAATGACAAAACTTAGCATTTGTGATGCTATATTATTTAGGTACCAAATTGAAAATTTTGTACCTTTTTGACAGAATGGTGAAGGTAATTTTTTAAAAAGAATTTTGACATGACTACTTTTAGACAAACACTAAATATCTCATAAAATCTTATTTTATTAAGTTATTAATTTCTTACACAAGTAACAAGCATTCATGTTTACAATGGATATAGGTTATGCATTTTGGCATCATTTTTTTTATTCTACATAGTTCGACCCATGGTACACAGTATTGTGCGGGTCCATAATGTTTTTAATTTTATTTTTGCACTTGAGTGACTTCTCCCTAAAAGATAGAACAATTTACAGTATTATATTCATTGTTTAATTTAACATTTCTTTAAAATGTTACCTTTATCATTACGTGTACTTTAAGAACTACGTAACGACTGGTCCTGGTAAAAATTCCTTTTCTTGTAGCACGTTTCTCCCGGTTTTAGTTTTATACAGTAGGTTTTTGATTTTATGCTAAAATAAAATACTAATTAATAACTGATTATTAATTCTAATTAGCGATGTGAATACCTTGATTTTCGAAGGCTACAGTGTCTGCAGGTACAGAGAATCTTCCGTTTTCTTTTCTTTTCATTTTCTTATAGGATTGCCGAGAAATTGGAAAGTTTGCCATTTCAAAATATCGTGTTTACGTTTGAGAACGACAAAATATATGTCGAGGCCGACTCTTGAACGGCGCACATTCTGACTGACGTCGAATGCTTTGATTGGTCAAACGTGACACGTGGCTTTCCATTCTGATTGGTCAAATGTGACACATGAAGTTCCAATTGTGACTGGCAAGAGCACTTGATGTCTGTGTGAGACTTTTGGGGTAAATCTAAGAAGAGAGAAGATGGTTCTTGGCCTTGGGGACAGTCTTGGCCAAACAGCCTTAGCAAGAGAGGGCCGTTTGCTATAAACCTCGTTTCTCGTAGATCATTGTATCTATAGTTCGTGATTGTGGCAAAAGTCGCAATATGGCCGATGGTCGTTTTTTGTTGTGGTAACCATCCAATGGTTATGAGGTAAGCAAGCTTTTATTATCCCTGGATTTCGTAGTGTGATTTGTACTGTTGTATTACAGTGTTTTTCCGACAGAGGAGTAGTTTCGACGCACCTTGAAGAGATGTTTCGTGCCGGATATAATTCCCTGTATGTAGTTTTCCGCCACACATTCTGATGGATGTTTCCATTTGAGACTGACGACGTCGTAGTGTTTGAAGGGGGTACCTACTCCAGGTGGTTCAGCTGCATCACCTAGCTTTGGAACCACGCAGATCCACGTCTAGCCAAGCTGTAAATGCAGTCCAGCAAGGTCGCTTTTATGAGCTTGCCTTCCCTATCAGGATCGTCGTCCTGTGACTTAAGCACTCAGTTTCGTGTGCTACGATGATACTTACGCCTTCCTGTCTCTGGGTAAGACCAGTATGCAGTTTTCTTGGTTGCTGATGTATATATTTATATATATTAAACTTAGTATCAAAATTTTATTATTATATTACATAATTCCATTTGTCTTAAATTTATCGCAGTATACAGTTTCTTTGTTTCCTGATGTATATATATAAAAATAAGTATAAAAATTGATAATATTACATTACATAATTTTCCCCTATATTAGATTTATATGAATATTGGGTTAACAAAGTATTTGTAAAGCTGATTTGGTAAGCTATCTTTGTCGCATTATTTTTTTTACAGGGCGTACGGAAAAATATTGATTTTTTTGCGCCACCTGTCTTTTGCTTTACCTTATGGTTTACCTTATTTTATTTTTTTATGGCCATTTATTATTTTTTAAGCTAACGTTCTGTAGAAAGCTGTACATTCAACAGTAAATATTTTACTTACCAAAATGGTATTATATTATATTTTCCATATTTCAAATTAATTTAAGTGTCTATATAAGTATATTCACTTAGGTGTCATAGTTTTTATTACAAAACTGTATGTCAATTTGACCATCGACAGTCCGCTTAAATATAAAGAACAAATATTTTGTTGGGTAATAGTTTGTTTTATTGACTGCTAAAACGCATGCAAAGAGTTTTGTAATATTTTATCAAAATATTATCTCAGCTTAGGTTCTGAGTTTACTAAGCTGCAAGGGTACTTCTTTAATAAAAACTCAGTGGCGCCCTATTGCCTTGGAAAACCTAAGCAATGAAAAAGAAAAGGGAAAATTAAAGAAAAATTAAATGCTCCTGGGGAAAAGCTGCCGCGCGCTTGTAGTGCTTCTGGACAGTTAAATTTAATAATTTAGCCCCAGAACGCTGCAAGAGGTCTTACTTCAATTTGGTCATCCCCCAAGAAACAGTTCTGTCCACGCCCATGCATAAAGTCATTTTTAACAAGAGTCGAGCCCCGAGTCGTATCATTTTTTTGGTGTCCAGTAATTTTTCATGCACTCTTCGGAGGTGTTTTCGTAATTTTTTAAGGATCAAAACCAAAATTACGGAATATTTTCCGGTATTGACATATATTGATAATACACGCAATTTACATAATATTAAATATTAGAGAAATCTAGAAATAAATTATTTTTAATGCCACTGATATACATAAACAAAGCTAATTTAACACGTCCTTAAATTGTTCTCATTATTTTCGTTCAGTAAACTGAAATCGAGGGGGAATTTTTCTTTTGAATCTGCTGTTGTCTGTATCATAGATCGAAGGATCATCAGCCATTAAATGTTGTTCAAAAGCATTATGAAGATCGTCTGATGCAAATAGTTCTGGCTGAAACTCGTAGAGGTACGCAACATCATTCCATTTTGGATCTAAAAAAGGAATTAATAAAAACAATTGTATATTATGTAGGCTACAACAAATGCTTGTGAAACAAAATGACGATCATTTCCGTAAAAATTGTGTGGTTAGTATAGAATCCGTTCCGAGGCCTGCTGTCCCAAGTTGCACAAGTTAGGTATCAACAAAGCATACGTCACAGAAACTAGTGAAACCCTTCCCTCTAATTTTTTCCGTAGATTTTCAAATAAAAATTTAAGTTTAACATTTTTTAGCCAAATCGGAACTTCAAATGTGTCAAAAAATATTTTGGCATTTGTCTTTAAAATGGCCTCCTAGTTAATTTATGGCCATTTTAAGATAGCCATTTTGCTAAATTAATTTAACTGGTAAATAGTTGGCGACTCAAATTAATAACGTGGCGTCCTCTTCAGCCGATTTGCTAACTACTATAAAGGGAATCTTTCGTTTTGCCTTTGTCTTCATTAACTTGTTATTTGGCATTCTTGTCAATTTTGTCGTCTAGTGAGCCCGTCTTTCCCATTAAAAATCTGCTGATTGCAGCTGGCTTCCTTAATTTGAGTGACCAATAGATCATGAAGATGTTATTATAACCATATATATTTGTTACCGCAATAAAATTATTGACTAACCGTTTTTAAAATAGCAGTCAAAATGAGAAAGACCATTAATTTATTTTTTTATAGTCACTTTTGGAAGCGTCCCTAACAGCGTTTGAACACGACATTTTAGCCATTTGACATTCATGATTAACCAACTGTCAACCAGGAATCTTATACGCTGTTCTCTCGGTGCAACTTTGTCGAAATTCATAAGCTGCATCAAAATTGCAGCATTTTTAAGCGTACACACTATGCAACCAGTAGCAACAACAGAGTTGCATGGACATACTAAATACTAAATTGCAGCAACTGCAATTTAGTAACTTCTTTAGTGATTTTTCCCTTTCCAACTTATATTTGTGTGTCAGTCACGTTTGGCGACTGTGAAATGTTATTTCTTTTAGTGCAGCCTCTTTTGGGGTTTATATTTGCTAAATGCCATACATAAAACACATGTACAAAAGGAACATACATACATAATTCGGTGCCTGAACAAGACTTTAAGGATTAAAAGTTAGACTAAATTTGGGTATCAGAAGGTCTGAGAGTTTAAAAATACTAAATGAATTGCGGTTTTTCCAGTTCGAAACTTAGGTGTAAACTCTAAAGTCCCGTTTAGTTTAGAGTTTTTTTTATAGATTCTGACATACCCGCAACAACTATAAACCTTTAAGTGTTTATCGATATCTCTTCATTGAGGAATTTTTCACGTTGGCCAGGTCATTAAAATTTGTGGCTCGGTCATTACAACCACATTTTCACCTAAAATTGCACGGTTTGGTCACATGTAACAACATCGCAGAATGTTTCGTGTCATCAAATTCCTGAGAGGTTTCTGGTTGATGTGTGATTTTGTCAACAAAATATAGTTTTATCGGTATCAGGTTGGTAAAAGTAGCAAATATTTAAAAAAGTGTACATATTTCCCGGTCACTTTTCCTTCAAGAAATGATGGGTAAATTAACACTTGCCCAGAAAATTTCTCTTTGGCGCTTGGTCAGGAAAGGATCCGACATAACATGACCATAGCTTGACCAGACCGTAACCTCTTTTAATGATCTAGTCAACGCCACTAAATATAAGTCTAAACGAATATCGGCGTCACGCTCTTTTATCGTATACTTACATTTGATTGGTTCGTTAAACATCTCTGGATCAACTAGAAATGGAATCTAAAAAGAAAATATTATAGCTGAGAAACTTGATCCGTATAATTTTATATATTATTTTTATTATACACAATTTTGATATTACCTATACAATACTAAATATCCATGGACAATTTTAATTACAATAAACTTGCAAAAGAAAACGTAACTTGCTAACGTTTGTTAAAGTGTCAACCAAAAAGGCCTATTTCTTTTTTCAGAAAATACTGTAGAAGTTGGCCTGCGTTTTCTTATTATAATCAAGATAAAAAGATGTAACAAGGATAAAAATTTTGTCTTGCAACGGTAGTTTTTTCAAGTTTGTTCTAAGGTTTATTAACAAAATAAATAAAGTCTCCCAAACATCCAGGGTCGTTCCTGGGGTACTTTCCGCCCTAGTGCAAAATTGAAATGGCTGCCCCAGGTCATGCAGCATATTTCGGCTTGCATGGTCTAGTGACAAAACCATGTCCAGGAACGGCATTGCAATTACTATTTGTGATTCATCGAACTTCCTGCAGAATGTTCCCAATAAAAATCTTTAAAAATATTTTTTGGTTAAAGAACGAATTTCTTTCTCAACTCATGAGAGGTTATTTCTTGTCAGCTTAGTGGTTGATAATGCTTGTATCGGCATTCATATGAGTGTATTACTAATAAACTTCCCCAAACCCAAGCAAACAAGTTTTGCGGCCTCTTTTTATGTAACTTTTTATTGACTTCCAATTGTTACCCTATGTATTGGAGACAAGTTGTGTGGTTGATACACTGGGGCCCCCAGTTTACCCAACCCCCCCCCCCCCCCCCCCGATAAATGATCTGAATGAACACTTAACCATATACGAATATCTTATACAGGTTTAAAAACTGTTATTTTAAGATAAAATGTTTTATTTTTCTGATTCTCCCTAAATTTAACACTTTCTAAGTAGGTATTGTGAGGTAGGTACATATACAGGATGCCCAAAAAAAAAATGAGAAATATTTTAATACCTCCTTCGCGGAGTCAAAATAGACCAATTTAGATCACAATTGCTTCCTTAAAAAGTTCTTAAAAAAGGTCTGGAACTTTTTGTTTATTTTACATTTTTTAAGTTATTGTTTCTTGCTCACTATTTAAACTTTCTTATTTAAAATTGACCTGGGGGATTTTTTGGATAGCTAAGTAAGATAATATGTGGTTATTTTTTGTGTAAAACATAGAGGGCATTGACAACACCCTACACATACTTTTGTTTTACCTGTTATCTTTTGTGCGCAGAATTTTATAAACAGTCTGTTTTTATTAAAAGACGTTTAATTTCCTTTAAAAAAAGTATTCTTGTGTAATTTTGCTAAAGTACACTGTTTAACAGAAAAACCAATAAATTGGTAGAAAGAGTCAACAATTTAGGCATCAAATAGGCCAATGATTTGACTCCGATTAAATTTTCCGATTTGACTCCGATTCAATCAAAATTAAGGAATCCTAAAACAATCAATCAACAATTTATAGACGAATCTTATATATCACTTATTCTCATTAAAAGTGAATTAATAGATCAATATGTAAACCGGCACCACTTTTAGGATTTATAGAGCTAATAACACAATAGCTACACAAAAGTATATACCAAGAAGAACGGGCATGTTCGCGTGCAACATTATTTTTTTATTGTTAGGGTTCTATGAAATGTACCCTATTTCATAATGGACCAAATATCTAAACTTGTTCTTGCGAAAACAGAACGGTTTGTCATCTTAACTTTTTTTTATTTATATATTTTTTATTTATACCTTCTGTTCATTTGGACCGATATATAAAAAATTTTCGAAAACATATTTTTTGAAAGTACGTTTTTTTCCAAAATAGATTTTCGAATACAGTTATTCGAAAACTAGGGATGTTTTCCGAATTTTTTTAACCACTTTTCGAAATTACATTTTTTTGAGAAAACATGTTTTTAGAAAATATATTTGAATACTCATATAATTTGAATACTCATATTAAAAAAAACACTTTTTGAAAGTAATTTACTACAGAGTATCATAGCAGACGCAGGGAGACGTATACCTGACCGAACACAAGAAAGGTTTTTTCATTGACATTTTCTAAGTCAGAATAGTTCATAATTCAAATTTAGAAAAACTATGTTTTCTAAAAAAATATATTTTCGGATAATGTATTTTTGAAAGATTCTTTTTAAAAGAAGAAAATTTTGTAGGTCCATTTCCAAAAGAAGCGTCTTTAGAAGCTGTTTTTCGAAAAAATTTGCTTATTTAACATCAAAAAAGATATTTGTTGAAAAAAAAGAACAGAACAGTTGGTCATCTTAGCTTACACGCGACAGAACAAATTGTTTGATTAATATGAAAGTGTAAATATTGTATCATTTTTTTATTTATGCCTTCTGCTCATTTGGGGGGATATACGAGTTTTTACGAAAGTACAATTTTTCCATATTTTTTAAAGCCCTTTTCAAAAATACATTTTTTCAGAGAACATATTTTTCGAAATTAAATTTTTTCGGTTATTGATTTTTTCAAGCAACGGCTTCTTGAAAAAGTAATTTACGAGAAAGTAAGCTACCAAACCTAAGAAAACCTGATCAGACCCAAAAAAGGTTCGTTTAGGTTTGTTCCGGATCTTTTTTCGTCTTTTTTCATTAGCATTTTCCAAGCTACTTGAGTTCATAATTTAATTTTCTAAACGCTATTATCGAAAACATGTTTTCGGAAAATACACCTACATATTTAAAAAAAATATATTTGAAGACATTTTTGAAAAAATTTCAGTCCCTCCTTTCGAAGTACGTGTTTTCGAGAAGATATCTTAAAAATATTTCATAAATCCATTTTCATAAAAGCAACTTAAAAAAGAGATCAGGACATTTTTTTAAAAATGTGTTTTCGAAAAATTTCGTTAATCCGTTTTCGAAAAAGCCGTTTTCGAAAAAAAAAATACTTTTAAAAGGGATGTTTAAAAAAAAATCATTTGATTATTTGTTCCTTTGGAAGCGAAAACGATCCGGTGCAAATTTTGGATAAGATCACAGTGAGATGTGTCAGGAATGTTTTCAAAAACAATCTAAGAGCATGTAAATCAAAAATGCCAAAAAACTTTAATTTTTATATGTATATTACATATTAGTATTAATTTGTTATTCAAATGTTTTGTGGTATAATTGATTCCAAGGACCTTGCAAATGCTTGTTTTTGTTTATAATATTTTGTAGAATATGTAGGAATACTAGGAATGGTTAATGTTTATGTTACAATATTTACTTTTATAGAATTCGCTATTGAAATTCTTTTTCTACAAGACTTTTGGGGGGTGCCCCCTGTGCCACCCTAAATCCGCGTCAACAAAGGAAGTAATTTGGCGCCCCCCAAATCATTGTGCCCATCCCGCCCTAAAGGCACGGTACGCCACTGGGTAGAGTATTTTTTAGAATTAAACAAAGTTTACATCAAAAGAAAGTGCTTACATATATAATTTTTAGTTTTATTAATTAATAAAAAATAGTCAGTCTCTTTTCACAAGACTACGGCCTTAAAAAATACTTCAAGATTACTTCACGATCCGCGTTCTTTGATAAAGTAATAACTGAATGACACAAAAGCTTTGTATTAAGTGCAAAAATTTTTGAATTTATAAGCAGATCGCTTTCGAACTTATAGGTCATCATAAGTGCTTCTTGTCAGGATGCCAGTCAGATATCCATTTGAATGAACAACAGTAGAACATATTAAAATATTTTTATCACAATTAAAATCAAATAATCATTTTACAAAACAATTTCAAATTCGGTTTAATCACATTTCGCTCTGCTTATAAATGAAAAATTTTTGGACTTAATACGAAGCTTTATTTCATTCATACTTAAAAAGTGCACACAGCCTTCACACATTCCTTAAAGTAATTATAAATGGCATAAAATTGATTTACTAGCTTCCAGATTTTAAATTTGCGAGAAAACTCAGAAACAATTCACAGTATAAAATTTAGTCCTCTTGTTCTTACACTTGTTAGTTTAAAACTTTTAGTTGTCAAATTAGACCAGTCCAGCGTTTGAGAATTTGACCGATAGATTTTAAGAGACTGCCATCTTAATTTCTTAAGGCTGAGCCTTGTTTATTTCAAATTTTGACAGTTAAGTATAAGACTTTTACTCCAAGATTCACTAAAAAGATTTAGTACCTACTAGTTTAAATTAAGATATTCTAGGTGTTTAATTAGGTTTTAACAAGATTTTTTTCCTGTCATAGTCGTCATCAAAGATGTACGAGTTATTTTTTTTATTTCCGCGATTTGCTCAAGTTTGTTTGATTTCTAAATTATTTTATCTTGAAACTTGCTGGTAGAAGAGAGTTATTGTGGAAAATACATTCTTAAAATAACATTTTCTTTATAAATTGGTGAACCATCAAAAATTAAAAAACCTGCATACAACAGGAGGGCACCAATAACAACAGCTAAGAGTACAAATAACTGCAAATATCGTTTAAAGTATATTATGTAAACTGATGGGCAATTTTTACTTACATCATTTCTCCTTCCAATTCTGGGAACAGACTTGGAAGCTTTCAAAAAAAATTTTTCAAAATCTGAATTACTACTTTTGCTAGGACTTCTTCCAATTCTGGGTACACTTTTTGCAGCTGTTAAAAAAAAGTGGTTATTTTCCTCACAGATAACAGTAAGGCAGTAAATGCTCAGGATTGCCAAAACTTGACGCAACATATTGGACGACAGTATGGTGTTTAAATGTTAGCATTAGTAGCGACGAAATAGCTTTTTATATGAAAAGGAAAATTTGTTTAAAATTCAAAGAGTACTGGTATCACAGTTTTAGGAATAATTAATTCCCTACATAAATTTATTGGCCCCTATACCCCATCGATGTAATTAAACACATGGTGCTATTCTCTGAATTTAAATTTTAAGTGATCTACTTTTTTTGGAAATTTTCACGATTGTAGTATTAAAAATTAATATTAGATAATATCTCAGTAGTACATTTACCAATGCACATACGGAAAGTCACTCATTTAGCTTGACAAAATTCAAAGTTGTAATTGTTGCGGCTTAACTCCAAATCAGTGTTGAATTTGCAGGAGTAGCCGGGGGGGCATATTCGTTAACTGCACCCATTAAGACCGTTCGGAAAGCCGAGCGTTGCCTTGTTAACTACAGATGATATAGATAAATTTCGCAACTATGTATATCGTCTGCACTTAACTGATTCTGTCATATTGGTATGCTGACATTTATGAAAATGACAACGGAAAATGCGGTCGGAACAGGGTTAGCACCTGGTTAGGGGCCATGACAAATCTCTTCGCCTGCGAGGAAAGAGACTTGTCAGGGCCCCTAACCAGGTGCTAACCCTGTTCCGACCTTAGGGTGCCCTCCGATTCGCTTGGCCCCAATTTAACGCTAACTCTCGGCTTTCCGAACGGTCTACAATGGGTGCAGTTAACGAATATGCAGCCGGGGGCAGGCGCGGCCCCTGAATTTTTTGACAGGTGGGGCAAATTTTGTGGGCAACCAGTGATATCAACGTAACACGAAAAATACACTTTTTTAATTAAGGAAGGTTTTTTAATAATGTGCCTAGTTCTGCCAAGAGATTATTTACCTACACATTAACACCGCAAAAAACATAAAATATTAAAATTGCATATTTGCTGTTACTTTTTTCAACTTACATGCAAACAGTTTTATGCACCGTTAAAGCCATTGTTAACACAAGGGGTCTTGTGCACTTAAGGTATGACGGCATTAACAAATTTTCGATTAGGCAAGGGGAAGATTATCTTCTTTGGAGTACTTAAAAAATCGATGGATGATACAGGTTTTTCAAGAAAATTGCCGAAGAAATAAAAATTTGGAACGTAGCACAGCACAGATTTTTACATGTAGACAGACGACACACAACACACAATACCAAAAATATGTTATAATCATCGCTAAGGATATATATGTATCACATATACAAAGATGGACCGAAATTTTAAATTTTTTAAATTTTTACAGGAAAATTAATTTGTAATGCCATGGCACTCTTTGTTTACTTGTGATTATTGAACGTAATGAATTTTAAGTATGGTTCACTCACCGGAATGTTTTTATTTAACTTGAAACCTTAGATTACCAAAACTTACAAAGCATTTATTACATTCTCTACATGAATAATTACCAGAACCAAATGGATTTCTAGTTATTGGTGCAATTATATCCAGTTTATCTCAAACATAAATTATTTAAGATAGAAACACTAGTTATTGCATAATAGAAATGTAGGTATAGGCGTCGACTTTTGAAAATCTCAATTGGTGCAGGAGGTAGGAACATGGGCACCACACTAATAATACACCTTACCTTACTAGGATAATGACTGACTAAATTTACGTATGTACGTACGTATTCCCACTGGGTGCTCCGCACCCATTACAGGACCCCAATGGGTGCACATGCCCCGATGCCCCCATGGAGTCGGCGCCTATGGGTACCTGGATGATTCCTTTTAACGTGAGCTCTCAAGTTAGAGGGTTTACAGAAATCCAATATACATTCCCCACAATGTGCCATTTTAGATTCTTATCCTCAACATTTCTTGTGGATTAACGCCAATCTAAGAGAACAGTACTACCACATACACAAATGAGAGTATTTTACAAATGACACAAGACACCATAGCAAAACTAAACAATATTTTTGGTAGGTTATGTATGCACCGAATTTTGACATATCGAATAACTAGAAAGCGAAACAAAACCTAAAGCGCATACCCGCAGCTTTAAATCGATAGACTACTGCTGCGGATGCTGCGTTGCCAAGTTATTGCCAAAGTCGTAATTACAGTAGGTTTTAATGTTTGATAGTCACAGTTACAACTATTATTATTAGTAGTAGGTAATTACCTAAATATCTTAAAATAAATTTAGACAAGCTTGTATTAAATGTATAAATGTATCGCGAATATTGTTCTTATAATAAATTGGTCAGATTTAAATTAGTAAGCCAGATTTCGCGGCGCGGAGGCATTGACGACCATGCGCGCCCCGAAAGCAATATTATTGGTGGGCCGCCGACAAATTTGGTCTCTTTTTAACTTCCTAAAGCGCGTATGTTTGTTTTTCCCTTAGTTTTAATGCATTTATGTATATAGTCCATAAAAACGTATGAGGTCAGTTTAAAATACGGCGGAGTCCGGAGCAAGCTTGGCTCGATTCTTTCTTGGGGAGATCTCGCATGGAACTTGCACTTGCTTAAAAGGAAAGATAAGATTATTATTTTTTGATTTTAAAAAATAAATTATTAGGCAGATCATTGGAAATAAATTTAGGTGGGTCATTGACCAAATTACCTTATGGACGAGCCGCGTCTGGCCAGGGGGACTGTCCCTCCCCCGGGTACTTGAAAATTCCCCCCGGAGCAAGCCATCAAGCCCAACCCGTAGCGTAAAAAACCGTCTGGGACCCCAGGACAAGGCAATCCACTGGGCCCCCGCCTCCCAAAGAAAATACAGTTATTTAGCTTTCGGAACAAAGGTGTTACGATAGGGCCCCTAACATCGCGGGGCCCCTGGGCTTTGCCTCGAACTGTCATAAGCCACTGAGCGCAACTCGAAAACGATATGTCGAAATTTATAAAATCATACTTGGTAATTTTCAATATCAATCTTCCACATCATGTATTAAAAACAAGAACATTTTATATTTATCTATATCAATAGTCATTAACTGTACTCTTCTATTCCCTTTTTTATTAAAAAAAAAACTAAATGTTCAGTCTTAATGTTTAGGGCCGGCAATAAACATATTGCCGCTCTAACCAATAACAACAGAATTCCTAGGACAATGGAAAAAAGATATCGAGACCGGCTTCCGTAGTTGATTTCCTTGAAGTCATAGAAACGTGCTAACTTGCTGTCAAGTGTCAAAAAAAACAATTTTTTGTTGACATTGTCAGTAAATAAAGGTTGGAAAACAGAAAGTGTGTTCAGTATTTTAACCGTCTGAAACAATTGATGATGTCAGTAGTGAACTTTCAACAAAACTCAAAAGTGAAGTCAGGAATAGTATATGCCAGTGGAAACAGGAATGGAAGACAATTAATTAGTCCAGTTGTTAATGATGAAACAAGAAATGAAACAAGAGCTCAAGGAAAACCAAGAAATCATGAAGCAAGAAGTGAAACAAGAATTCAAGACCTTAAAGAAGCATGGGAGAAGAACATAGAAATATGAGACAAGAAGTCAAGGAGAGCCAAAAAACATAAAATAAAAACTCAAAGGCCTTATGAAACAAGAACTCAAACACAGCCAAAAAGCTATTAAACAGAAAATAAAAGAAATCCAGAGGAAATGGAGTAGAGGCAAGAAGACAAGAACATAATTATTCTTTGGATTAAAACTTATCAAAAAAAAAAGTTGAACTAGATCAGAAAATTCAGACAATACGAAAACAAATGCAGTCAGAAGTGTGACAAAATAAACGGCTGAAGTAAACCAGAAGATTCAGCGAGTACAAGAAGATGTTCAAGGTCAGATGCAGCATCTAAGGTTTTAGTTTGAAAAAATGGCTAGAACTAGTGTAATGAAAGTGTTCCGTCAACAGGTGTAGTGAAGCCACCTATATTTGATGTCAAGGTACCTGGTTAACCTATTTCCGCCAATTTGAAGCTGCTGCGACTGGTAATAATTGGTGTCCTTCAGAGAAAGCCCGTGCTCTTATCCTCGCGCTGAAAGGAGAAGCTATAGAAGTTCTGCGAAACATTCCTGAAGAAATTAAACAAGAGTTGACAGGGGTACGCAATCCAGAGACAAATCAGGCTTTAAGAATGGCCAGATTAAGGAATGTTTATGCAGTACTATTTGAAACAGCTAAGGAAACTTCGAGGGGCCAGAGCAAAGTACCAAGAATATATTTTCCTTGGGAGGATCGGACAATAAATAATGAAGAAGTTTTAACAAATTTGATGAGACAGATACAAAAGTTTCTGGTTAGTCAAAACTAAAATAAAAGCAGAAATATGAATTTTCGAGGCAGAAATACAATCCGCTGTTGGAAGTGTGGTCAAGAGGGGCATGTACCCGTAGTGCTGTCCTTGAAAATTATCAGAGCCAAGATAACTCCTAACAGCCAGCTTTAAGGGGCAAAAGCTGATTAGGTGCTACCAAGCCATATTAGCAAAAACAACTCTAGAGTACCCCGTCTGCAAAACAATTGCTCCAGCTTGCTTGTACCTGGAAGAATATGGGATCGGAAGTGCGATATGGTGGCACTGGTGACACTGGTCCTACACATACCATCGTGAAACCAAACATCGTAGCCCACCGTAAAATATGCCATTCTGAAAAGAATTACATCCTAAAAATTGCCAACGATAAGTCATACCTGTAAAGAAAACCATAAGACTCAAATAATTCTGGGAAGCACAACTCTTGAACAAGTAGTTCGAACAAGTAGCTGATCTACTAAGTGAAGTTATTCCTGGTCTTAATGTTATGGTAGATCAGAAATTTATTATTGATTTCTCCTAGCTAGTCTTGCGTATCAGACATGAAGAAATTGTAATGAGCATACTGATAAATAATGAAGTACCAGTTCGAAAAGTAGTAATCGCTAAAGATGCCGTATTACCAGCAAATTCAGAATGTGTCGTTAAAGAGAAACTCGAAGATTCTGAAAAAGACGAAGTAGTTCTGGTTGATATTGTTCAAGATTGTCCATTGTGCGCAAAAGGAATTCTTCCTGCAAGAACTTTGACCCAGAATAAACAAGACAGTATATTTGGATAGCGTTATTCGAAAAGGAACCAAGCGACAAATTGTAATTATTTCAGTTATTGGCGCTAAGCGACTCCTGAAACCCTAAATTAGATATTCGAAAAAGACTCTAGTGCCAGAATGTTAACAGAGTCCTCTGGTGATGAGAGAACCAAGCGACACCAAAGAAATACAGTTATGCGAATTTATCGACAAGGAACCAAGTCGATGTCGCTTGGATACTTTTCTAGATTTACGTACGTTCTGTCGTGCTGTTTTATGACCAATTTTTGTACGTTAATAAACGCATCCTAGGCAAAAATCAGTTTAAACAATGGGCGACAGGGCTAAGAAATTACTATCCTTGGCTTTGGAAAAGTCAATGATTCTTTACTGTAAATTTTCAAATAGAACCAACCGCCAAAAAAATCAAACTCCAGCTTTAACTACGGAATTTTTCTTTTATTAATTGCCAAAAAGTTAAGCAAGGTATATACTACCAAACGCGACTTAAACATTTTTGTCATTTACAATGTAATACTTTTAACCAAGGGGAATCTTTACACCTTATTTACTCAAAACTGTTAAAACGTCGCTTGGTTCCTTTTCGAATAACGCTATCCATTTGTCAAAATGATGAAATTGAAAGATTACCCATAAATTTTTTACCCCAGCACGTCCTGAAAGATGATAAAATTTCTATTTGTCGACCTGTTAATGCGGCAGTTACCTGTACGACCTTGCCTTTTACAAAGCAACCTGCTACTTTACCAAAAGTACTGCAAGACCTGGTTAATTTATCAGCACCTTTACTGAATCAAGTTTATGTGGCTAGGTTGGAAGATCTTTAAAAAGAACAAAGATTGTTTTCTATCTATCCGACGTCTTGGGAAAAACAAATGTAGTCCAGCACAGAATAAATACTGGCGATGCAGCTCCAATTAAGCAGCCTCCAAGAAAAATTCCTTTGGCAAAATGCGAAAAGGTTGGAAAGGCGCTTGAAGATATGCAAAAAGTATTATAGAACCGTCCTAAAGTCCATAGACATCTCCAGCGGTCCTAGAGGAGAAGGATAGTTCCACCAGATTTTGTGTTGATTGCAGAAGACAGACATCATAATTCTTGGAAAAACATTTGATGAATACTTGAACAACATCCAAGAAGTATTCCAAAAACTAACAAATGTTCAGCTGAAGCTTATTGCCAAGCAATGTATTTTTTTAAGAAACAAGTAAAATACCGGGGCATGTAAGCACGGAGGATGGTGTTGGAACTGGTCCAGAAACAGAAATAGAAGCTATTCAAAAAGCGGAAAATTCTGGTTCTTGATAACATTGGCAACATAATAACCGGAGAGCTACTGAATGCTGTTAGTAACGGATTTTGCACAAAGCTGGAAATTTGTATATTGCCGATTGAAGTGCAACCATAAGTAAAAGTCATGACCTGGCAAGTCTCCCCCGGTCGCGTCATCAACCCCCATAATTGTGAAAATGTAAAAAAAAATAAACTTAAGTTACAAGCTTCAAATTTTAATATGTTTTAATTTAGACGTAACGAAACACAAAAAAAATTGCCAGGCGATTCTGAAGGTCGCACGCACCTGCCAGGTGATTCTAAATGTGCTCTGTGCAGGGCATAAAAGAAACAATGTTCTACAAGGTTCCAATTTTTACAGGATCTTTATTAAACAATTTAACGTAAATATGTTCAATGCCAGGCGATTCGGACGGTGGCAACAGATGCGGAGAAAGATCAAACGGGGGTGCGATCGCGAGAAGAGGAAGAAATGGAATAAAATTTCAAATTAGGTATTTTTTTGTTTTTATCATAAAAAAGCCTTTTTTTCAACTACAAATTATTTCCAATATTATACAGTGTGTCCAAAAAATCTTAGTATGGGCAAATAACTTTGCTATTAGTAAAGATAGAGACATAAAATTTAAGTGTATCTTATTGGTTCATAAATCTACTTTTTTATGTAATTTAACTTTTTCAACCAACTTGAGGGGTCACGCTAGGGAGTTGAGGTCAAAAATTTTAAATGCAACCCTATGCTGTGTGGCACCTCATTATAAAGGTTTTAAAAAAATATTTTGCCGCAAACACAAGGTCCGTATCCTAATTCGTTTTAAAATGGCAAGCCTATAAAAATAAAAAGTCGCAAAAGAAATTAAAAATTTAAGTAACCTTTTACCTTCATTCCTCTTATTACTTTAAAAGTTGTTCAAAATGACCACCATGAACTTCTTGGCAGTAATAAAGTCGATTTAGGACTCTGCCAAGAAGTAACACCTGCGATTCTCGAACATGTTAGAAGTGAGTTCCAAAGTCGACTTTATTACTGCTAAGAAGTTCATGGTGGTCATTTTAAACAACTTTTAAAGTAATAACGGAAATCAAGTTTTTTTCATGATTTTTAATTTTTAAAGGCTTGCCGTTTAAAAACAAATCAAGCTATGGACATCGGGTTTGAAGTAAAACGATTCTATTTTGAAGACCTTTAGAATGAGGTACCACACGGCATAGGGTTGCATTTAAAATTTTTCCCTTAACTCCCTAGCGTCGCCCCTCAAGGGGGTTGAAAAAATTGAATTAAACAAAAAAAAGAGATTTAGTAACCAATAAGATACATCTAAAATTTGGTGTCGCGATTTTTACTAATAGCAAAGATATTTGCCCACACCAAGACTTTTCGGACACACTGTATAATATCGGAAATAATTTTTAGTTAAAAATTATTTTTTCTACGATTCTACTAGACTTTTTACGCCTAAAGTGCATAAAACACACCTTTTGTAACAAGTTAAAAAAGTAGTAGTTAAAAAAAGTGCCGTAACGGTTCATTTTTTCATCCTTATTTAACGAAAGTCCAATAAAACCAAGTCGCCTGTGACAAACAGTTAAACACGGCAGACTTGATATTTCATTTAGAAACGCCAAATGCAGGTTTTTAAGAATCGTGTTGATAGACTTGTTAAACAAAGTCATTATTCAATTGTTCTGGGACTGATGTGTATGTGGGTGATTATCATGAGATGGTAAACGTTACTGTAACTCTCTAAAATTGAGGAAACTGCCAAGAAGTAACACCTGCGATTCTCGAACATGTGAGAAGTGAGTTCCAAAGTCGACTTTATTACTGCTAAGAAGTTCATGGTGGTCATTTTAAACAACTTTTAAAGTAATAACGGAAATCAAGTTTTTTTCATGATTTTTAATTTTTAAAGGCTTGCCGTTTAAAAACAAATCAAGCTATGGACATCGGGTTTGAAGTAAAACGATTCTATTTTGAAGACCTTTAGAATGAGGTACCACACGGCATAGGGTTGCATTTAAAATTTTTCCCTTAACTCCCTAGCGTCGCCCCTCAAGGGGGTTGAAAAAATTGAATTAAACAAAAAAAAGAGATTTAGTAACCAATAAGATACATCTAAAATTTGGTGTCGCGATTTTTACTAATAGCAAAGATATTTGCCCACACCAAGACTTTTCGGACACACTGTATAATATCGGAAATAATTTTTAGTTAAAAATTATTTTTTCTACGATTCTACTAGACTTTTTACGCCTAAAGTGCATAAAACACACCTTTTGTAACAAGTTAAAAAAGTAGTAGTTAAAAAAAGTGCCGTAACGGTTCATTTTTTCATCCTTATTTAACGAAAGTCCAATAAAACCAAGTCGCCTGTGACAAACAGTTAAACACGGCAGACTTGATATTTCATTTAGAAACGCCAAATGCAGGTTTTTAAGAATCGTGTTGATAGACTTGTTAAACAAAGTCATTATTCAATTGTTCTGGGACTGATGTGTATGTGGGTGATTATCATGAGATGGTAAAAGTTACTGTAACTCTCTAAAATTGAGGAAACTGTTTGCCTGAAAGAAAAGCTAAAACTAGTATAACATTGGGACGATGCACTAGACCAACCCCACCTAAAATGAGTTTCTTCGTAAAAGACACTTTTCTTCAAACTTAAAAAAATATCTTATTTTATCATCGCCATGGACTGTAACCCATGCGACTTCAGATATCAAAAATAATCTGTGAACCTATAAATATTAAATTTATTATTTAAACCTACCAAAAATGAATAAAAAGTGTGATAGGCGTGTCCCATATAGAAAAGATTTTAAATTTAAATTAATATTAAAACAAAATATGCGTTCAATCTCTTTGATTCCAAAAATTTCATCATTGCCATGGACTTATTGGTTTTTCGATATAATGCCGTTAGGTGGCGTCATCGAATCTTTGTAAACCATAAAGACGGTTATGACCCGGTCTCAGTCTCAGCTCTCAGTCTGAAGTTGTGCACTGAGTGTGTTGTGCGTCATTTAGTTGTTTAAGGGCGATTCACGTGTGAATTCAGGTACCTACGTATTTTTTTAATACATCATCGCCATGGATGGCACCGAAGATTAGGTTTTAAACTATTTTATTAAAGAAATGTTAAGTTATCTAAATCCTATTTTTCCAAAGATATTCTAGGTAGCAGCTTTCTGTTTTAAAAGCGTATTTACTTAACAAATGGCGTAATGCTTTAATTTGTCATTACCATGGACATCATCGCCTTGGGCTAAGATTGTCCATGGCGATGGTGGGTGTCCATGGCAATGAGTTATGTGTTTCTTTTTATCCACAACAACTTACCGCCACATTTTTTTCTAGAGAAATAGGAAAATATAGCCAAACAGAAAAAGACGCAAACAAAAAAGGGACTGCGAAAGAAGAAGGCGGGAAAAAATTAAAGCAAATCCTGAAGTGTACGAACTGGCTAAACAAGAAGAAAAGAAAAGATATCGCCGTCGCAAGGCCGAAGGCAAAAGTAAATCTATTGGTGACGTCTCGAAAAGAACTGCAAGAGTTATAAGGTGACAATGGAAAGAATCTTCCGCAAGATACTGAGCTAACCATAACAATCAAAAACAAGTACCGATTCCATCAAGCGACCTTTCAGCATCAGATATTCCCTCCACGTCTAGAGACGCTGAACCTTCATCGAGAAAGGAGTGTGGTAGGAAGCGAATACTAAAAAATAGATCAAGAACCCACAGAGAATTAGAAAGAACTAGAAAAGAGCAGAGAAAAAATTTGAAGTATAAGCTACGTTACTACAGGTTTAAAAACGAACGTTTAAATAATCAAAAGAAAAAAAAAAGCCCTCGGTCAAACGTGGAAAAAGAAACAGAAGGGTAAGACGTATCACCAGATGTAAAAAAAACTGATATTTGCAGAAGCACTGAAAGCGCAACTAGAAACAAATTTAAAAAAAAAAAAGTTAGGCATGAAGAAAAACGAGAATTTGTAAAATGTGTCTCGGGAAAAATTGTCAAAAAATATAAATGCTTTAGTTACATGAGAACTTTTGGATCATATAAACTTTTTTCTTCAAAGAAAATTGAACCAAATAAGAGAGTTATTATCGCCAACAATATAAAAAATGCAATAGAATGTTTTTTCCAAAAGGATGAATGAAGCAGAATGGCTCCGGGAAAAAAAGACTTTATTACTTTTCGGCAAGTAAGAAAACAAAACAGGTATCTCAATGATTCTATGAAGAATTTGAATAAGAAGTTTTGCCTTCAAGAAAAACGTTTTAAAGTTTCATATGTACATTTCTGTAGGTTCAGACCATTTTGGGTCTTAATACCAAAAGTATCTTCCCGAGAAACCTGCTTATGTATTACACATGAAAATATGCGGCTTCTAGTATTAAACATGAAAATGGTAGGTATGGTGACGCCAAGTAATCCAAAGGACCTAACAGAAGGCTTATGTTGCGAACCAGCTACAGAGAATTGTTTACAAAGGCTATGCCAAATTTGTAAAGTAAAAACTTTAACGTATACAGAGTTTAACGCAAATGACAACACCTCGTACAAAAAGTGGATTAATAAACATGAAACGTGTAACATAAAGGGCAAGGATAAAATTATTCAAAAAAATGTTAAGCTGGAATTCCCTTGCACCAAGTCACATTTGGTTACAGAACTAGAAAAAAATCTGCCCAGTTATATGACACACATAGTAAAAATTAAACACCAATATGAATCCATCGATTTCCTCAAATCCCACCTTAGCGAACCAGATATTTTAATTCACATGGATTTTTCGGAAAATTACTCCTGTAAATATTTCCGAGAAATACAGAGTGCTCATTTTGGCGGATCGAAACAACAAATTTCGCTACACACTGTTGTTTGGTATGATAGACCCAATGATGTCCTACAATCCCACTGCTTCTGTAGCCTTTCTAATAGCTTAAGACATGATCCAGTAAGTATATTGGCTCATTTAAACCCACTTTTTAAGTTAATTAAAAATAAATATACCAGGTTAGAAAATATCCATTTTTCCAAAAATAAAACTATGTTTTATCTGTTTGCAATGGAGATTTCTAAATTACTTGAAGCATCTTTTATGACTTGGAATTTTAGGGAAAGTGGCCACGGAAAAGGAGCTCCAGATGGGATTGGAGGCTGCGTAAAAAGAACAGCCGATCGACTAGTAGCGCAAGGTGTAGACATACCTGACTTAGATACTTTAGTTTTACAGCTGGGGCAAAATTGTTCAGGCATTTAAAGTTATTCAAGATATCGACTTTGAAGTGGTGGATGACGTAATTCCTCTTGTTATTAGGCCTTTTAAGGGAATTATGAAAGCTAGACAAATTATTTGGTCTCTTACATATAGTAATATGATACATATAAGGACCCTAAGCTGCTTAACTTGCGTACCATTATCACTTAGGTGAAATGAAATTTAACTCAGTTTCAAACAAAACTCGCCTTAGGTATTCTGATGTCTGTTCTGATGATAATTTGTCTGATACAGAGGAAAATGGATCTCCTGAAGACCCTGAGATTGGTTTAAAACGATTGGAACTAGGCAAATACGTACTTGTAGAGTATCCCCAATATTCAAGAGTCTTTTATGTTGGTCAAATTGAGGAAATTCAGAACAATGCTAGTGTTAAAGTGAATTTTATGCGACGAATATTTACATCTAAAAAAGAGAACTACTTATTCATATGGCCTGAGGTACAAGATAAGGAAGTCGTTAGTTTAATTGATATCAAGAAAACATTGCCAGCGCCAAAGAACCTAAGAAGAAATAAGTTTATGTTTAGAGATGAAGTTTATAGTTTTAGTAACATTAAATAAGAGCAATATTCTTCTTATTAATCATGGTAGCATTGGTTTACTTTTGAATTTATCACTGTCAATACTAAGTTAGTTTGTTCCCTATTTTCATTTATGTACCCAACTTTCTGATATTTTGTGTTTATGTAGTTTTATGTTTTCTTGCGTTGCATAACTCTTTAGCTACATCTCGTCTTATATTATGTTTACTCTCATATATTTAGTGAAAGTCATTTAAGAAAAACATATTTTTTTAAAGGAGAATACTTTCTCAAATGCTTTTACAAGGTTGTGATCTCATAAAAGAAGTTGTAGGTGTATAATTTCCTATGTTTAATCACTAATAAATTTGTTAAAACCACAAAGGTATATAATTTTATTTATTGCGATAGATAACTGTAAATAATTTAGCTATGAATCCTCTTTTTTTTTAATTAACCATCTCCATGGACAGGGTATCATCTCCGTGGACATGCTGGTTATTTTTTTTAAAATAAAACCCTGAAAATCTTCCAACGATTCTGACTTTGATTGGGAGTCTCTTCCACTACCTGACTGGAACATGTCAGTAGGTATAACAATTATGATCACTGTCCATTTTTAATTTTTAAAATTTTTCCAAAAGTGCTTTTTACTATCTCATGTTAACCGCCCATGTATTTTTAGTGTCATTTTTGACTTTTAGTAGCAAAAATTTATAGTAAAAAGTAAAATTGGGTCAATATACAGCTAACTTTTCACGATCGTAGAAAAAATATTATATGAAACTGCATAAAGTGCCTTTTTTTACTTATGGCGGTCAAATTTCCCGAGCGTAAAAAAGTACCACTTTAGGCTCTTATTGCATAAATAACTATTTTTATGATAAAAAATATTTTTTATATTTAATTTTATTCCATTTTTACAACCTAGCATCTCCATTTTTCTCGCTATCGCACTCCCGTTTGATCTTTCTCCGCTTCTGGCGGGCCCTTGCGACCGTCGGAATAGCCTGGCCTTGAACATATTTACATTAAATCGTTTAATAAAGAGCCTGTAAAAATTGGAACCTTGTAGGACAATGTTTATTTTATTTAGAATCACCTGGCAGATGCGTGCGACCTTCAGAATCGCCTGGCAATTTTGTTTGTATTTGCTGGCATTAGTAAACTTGGTGGCATCCTTTTACCACTTATCATAATTGCTATTACTTTGGAATCCGATCATTACGGGGTTTTTCCAAGCTCGCGCTAGTTCTTAAAGCCCATACATCTAAATAAGTTTCTCGCAGAGAAGGTCGTTCATGAAGGTCCCAATTCCGCTAAGTCATTGGAATATTTGCGTTATTTCCACTTTTATTCATACGAGACATCATTTTTAAGTTTTGGCGATCATCAGGAATAATATGTCGTATTTGCCATTCGATCTTATTTATATTTATGTCTGCATCTGTTTTACCAATATACGAATTTCGAAATTTACCGGCAATGATTAAAATCAGCTCCTGTTTAACATTGAAAATACCCTTGTATGATCTTCGGCAAATCCCATTAACATTTTAGTGGAAATTTTCCTGAAAATGTGTGACTTATGGAATCTAGGATATCTTGCTTTTCTTCGTTTAGACCCCAACCACATGTTAAGAGAGCCTTTACATGTGAAGAACAAAACGAAGTCATTGTTTTTAAGAGCTGTAGTAATTGTTTTCGGACACCTGCCACATGTTCACCGCCCATCTCGTATCTGATTTCATCAAAGATAAAAGCGAGAGCGTTATTGCAGAGTTGGCACTTTTTAGTAACAACTTTGGGTGTAAAACTTCCTTCAATGTAAATGTAACTGTCACATGTCTGAAATTAGGTCTTGAAATTGAACAGGGATACGAATTTCATCCGCATTTTTAAAGGTTGGAGAACCATACAGTTTATAAGTGTGTTCTTGCAAACTGACAATAGAGTTATCCAGAATAGGTTTAGTAAAAACCTCGATTTTATCACTGGTAGTCATCATGATTTATACTTTCTGATTTTTAAGACGATGTGTGTCCGATCGGAGTTTCGGAGAACGAATGACGCGTCTTTTGGTAATTGGTTTATTTTTATGTGCTTTTACAGATTGATGGATGCATCGATGAAAGCATATTTAAATGACTATTAAAACGAAAACCCATAATTAGAGTATTTTCCTCAATTCAAGTTTGACGATGATTTTCTCTCCTCTAAAGCCACCGTTGTCATCTAGGATGCGTAGAGTGATGTTGTCTATGAACCGCTAGGCTGTATCGGCATATAAGTAATATTTTGTGGTTCTTTTGATAATAATTTATATCCTGGTTGAACATATCGTCCCTGTTTTCTAAGAAGGGGCCATCTGCTATCTTTTTGTATTGCAGATAGCCCCTTCTTACAAAACAGGGACGATATGTATCCAATTCAAATAATATATGACATTTTTGAGAGTTTAGATATGCTCCAGATATAATATTACAATCGATTCTCACAATGCGCACATTCATAATATCAACTAGAAATTGTGATACATGCTTCTGGTTACTTTTCAATATGACACTCCCAAATCCCAACATTTCTTCACTGCTATTTTCTTTAGTAAAGTCAATAATGAATTTGGATTTTATTTCACACTTCATTGTATTATTATTAGCCGTCAGGGAAAACATATTTTCATCTACATTTCTTGAGGATTCTTGTAAAGCAGTAATCATCCCCTTTTCATTGTCGCCAATTTCGTATGCTCCTGGTGGGATTGATATTGTTCTAGAAACTGTTTTATCATTTATCTTGTAAGCAAAAGAATTGTTAGTTTCAGTAATGTTAAAAATAGAATTATAAGTATTGAATCCCACAAAAGCCAATCCATATTGGTTTGATTGATTCAATTCAATAGGTGGATAGAAGTCGGAGCTTAAGACGCTGGATCGGCCTGATAGCGTGAATGTGTACGACATGACTGAAGACAGTGTATACTTGCTGGTATTCTTATGACTTTTTACCACAATTTAACCAATCAAAACTTATAAATCTTTTAACCCGTTTTAGTGAGTGTATACTGTTTTCAGCACGAATATTTCTATCACTTATTTTACAATAATAACTACTGCTGGCCCATCGGCATCATCTTCACCCAAATTATTGCCAATATAGTGTTCGGTACAATACTGGTACTTCAATATATCAATGTCGTTTTTGAGGTGTTCTGGTAACTTTTCCCATACGATTGCGATATCATTCGGTGCACAAGCAATCATTACTTCTTTAGGCATATTTTGTAACTCTTCCGTAGTCATTTTTAATAATCCACCACGATTGGAGAATGCTTTAAGAGATAAGTGTATCTTTTTATAATTGTCACGATCCATCGGTGGAGTCATTTCTATTTATTCTAATGTGTAGAGAGAAGCTTTAAGCACAAATGCCAACACCACACTGTTCCAAATTTCTGTTGACAGTCGTATGTATAGTACATATTCTGTGCTGCCTCGGAACCAGTTTTTAAATATTGTATTAATTCCAAAGGTGGGTTTAAATAACCGAAGCTGTCGTAGTATGTTACATCTGAATTAACCTTTCTATATGCTACCCAGTATGTCCCTATTCCCTGTATGCTGTCCAGATTAATTATTGCGGCTTCGTGTTGTCTCGGACCGCGTGCTGGCAGAGCATCTCTCATATATAGATACCCCTCTGAAATATGGAATTTTCATTAACAAAGCATACTGTTCCATATCAGTATTGGATAGAGGGCGTTTGGGTAGCAAATGTGCAACTTAATGTGCACCCTATTTTCTGTACGTTTGCGTTTTTTACTGTTTTTATAGCTCGCACTATTCCAGCTGCCCCACTTGCTAGAGACCCTAATGGTGACAAACCTGCAAATATCGGTATTAAAGGCAACAACCCATCCACTTTGGGTTTAGGTATTATTGTGGGTGTACGAATTTTTCGCTTTCCACCAATAGTTTTCACTGATTTTCGAGCGGCTGCCAAGGCTACTTTAGAAGCTTTCATAACATTTTTTCCAATACATTTTTTACCTCCAGCTTTTAATAATTCTGCACGAATAATAGATGATCCAAAAGAAACTTTTTTACACGTTTATTGGGTTTCGGTCTAGCTTTCCTTGGTTTTCCTCTGATTGATTTTTTTTAATTGAAACACGTGATACACCCATTCCAAATCGCTGTTTCGTTTTCCTTATATTAGTTACTAACCAAGCAGCAGCTTTTTCACTTAAACTTGCTTCTTTTGATTTAACTGTTTCCCAAGCGCGTTGTTCAAGTTCGTTATCGGCTTGGTGTCATGCACTTATATTTGTTATTTAGATATGCAAATAAACAAATCGTGTTTCTTGCGGGCTGCGTCTAAAGGATTAATTCCTTAATCGCCTCTTGCTACACGTTGTAAAACTTTGGTACCAGGCCCACAAAACTGGTAGCCGGGTATATGCAACTCGAAAGGAAGCTTATTAATAATCGAATTCACTAAACCGCTTCCAGGCTTCTTCAAAATACGGGACCGTCCACTTCGTTTGATAGGTGACATTTAACTGAGAAGTAACACCAACAGTCAATTATAAAATAGTAACTTCTATTGTATGTAAAATGCGCATTGTTAAGCTTAAAGAGAAACTTGATATCGACAACTTGGATGAAAAAGTTGGATCCAGGCATGAGCGTCATGTTATAAGACGGCATAGTCTTTTACTATATCAATTCGTGGACTAGTAATAGGACCATCAAATTGTGGAAAAACAAATGTTATGATTTCTCTGCTTACTCATCCCTTAGGACGGCGTTTTGAAAATGTTTACATATATTCCAAATCATTGTATCAACCAAAATATGAATATTGAAGGAGCATTTTGTCACCGATTAAAGGGTTAGGCTACTAAACTTTTAGCGATGCATCAAATATTGTAGAACCTTCAGATGCCAAACCAAATTCAGTTTTTATTTTTGATGATGTTTTTGTGACAAGCTGGATGTGATACGTTCATATTTTAGTATGGGACGTCATAAAAACATCGATTCTTTTTATTTAGCGCAAACGTATTCTAGAGTTCCAAAGCAACTAGTACCTATGTGATAACACTAGTTTGATAATTATGTTTAAACGGGATGAAATGAATTTACGTCACATATATTCTGATCATGTTTCACCAGAAATTTCAAGAAATGTGTTCTAAATGCTGGGACAATAAATATGGTTCTTTAGTCATTGACAAAGATAGTGACCTAAATGCTGGAAGACATCGTAAAGTATTTGATAGCTATATATTTCTGAAATAACACTGGAAACACCTCATTTCGTTTTTGGATGATACTCCGTTCACATCATGGATAACAGCATATATAAAAATGATCGGAGTGTCGCCACATTTCAAGGCACAAAGGATCTTTACGACTTACTTTTTCTCAAGAATCTACCCGTGTTAAATAATGAGGAAAGGATAAACCCAGAAATACTTCAAGATTATAAAGACATTTTAGAGCTCACAAATGCTGCTCATAAACACTATAATAAAAAAAACAAGAATTAACAGAGGCACGATGGCCAAAATATGTGCGCATAATAAAACCATTAATAACAGGAACTAAATTAGGAGGTGCTATTCGAAAAATACAGGTAACAAATTACCTGCAAAGAATCGTGTCTCTTCCTGTGCCAACTATGTTTACTGGAACTAGCCAAAGGAATTAGTAGATAGATTGAAATTATTATGGAGTTCTGTGATTGGTGGTCACACCGGACACGATAATGAAATTATATCCATTATAGAAGAACTTCGAGAAGGTGCCGTTTAGTAAGTAATACAATCGTATCTTTTGATCAGTGTTCGCTGAGACATGAAGCTTAGCAATGAAAAGCTCAAAATTGTTCAAGAACTTTATAAGAATGCAAGAAAAAAATTTCCTAGAAGACGTACCATAATTAAGGGATACAGAGGTTTGTGGCAAATAGATTTGGCAGAAATGCAGCAATATGCTAATGAAAGCGGCGTATTTCGTTGTATTCTTGTATGCATAAATTGTTATTCTAAATGCGTGTACACTAGACCAAGACAGGAGTAGAAGTTAGTAATGTGTCTAATTTGGCTAGAGGCTTTGTTAGAGCTGATTGTTGTGGCAAAATAGGGCTGAAGTATGGAAGAGTTACTCAAGACATGGAAACTTGAGGAATTAATTCCTGTATTTAATCGTAAGTCTTTATATTAGATTTGTAATTGCAATATACCTAGAATTTTCGTAGTTATTTCGTTTTTTAATCATATTGCGTCATGTTAACGCAGAGGATATTCTAAGGATTATTTTCGACTGCACATAGGGGACATAAATCGCTGTAGCTAAGTGTTACTCATACACATTCATTTATTTTACTCATGAGTGATTTTGTAAAAGTAGCCTGCAAGCGAAGATAAGATCTAACGCCCAGTACCTAACTCCCACAGCACATAACGAATTTTTACAGTGTTTTTACAGTTGATAGTAAGAAGAATACTTTGGCAAAAGAAATAAGCAATATTTTGGCTTTGTCACTGAGATGTGACGGCAGCGTTGATCGGACGCAAATATACAAAATATATGTTATGGCAAAGGTGGTAACAAAATCTGGGAACATAAAGCAAAACTTTCTAGGAGCCAGCGAACTAACTTAGGGAATTTTGGAAGCTGTTGAAAATTATTGTATTCGAACTATTGGACCTGATGCTGCAAATAATATTTTAGTCTCTTTACAGATGGTGCATCTGTAAATATTGGGGAAAAAGGTGAACTGTGGAAACTTTTTGAAAACAAAAGAGATCAAAATAATCATTTCATGATCACTTGTTACCTCTCTTAAAAATTTTGTGTGCAGCGCACCGTGCAAACCTAACATGGAAATCAACAAGTCATTGGGTGCCCGATATAAAATTATTTTTTCAAGGGCTAAGTACATTTTTTCATTCATCTGGTTTGAGGACGAAAGAACTTTGGAATCTGGCTAACTCTCATGGTTGCAAGCTTCTCAGACTTCCCGGGTTATATAAAGTAAGATGGACCGAATTCACTTTTGCACTTATAAATTCAGTTCTTATTTTTTGGCACGAATTAGTTCTTCACACCCAAAAATCTTCAGAAAAAGAAACTAAGCGATTTCTTTTATTCTTATTAAATAAAGACAATTTGCGGCTACTCGCTTTTCTGGCAGACGTACTCACATTATTTACCAGATATCAGAAAAAATTGCAAGGGGACAAAACGATCGTTCTAGATATGGACAGGGCAACAAATTATGTCAAGAATAAACTTATTAAATAAAAAAAACAAAGTTTGTTAGGGGGATGGTCACAAGCCTTAAACAAGCAGGTTACAGACTTAGATGGAGAACGCAAGTTAAAGGATTTCCGGCTTCAGAAAAATAAAGAGAAACGTTTAAAAGAGCATCATAAATGCTTTTCGGAGAAGCGAAGCTATGAAGCCGTCTGTGTCGAAGTAATCGATTCTCTGGTAGATTTCCTTACTTAAAGGTTTGAAATAGATACAGATAAGCTATCAGTGTTAAAACCATTCACAAATTTAGAATCGTCAAGCGCAGTTGATATTGAAAGTGTTCACCGTATTTCAGGAAAAGATTTTTGTTTAACTCAACTCAGGTTGGATTATGACGAAATATTAGAACATCCGCAAATCGAAAATTTATGCAAACTGGAGCTTTCTGGGTTAGTTAAGTTTTTAGCAAGTTCGTCAGAATTCCTTACTGCTACTAAAATGTTTGCATTAATTTTGGCAGCTAAATTGC
Organism: Philopedon plagiatum; assembly: GCA_963971165.1. Taxonomy (NCBI): domain Eukaryota; kingdom Metazoa; phylum Arthropoda; class Insecta; order Coleoptera; family Curculionidae; genus Philopedon; species Philopedon plagiatum. The sequence continues at coordinate 32,975,941 of OZ020195.1, read as the reverse complement.
ATAGTGCGAATGTGGAAAAACTTATAAATACCAGCTGTAGGTACTTTAAAAAAGCGTATCACAGAATAGCTTTTCGGTAGACTCTGAAAATGATTATTTGTACATATATCACAACACGCCTTCTTTGTCAGAGTGGGATCCCCGACAAAATACACCAGGGGCGTGCGGTCCATGGAAGCAACGGAAGCATTGCTTCCCCTAAAATATAGAGGAATAAAAGTCAAATAAAACCGTCATAATATCTTTAATTCTTTATTTCATAATAAATTAATTTCATCCTAAATAAACATAGATCAAGCAAGCCTCCAAAAAATAGTGGGCCTTGAGTGTTACCCACCAAGTTAAATATGCGGCACAAAAGTTGATAAAAGACACGAACATATTACTCTGTCTTTGTCGTACTAATAACAGTGCAGCCAGTGAGCCAGTTTCTGCTTCATCAGCGTTGCCGTTTTAGTACATTTGTACTAAATTTCATACATTTTCGACACTTCAGTACAAAAGTACATTTTGGTTATAGTCGACCCAAATTCAGTACATTCTGATATAAATCAATTGGAAACATAAAATTTGTCAAAAATGCAATTACCTATACTAAAATGTAGGTATAGAAAAATTTAGCAATATTAAAAAAAATACCGATATGGTTTGTCGTAAATAGAAATTATTATAGAAATCGTTTTCGGGCGCCGCTGCCTCTGTCTTCTGTCGTATTGTTGTGAGCCGCCTAGCCGGCATCGGCCAGGACTTCCCCGAAGTATGGGATGGGGTTTTTCTCCGATCTATTCGCAAATCGCAGCGTTACTGGTATTATGTGTGGCTTAATTTCCTTTACCTACATATTTCGTAACCTACAAATTTGTTATTTGAGTCTTAGTTTTTGATACCATGGATCGGTAAGTGATTGCATTGTTATTTAAATATTTTTTCATTGACTAAATAAAGCAATAATTTATAATTATACATTTTATAGCAAAGATGTATATGTAGCTATATAAATAGGGTTATTTCGATAAATGTATAATGTATTAAAATTAATAATCTTTTTTTTAGATTTGTAAAAAAAATTGAAAAACAAGATAGGCCCACTGTTTCCGATCCTGCTACACCAAGTGCGAGTACATCTACATCGCAGTTTTCCGAAACATTAGAATCGTTTTCGCCTCAACCATCAACGTCTACACAGAACAGCAATGATAATGAGAACACTGCCAGTAATCAATCTTCATCAAATGAACAGAGATGTAGAAAAAAACGAAAGGCATTGCGTAAGAAAAAATATTTACAAAATTATTCTAAGCAACGGGAGGTAGCTTTTAAATGGTGCGTAAAAAGTGCTATAAGTGATTTCCCATTTTGTAAAATTTGTAACAAAGAAATCAGGGGTAACCGAGCACATTTGGAAAGGCATGAAAAAAATGACATTCACAAAAAAAAAATGCTTATAAAATGTAACATAAGGCCTATAGATAATCTTCTGAAAAAAACCGTTTGTAAAAATGACAATTTAATTAAAGAAGGGGAAATCAAGTTAGCTGTATTTTTGGCCGAACATGACTTGTCGTTTAATCTTATGGAGCATTTACCTAAATTGATTAAATCTATCTGTAAAGATTCAAACATTGCTGCTGGAATAAAAACTAGTAGAACAAAAACAACAGACCTAATAAATAATTATATAGGCCCTTACGTTTCGCAAGAAATTGTTGAAGAGTTAAATGCTAATTTTTAGTCCATAATAATTGATGAAACAATCTATGTTTCGACAAAGAAATGTCTTGCAGTTTTAGTCCGTTATTTTAAAAACAAAGTTAATGATAGGTTTTTTGGCTTGCTAGAATTAGAAACCGACAGCACTGCAGCTTATATTTATAAGTGTTTAATTGATTATTTAACTTCGGCAAACGTTAAAATAGAAAACGTGGCTGGATTTGCTGCCGATAACTGCGCAACAATGATGGGTCATTTGAACGGGGTGCAGGCATTGTTAAAAAAAAGACTTCCAAATTTGGTCGTTGTAGGCTGTAGCTCACATTCATTTAACCTTTGTTCCTCCTATGCCTGTTCCAAACTACCAAATTCAGTAGAGGAGCTTATTAGAGATATTTACGCTCATTTTTCACATAGTTCCAAAAGGCTAAACATTTTAAAAGAATTTCAAGAATTTTGTGAAACAGAACCCCATAAAATTTTAAGGCCATCAGAGACCAGGTGGCTTTCACTTCAGCAAGTTGTAGATAGGGTTTTGGAACAATACGATGCTCTAACATTATATTTTACAAACACTGCATTCGAGGAAAACTCCCCAAAAATAGATAATATATTAGCAGGTCTTAATAACAGAATAAATAAAATGTATGTATCATTTTTATCATATATTTTAAAGATAATAAATACTATTAATATTGAATTTCAATCGGAGAAGCCTAGATTGCATCAGCTATTACCTCGCGTTTCCCTAACATATAAACAAATACTAAAAAACTACCTTAAGTCAAATTACATTAACAATACTGCAATCCAACATATAAACACAAAAAATCCCGATTATTTTTTGGTAATAGAAGAAGTATATTTTGGCTATAAAGTACAGGAAATAATAGATAATAACCAGATTGAGCAACACGAATTACATAAATTCAGATTAAATTGTTTAAGTTTTTATATCGAATTAGCGTCACAAATAAGACAGAGATTTCCGTTTGGCAACGACCTCTATACCAAACTTACTTGGCTGGATCCGCAAAACATATTTTCAGAAAATAGAGCCAAGTCTATTATCCCATTGGTCCAAATGTTCCCAAATATAGTTAAAGAAGATAAGTATGAGCTTATTAACAGTGAATGGCGAATGCTACAAGATTTGCCAAAAAATAAATTTAACAAAGAGTTAGAAATAGAAGAGTTTGTTACAGAATTAGATTATATAACAAATGCACTGGGAGAAAAATTATTTCTAAATTTGTCTTTATTTTTAAAAAATATATTATGTCTACCTCATGGCAGTGCTGCCGCCGAACGAATATTTTCAAACCTAAATTGAATTAAAAGAAAGAACAGAAATAAATTACATGTTAACACATGTAATAATTTACTTTTAACTAAAGAAATATCACGTAACACAGCATGTTTTGAATGGGAACCACCGGTTGCCTTATTGAAAACTAAAAAGTAAATATTATTTGTTATTTTTTTAGAATTTAAAGAGCGTGGTTAAATATGTTTATTTTATTAAAATTTAAGTAATGTTTGAACACTTTGTTTTAACAACAACCCTTTGTATGTAGGTATGTATTATTGCATATCTGTTAAGATAATTTTTATTTTTTCGTTTGTTTTTATAATAATTCAGAATTTACTGTTTTTTTACCTATTTTAAGCCTAAGAATAATGTAAACCTTGGTTGAATAAAAGTAGTACTTGTTTATTGTATGTTTTTATTTGTCATTAAAAATTAAACACTACGTACAAAATAAAATAAACAACCCGGCAGGCTTTTTCAGATTGCTTGTCAGTAGCGAGAGTTGGTTTAGTACCAGTGACGCACCTAGGGAAATGCCAACATCCTAGATACACAAAAATTAAAAAAGTGCACTACTAACTAAAAAAATTCACCGAATTGCGTTATTCAGACCCCTCACACCCCCCCCCCCAAGACAAAATCCTGAGTGCGCCCCTGTTTAGTACATTTAGTACATTTTCTTAAAACCAGTTAGTACATTGGCAAAATCGACTGCGGCAACACTGTGCTTCATACGTCTCCCGTCTTTCTCCTCTCATCGGAGATGATCGCGCACTGCATCGTGATCTCGCCGCCTTCCATCTCGCGTGTATTAGGCCAATCATTAGAGCTTTTTGTGTGAAAAAAAGACTAGTAGAAAGCCACCTGTGCCATCATTTGAAAGACACTCCGTAGATATATTCTGATGTGTTTTCGACTAGCAACTCTCATTAATTAATTTGTTATTAACAATTTAGTGCAAAAAAACGCTTTTTTTTGGTTTTTTGCTTATAAAACGAAAACTATTCGAAGAATTTCAATTCCGTAAATGGAAAAGTTGTAGTGAACTAAATTACGAAGAAAATGAGAGGTGGAGCGATCCGATCGGTTGATTAGAACCGAAGGAAATCCGGAAAAAGCAGAAAATTCAGCTTTATTTTCAAAAATTCATAACTTTTCCATTTATGAAGATTAAGAGCTGAAATTTGGCACAGAAGTAGATAATTATATCAACTTTAAGTGTGCGCAAGGCAGGTGCTGTCGGACTATTAGTTTTTGCGCAAGTGCAATTTCAATTTTTTTATGCCTTTTTTTGCCGGGAGCCTGCTTGCGTTAAAAATGGTCCTATTTTAATTCTAATACCGGTTTTCAAAACTAGAAGTAAAATACTATAAATCGTATATCCCAAGTTTTCATTAAAATACAGCGAAATGGATGAAACATGCACTTGAACATCGGTGTAAATGGCCTTGGGCGCGGGAGCGAGCGAGTGGTGGGGGAAGGAGGGGAAGCGTACAGGTATAGACATACAGGCGCGCCGTGCGAAGGGTCGCATCTTTTCACTGGCTTTTCTCAGCGACTACTGCAGCTTTTTGGAAGATTCTTTTTTGATTTTGGGGTTACTGAATACGAGGACTCTTATTCTCTATTCAGATTCCACGAATAATTCAAGATAAAGCTACTATTCCGGATTTCGGAGTGGTCTAAGGATTAGAAGAGACGAGACATATATAGCTATAGCACGCTTAAATTTTGAATAGCTGTGTAACCGTCTAATGCGACCCCTCCCTCTCTCTTCAACACTTTTGTGAAAAAAATAGTTATTTATTATACAAGGGGAAAAAAGTATTAAATTTGAGCTCGAGGTTGTGTTGTCTCTCGACGCGAAGCGGGGAGACAAAAAACCGAGAGCTAAAATCTAATATTTTTCCCGTGTATAATACACTATGTTTTTCTGCGACGGGAAAAACGACGATTTAATATTGAAAAAAACCGAGGAAAAAACCTATTATTACAATAATATTAAAGTCAGAAAATTATCGATGCGAAATTTGAATGTTTAAACTGGTAGGCTGTTGCACTTATAGCGACAATTAGACCTGCGTTGCTAAGGAAACCTATAAAGTAATCAAACATCTGTCATTTTAATTCTGTGATTTGATTTAAAAATTGCAAACTTAGTGGTTGTTTAGTAGTTATTCTGAATTATATACAGTTAAAAAATGTCTGAAAGGAAATGTAACTTTTGTATAATAAAATATTCTAAATTTAAATATCTACCTCTACTTATGTGTATATATATATATATATATATATATATATATATATATATATATATATATATATATATATATATATATATATATATATATATATATATATATATATATATATATCCGGGAAAAAAGTACTCACTTTTTTCCCGGGGAAAAAAGTAATTTCATAAAAAGTGACATTTTGTTACCTGTCAACAGAGATAAAATGTCAAACGTTTTTCCCGTCACGGAAAAAAATATATATTTATGTGTTTAAATTAACAACCTTCCTGCTCGTTTATTTATAGAATAGAAATATAAGAATGTTACTCAAGAAGGTGGAATAGCAGCTTTATCTTGAATTATTCGTGGAATCTGAATAGAGGATCAGATTCCTCGTATTCAGTAACCCCTAAATCAAATAATGAATCTTCCAAAAAGGTGCAGTAGTCGCTGAGAAAATCCAGTGAAAAGATGCGACCCTTCGCACGGCGCGCCTGTATGTCTATATAATATGTACGCTTCCCCTCCTTCCCCCACCACTCGCTCGCTCGCGCGCCCAAGGCCATTTACACCGATCTTCAAGTTCATGTTTCATCCATTTCGCTGTATTTTAATGAAAACTTGGGATATACGATTTATAGTATTTTACTTCTAGTTTTGAAAACCGGTATTAGAATTAAAATAGGACCATTTTTAACGCAAGCAGGCTCCCGGCAAAAAAAGGCATAAAAAAATTTAAATTGCACTTGCGCAAAAACTAATAGTCCGACAGCACCTGCCTTGCGCACACTTAAATTTGATATAATTATCTACTTCTGTGCCAAATTTCCGCTCTTAATCTTCATAAATGGAAAAGTTATGAATTTTTGAAAATAAAGCTGAATTTTCCGCTTTTTCCGGATTTTCTTCGGTTCTAATCAACCGATCGGATCGCTCCACCTCCCATTTTCTTCGTAATTTAATTCTCTACAACTTTTCCATTTACGGAATTGAAATTCTTCGAATAGTTTTCGTTTTATAAGCAAAAAACCAAAAAAAAAGCGTTTTTTTGCACTAAATTGTTAATAACAAATTAATTAATGAGAGTTGCTAGTCGAAAACACATCAGAATACATATACGGACTATCTTTTAAATGATGGCATAGGTGGTTTTCTACTAGTCTTTTTTGCAATATATGACTTTTTTTTTGCTCTAATGATTGGCCTAGTATGTAAATCTTAAGTTGCTGTTGCTTATTGCCGTAGATAAACAAATTTCGGGGTCATATGCAAAAGTGGAGAGTTCAAGTTGCCGGCGGTTTGCTGCTGAGTAAGCAGTTACTCGGATTGATTAAATACATTTAGGTACATCAGATGATTTCCAGGAAAATCATGTTTCGGCGGTTGAAAGTGTTCAAGCTGTACAATTGTGTAGTTGCAATAATTATTCTAAATAATTATTCCAAATAATTATTCCACATAATTATTGCAATTAATTATTCTAAATAATTATTCCAAATAATTATTTCAAATAATTATTCCAAATAATTATTCCAAATAACTATTCCAAATAATTATTGCAAATAATTATTCGAAATAATTATTCCACAGTTTTGAAAATTGCTTCCCTTCTCCCAAATTTCACCGCACGCCCCTGAGATACACTGATTTGGAAAAATAAGCGTCATCACAGAGTCAAGACAACCGCAAAAACCGACTAACAAAAATGGTGTAAAGGTATTTTTGCTAAGGCTAATGCCAATGATGAAACAAGCGATGAGTCTAAAGATGAGACTGAGGAAAAAGTCAACACAAAGAAATTTTAGTGTAGTCTACTTATAATATAATATTAATAAGTTTTAGTTTGTTCTGTTTTTGTCGTTTTTATGTTTTTTTAAGTAATTTATTTCATTTGTTTTTGAATGTTCGTCATGAATAAAAAAGTATGTTTCTACTTTAATTTCCCACTGCACATTTTGTGTCCAACTGCACGTTAGAATAACCTCTGTGTTAACGATCTATCCTTACTGCGTGGTTGTATGCCTAATTTTCTTAACTTTTTTACGAACCATTCACGAAACTTTCGAGATGAGGGATACAGGTTTAGGTTATTTAACCTTGCAGTATCGCGACCTTAAAGGAAGTGGTAGGGCTTTGTCCCAGTTTACACTTTCTTTTATCAACATAGTGATTCATTTCACAATATTATCTGCATGTCCATCTATCATAGGCACAAAAATACACAAAATGCCGATTGCAATAAGATTGCTTTTAATAAAAAATTGTAAAGATCGAGTGAGGAGGTTCCTAGTGGGGAAATCCTTTTACACAGTGGACTATTTCGTAAAATGTTACACATCACGACTAGGGTTGTAGTCTGTCATTTTTAATATGTTGTTTGTTCGAATGTTAAACAAGTTTGTTTTATATTTTCTTTAATCTAACATATATTTTGTAGTAAACATTTTATTTTATTTTAGTTTATTCTATTTTGTGTTGACGTTTGTAAATGCTGATTGTATACTTACCTCCAAAACATTATTATTATTATTATTATTATTATTATTATTATTATAACATTTGATCGCGCTAGAATTTTTTAATCTTGATAATTTTCGTTCAATCTACACCTAATTCTCAATGTTCATGATGTTTTTTCAGATTTACTTTTTTTTTCAGAAGCTGCATTTGCAATGGCTTCCCCAAGGCCCCCACCCCGGCACTGCCGGCTTTTCCACGCAGAGGAGGATACTTGTATCTACGGTTTGCGTGCACTTTTTTGTCACATATTTGTATTTTGTACCTTATACTTGTACTTATGTATCTTTTGTAAGCTATTGTGAAATTGTACTAGATATATTTTTTAATAATAAATGTCTTTTATTCTTGGCTTATCTTACAGATACCTACTATTGTTTCAAAGAATTGATATCCTTATTTTAAGTTTACTTCCTCTTAAGTCAAGGGCAAGAAACGGATGATTTGAGGATTACTATACTTATTTCAAGTTTAGTTTCGGGTGACTCAAGTTTAACTAGTAAGTTCTTTAAGGATTGCTGTTTTTGTTTTAAATTTACTTACTTTACTTTTAAGTTAAGAAAAAGGTGAAATAAGGATTACAATACTTAGGTTGAGGTTACCTACTTTTACATTACGACCGTATTGCAGTTTGTTTAAGAATTGTTATATTTATTTCAAGTTTAGTTGCTTTTCTCTCAAGCTAAGAAAGTTCTTGTTTCAAAAATTACAATACTTATTTTACTCTTATTTAGTATTGAAAGAAGTATAGATGTGCGTATTGTCTTAAGAATAACATGCCTTTTGAAAGGACTATACTTGCTCTTGCGGATATACAAGACTAAGCTATCCTTCACTGAAGACTATTACTCTTGACTCTAGTATAGCTTTTTTTCAGTGTAGGTATATTTATATTTGTCTTATTTTATAAGGTATGTCATAAAAACTAAATGCATATAAAGATATAAATGTTTTATTTAGTGTCTACATAAAACTTAGGGACTATATCCAAATTGTCTTAATTCATTTTTTCGTATGCATACGGCCCGGAACCCTCGTTCTTCATCACCACTGGCGTCGCTAATTTCCCTTAGATATTTTTCATCAGAAGAAGTGGTGCATCAAGAAGTGATGGTATGCGGCTAGACGAGCCACCCGATCAAAAAATACAAATAGAGAGAAGAGCGGTTCCTATGTAAAATGAGATACAAGACAAATAGACATTAATGACAAATGACAATAATGACATTTCACTACTAGCGCCACCAACAGAAGGTGCATGGTGAACTAAAATTCCTTTTGGCTTTTAGGTTTTTAGTATTTTTAATGTCAGTTTTATCGAAAATTAATATTAATAAATCTTGTTGACACTGTTGACAGTGTCAACAAAAATTAATCAATATACATTTTTACGAATATTTAAAAATTGTATTTAAACTAAATATGAAACTCGTATGGATAAAGATAACACTATTTAATACATTTTAAAATAAATTAAACAAACAGTATTTTAAGGTTATACTTTAAAACTAAGTAATTACGAGCAATAACTTGGAGTATGCATTATACTGATAAATGAATCTTCAGTAGTGGTGGGACATCTCGAATAAAAAATAATCGATCATTCGATTATTGAAATCACTAGAGATATCTCGAGAGGTCGAGATCATTCGAATGATTTAACCGAGAGGTTATATCTATCGCCTTTCGCCTTGTCGAATGACGAGACGAAATGACGCTGCCGACTCGTCACTCGACGTGGCTGGGGCCGGGGCCAAGATTATATTATTATTTCGAATGATATTTCGATTCGTCATTCGCATCATTGGAGACAGCGGTTAGTGGCATGCTTTTTAATTCGAATGATCATTCGATATTAAAGTCATTGTAGAACTAATCTTTTGATTATTTAATTCATTCGATTATTCCCAACACTAATCTTCAGAGAGGTGTTCGTGTCAATGTACCTGCATCAATTAGGCAGTTGCTCAATTTTTACTAAAAATTTACATTATGATGCAAAAACAAACTAATTTCGTAAAAAATCTAGCCCCAGTGTAATAATTTATAATTTGTGGCTATATTTATGTGATACCTTGTAGCTTACCATAAAGATATAAACACCTCTCTGATAAAATGTACCCAACTATTTATCAATCAACATTTAAGTATCAATAATATAAAATATTTTTGTGTTATATAAAATAATCTGTTGGACCAAAGTCAATCAAATACACAGCTTTGCCAGCACTTCGTCTTTCAATACTTCCTATTATAAGCAATGTCAATAAATCTATTGAAAGTAAACAATACTTATTAAATATTTTTATCAATCATCATCAATATCAATAATAAAGTATCTAAATTCAATTATGTCCATAATAATTCTTCTGTCTTCTAGCTATTGTAGTACAAAAATTTGTAGTTTTTTATTGTTGCTTCTTGTTAAATAATATACATTTTTAAAAGAAGGGAGAAGAAAGGAACTTACAAAAAAAATTCTTTTCCTTTCAATGACACAAGATATTTCAGCACCACCTGACATTCGGTCAATACATAAACTTAATTTAACATACCTGCAGCAGATATTTAGAAAATCAAAATAATAGATCCACAATGAGAGTTCCATAAAGTTAAAAAGGATACAAGTCTTGTGAGTTGTCGCATTAGTTCAGCATCTAAGATGATACATGTGTTCTTTCTTCGCATTGCATGAACAGCTGAAAGTTTTATTGAATTTACTTTAGAATAAAGCAAATGCGAATAAACTTTATTAACATGCTTTATTAAACATGTTTGTTCAGATTCACTAAAAGGTTTAAGATTAAAGATGGGTTTATGCAGACCACTTTAAATTTAATTTAACCCTAATTTGACTTTATTTTTAATTTAGCACGAGTTAAATACACATGAAGGCATAAGAGCGTTTATCCACAACTTTAATTTAATTTTACTTCAATTTTAACTTTCAATGAAAAATTTTTTCGAGCAAAATTAAATTTAAAATTAAAGTGGTCTGCATAAACCCACCTTTCGTATTAAATAACCCACCTTTCGTATTAAATTAAAATATTCTAGTTGACCAGGTAGGTTTTGACAGCTTTTTGTCCTGTCATTGTTCCTAAGTTGCCGTTAAAAACATAACTTAATCTAATATTTCAGTGATTTGCTTAGTTTCCCCACGATTTTGCTAAAATGAACTTATATAGTTCTATTATTGTGGAAAGTACATACCTACTATAAAAGTTAGTTGTCTTATTATTGCACTTGTCTGTTTAAAACTGGTTGTCAACTTAGACCGGTCTAGCATTGGAGAATCTGGCCGTTTAAATTTCAATTTAAAAAAATTCCCTAATCTTAATCAGAAATGAGACATTGCATTTGGCATATAAAAATAGTAAACAAAAACAATTTATTGGTTCTATCACTTTGCTGATAATTTAAGGTTAGAAGCTGAGATTTAAACCACAATTTGCTGTAAAGGGATGCATCCCACCTATATGTACGTAAACCCAAGCTAGTCATCGATCACCTCTCAGTCTGATTTTTCTTATGTTAAATGGGAAATCTACATTAACTTTATGTTATTTATAAGTTGAATGATCTGTTCTACAAAATCTAGTTAATACCTACATCCATGCAAAAACATCTTGGTAAAATAATTTAGAAAATATGTCAATGACCTTATCTCTTTATACTGGGGTTAGATTTTAATAATAAAACTTATGTTTTAATTTAATTTTAGATAATGTGTTATTTACTCACCTCAAATTTATAGGAAACACTCCCAGTGGGAGTGATATTCCACAGATTAAAAAAAGATACAGGTCATTTGAGTTTAACCACTCAGATCATCCATGTCTTCTTCTTTCGTGCTGTGGGAATAGCTGAAATTTTTATTAAATTTACTTTAGAATAAAGGAAAACAAAATCAACTTTATTAACATTTATAATCCCTAACTTTTAACAAATGCATTAAGCAAATCAAGTGTATTAAAAGCAATATGGACACCAGATTTATGTATAGTATACTGATATACCTTTTATTTTTTAAATAATATACAACTTTACTGACAAAATCTATTATATTTGAAATATCTATAAAAAGACGTCATAATAAAATTAGCTTATATATAAAATATTAACTTTACAGATTAAAGATAAAAATTTTTCCTGAAGTTTTAAAAGATTTTGCTAATTTTAGGTTTACAAGACCGATATTTTATTTTAAATTATTTTATTTGTTATTCGGGCACAAGTCAATTATTCATAGTGTCAAAACAAAACTTCCCCATATTCAAGAAACTTAGAAACATACCTATTACATTTTAATATCACAAAATCCGTTGGATATTATAAAAATTATTTTGGAGAAATGCCGATGACCTCACCTTTTTCACAGAGGTTAAAGTAAATAAGAAATTTTAGGTAAATAGTAAATTTATTTATTACCTACCTCACATTTGAAGGCACCACTCTTGTTCTGAAAAACACAAAGCCATAAGGCCAAACTTTTTAAGAATACAAATTATTGAAGTAGTAATAAACTAATAAATAATTATTGCACCAAACATCATGTTTTGTGAATTATTGATCCCAAAAAAATGGCGCCCAAACGAAAGGACGACTGGCAAAGGAAGGTGGGTTAATTTAACTTTAGTGTTACACTCTGCAACAGTCAAGAGTATAAAGACAAAGTGAAACAACGTTTACTCCCTATTTGTTAGACTGAACCAGCATTATGAGACCAAGTTGCACCAGTCTAAATATACAAATATGTTCCTTGAGCAAAGCTGTTCTATTGGTCCGAAATAACCAACCGGATCCATGGATAGCAAATCACGTGCTTCGTTATCATAATTTGTAGTGGTAGCCACATGATATCTACCTCACCTTACATGGTGAGGTGCGTACCCCGCAAAATCCCTTGTTTCCATATAGCCCATTTAAACCTTCAGACCCCTGCACCCGATAATGCTGGCGAATCCGAATTATCCGAATATAAAGTCAAGTGCGGACCGTCATGATTAAATACCGGGGACGGGCTTCTTGTATTTCTTAAAGATCCGGCGTGCAGCGCTGGTGATAAGGGTATAGCTGGATCGGAAAGATCAAGTGGCTCATCTGTGAAATTCCAACCTTGTCCCTCTTGACTAAATATCGGAGACGGGCTTCTTATATTTCCTAAACGTTCAACATGCGGTGATGGGACTGGAGACGGACTTCTTGAACGTCTGACCAAGTGTGACTGTTGTTGTGAATCGTTAGATGACACCCTTCTTCTTCTTACAGGTGGTTGGTCTGGTGATGGCGACCTCGGGCTATTCTGTATGGCAACTACATTGAAAACTGTTTCGGAGGCTCTCGTTCGTTGCTCTTCATTGAAATTTTTGTCACACAAATAACAGAAATCCATACTCTTGTTTGTTATTATCGCAGTTATTACACATATATCGTCCATTAATAGAAAATGGTCGAACATATGCGATTAGACGTTCTGCATCAGACTGCATTGTAACTGAAGAGTTTAAAATAATATCATAAATACCGAAACTGTTAAGACTTGTAATCTAATGATTCCAACACTAGAACACATCATTTATATACTTTATAGGAAAAGGTAATGGGATGGGAGAGTAAATTGAAGGTCAAACGGTAAAGGGAAGGGGAAAATTTTTGAAGGTAACATATCTCAAGGTTACGTGTTTAAATACTCGGGGAATAGAAAAAGTTCTTACAAACGCGAAGAAAGACGAAAAGGAAAAGAGGAACTAAAAGACCAAATGTGTCGAAAAGAGAGGTTAAGCGAAATTAACAAGCGAATTTCACAGGATAATGTGTTAAATGATATTTGTTTAATAAGTTTCACAGTATTGCTTAAAATTTTGTATAAAACAGGTAGCGTATGCAAAAGCAACTTAGTTCAATTTAAAAATGAGTCGTGTTAACACTATTGATAAATTTGGGCGTCAAAAAATGTTTGAAAATAAACAGCTAAAACGTGGGCCACCAGGAATAGGCTTTAAACTTACACCCGATGGAAATTATGGCCTTGAAGGAAAATCTTTAAGTAATTTGAAAGAACCAACAAATAATAATGATGCCGCTACGCAAAAATTTGTTAAAAAAGAAATTCATAGGTACGCTGTGACAATTGCTTCGGTATTTAATAAAGATATGCTGTCATTAATATTCAAAAACGATAGGGAAATTAAAGAAAAATGGAGGTTTTTCAGAAAATATTTTATTATCAGCTTTTATTTGAATCGTTAAGCGCATTAGGTGCACCATCTGGTTCTACTATAAAAAAAGCCAAAAAAGCAAGAACACAGTAAAACAATTGAATTAAAAATCGACTTCTTTTTACAATACTTGATTCCGCTAACGAAGAAGATTTGGAGGAAATATGTCACGCTAACAACGATGAAGTATAATGGTTTTGGACTACATGTATGAGAAAACGTAAATTATACTATTTTTATACTCTCAGAAAATAAAACTTTTACTTAAGCCTTAATGTGTTTTTATTGTTATATCTTATACAATAGAAAATTGAACACAAAAATTAAAAATACTTATTTAAAAATACATATTAATTTGCGTTGTTCAATGTTATAAAATGCTGCGGTCTTCCCATTTTTGTGTATCCATCATAGCATCACCAGCATTAACATCATCTGAGTCGGCTTCAGGAACCATTTGATATTTCGTTATTAACTCCTTTGGTAAATTTGGTACCTCAACAAGGAATGCTTTCAGGTCTTCACCAACCATTTCAGCACACACATTTTCTAGACTAATGGAACTATACAAGTATTTTTCGCACAGATGTGCTCCTGTCGTGAAATTGACAAAATCCTTCATATATCTTCTGTACTGACTTTCTGTTGAGTCGGAATCTGATCCAACATGTGTTGAAAATGTAATGTATCTTGTGTCATTCTCCTTAATGCGAACAACAACCAGTTCAGATATAAATTTATATTTTCATTGGTAAATGAATAATTAGACATCTATTAATGAAATAAAGGAACGTGTAGGTGATCTGAGGTGATTATTTGTTTTAAAAGAGTATTACATTTGATAAACATATTCTGATATTTACATATTATGTTGTATATTTATTAAAAAACTTTAAAAATATAAATGTTATTCCAAAAAGCCGAAATTTACTAATGTTCTAGTATTGTTACCGGCATAAATAATATTGGCTTGGCCCAAATAAATTCGGGTGTATTTACAACCAGAATTATTCATAATATCCACAATATCATCTGATATGGTCTCAGCAATACGTTTGGGCAAAAATACTTGAAATGTAACATCATGAGTATTATCATAAAAAAGTTACGAGAATAGTTTTTCCAAAACGTGTAAGCATTGGAACCATTGCTAGAATTATATAATTTTTCCCACAGTTATCTGAGTAATTCTATATAGTTGCAAAAATACATTTTCTTTACCAAACAAATTATTAATTTTATCTAAACCTCTTTTGAAATAGCCATCTCTAAAAAACCTAATATATTTATTTAAATACCTTAATAAATACACTTTCAGAGCACCATACGAACACAAAATTTCTATGTTGATGTAACTGATACTCGTTTAATTCTATTATTGTTTCGGTTGTGAATGGCATTTATATTACACCTTTTCAAGGTCAAATGATATCGCAGTAAACTAGTAGAGGGACGCGCTAATGAACAAAACCAAACCTCAAGGTCAATCTTTCAAGGGCATTCAAACTCCCAGAGTCGTGTAAACACCAGTCATTAGATCATCAGATCAATGTCAAGGTCAAAAATATTACCCAAGGTTAACACAAGTCGTTACTTTCAACGTCATAGGGCCCCGCCCAAGGTCAGTCATCATCAGACCAAGGTCAAGCTCACAAGCTCACTCATGGTCAACCTTGAACGCTCAATATCAACCACTATTACATCGAACTTTTCAAGGGCATTCCACAAGGTCAAGGCCAGGAGTGGGGGAGTGAGAATTCCCATTTGCACACTACTTTTCATCCGTCGGGAAACCGAAGGCAGATACAAGATCCGAGTATGTTTTTAACACACTATTATATGGGATTTGCATCCCAGAACACAGCAAGTTCTTGGCATTTTGCAAAAAAAAAAAATAAATATTACCATCTTACCTTCAAAAAGCGGACCTGTTTTCTTAGTTCAAATTATTTTTACCTCAATTTCTGCATAATTTCTCGGGCCCAAACATTACAGCTTACAAAAATTCGGTCGCAAGTTTAAAAAACAAGAATTACCGTTTTGCACTGAGAACGAAAACTGCCCCCCATTGTTTATTTTTCGCACATATTAAAATCCGCACGCACAACACTTTTTTATTACATAAGTAAAAGAAATAATTAGATGCTGCAACTTAACAAGAACAAGGTTTGTACGCAATAATTAAATACTGGTATTACTATTTAAATTGCATTCCACCTAATTTTATAAATAAATTCGGAAATGACCAATATTAATTTGAAATTCTTATCTCGCCATTACCGTATACAACGAACGAAAGATGCACCGAATTATGAATACAAAACACCTTATTTTTTGGGTAATTATGGTGTGATTTACAATAAATTAGATACCAACACTAGAAATTACTGTATTAGATTAACTGGTAATAGTTTTTTAAACACTCCGAAAAATTGTCAAAAAACGAACTTATTTAAGACAATTTTCGAACCGGTCGGATAATATGTTTACACTAGTTTGTAGGTTAGCGACAAGAAAATTGAACACGGAGGCTATGTTGCCAAATGGACTATTTCACGGCTTGATAAGTAAAGATCGCTGTGACGATCCACCATTTTTTGTGGAAGCATATAAACGTGTTGTATATGGAGGCCCTTCCAGTCCTCCATAGTGTTGTGTTTGGTGCCTTCTTTTGTATGTTGTTCAATTGTTCGCCTATATATTTTTTTGGAATGTGTTTTAGCATTTTTAGTGACGATCTCGTTTTCATTGTTGCTTGTTTTCTATGTAAATATGTTTTTAAATAAATGTGTCCACTACTTTATAATTATTATAGTTTAATATTTTATTTCCTTATCTTCTACCATTTTACTAGTTTCCTAATTAGAAAAGTTATAAACTAGTTTAAAGTGATGAGATAAATTTACTATTTATACCTCTTCCAACAAAAATGAGCAAGGTCTGTAAATCTGTAAATAGCTATTTGGAGCAGAGATTTTCAGCAGGTTTTTAAAAAGAACAAATTTAAATGTATATTCAAATGTAGGATGTAGGTATATAATTTAAGAGGGTTAACATTGGTTATTCTAGAAACATTTTTACAGAAAAAATAAGTAAAAATTTCCAAGTTTAGGGACAAAGATTTTGAATTCATATTTAAAATGGCTTGTCTAGAATTGATATAACAGCAAGTGCAAATTATTTTTGTTAATTTCCAGTGAGTATTTTGCTGTAAAAGTTTTTCTAGCCGAGGGCGGGCCATCCACTGTAGGTACTTGGCTAATCCACCAGTGGACGGACAGCGGATCATGGCCCATGAGCGGCATTACATTCCATTGGCCGTCGCGGTAAAGAGGACATGCCCGGTCTACAATCCGCCGGGTTTGCCGTATTTCGGGCCGGATGCGGCTTTCGACAATGCGGTTTCTATTCGCTTCTGGAGCAGCCACCTTGTATTTACTGGGTTCGCACACTGACTTGCGCTAACCCGCGTAAATGCACCTTTTATTGTCAGTTCATTAACTAAAAAAATTTAAAAAGTAAAAAAAATTGAAATTTAATCAGGCTTGAACCCGAGACATCTGGTACAACACGTCTAGCAATAAACACGCACATCAGCTAGTAAAGCTTTATGACATGCCGATACGTAGAAAGTATATAGACAGAAAAAAGCAATTTTCTTGGCTATTTTTGCCTAAATGTGATGTTTTTTGCTACGAAAAAAAATATAACTTATTAGTTTACAGACGTGTTTAAGGAAAACTGTCGAAATTTAAAGATATCCATAGAAAAACCTACCTAACTTAAAAAAAAAATTAGAAAACCATATGAAACCGCCGAACGCTGATTTCGGATTCGTATTCCAAAACTCAAAATTAGGGTCTATGCAAAATTTTATCAAAAACTTTGATGTTTCCATTATTTCGAATAATTAGGTATAAAGTTGAAGGTGTCCGTTATTTTTGATTGAAAAATATGGCAACTTAAGGTGAGTACAGACGTGAACTCGCATACGGTGAGAAGCTGTACATGTGCGTGCGTGTTCAAGCCATGCGCGCTGAGAGCATGTTCAATGTAATATGTAACTGTTAAAGCCGCGTATGCGTGCGTGCTCAAGGCGCTCCAGGGCAGCCGTTCGTGTTTTAAAAGGTCTGAAGAGCTGGTTGTGGTCAGTGCAGTGTATGTGATTATTAGTAGTTTATTAAAAAAAGAAATGAAAAATAGGCGATGCGATGGGTGGATAACACAATTGAATAAAAGCAGAACTCGGTTTGGGGGCTCTGATTTATTAGTTTTAGAACCAACCGGGCAATTTCAGAACTTTGTGCGTATGTCATCAGAAGACTTTAGAATATCTTTAGAATAATCCAATCTTCATTGGACCACTCCATTTTATTCCACATCAGTCAAAACTAACGACCCCGCACTTGCAGTTACCAGAAGAAAATCGGAAGAATACCTAAACGGAAAGCCGTCCAGACTGAGCGCGAACGCACACGTATGTTTTTTTTGATGAGCGCTAAAAACCCGACCTGGTGAGCCTGGCTCGCGGCGTGCGTGCTCAAGCCATTCGCGAGAGGTCACGCATGCGGTGAGAGGCTACGAATGCGCCATCCACATTTGTATATGTATATGTGGCTGCTCATCGCATGCGTGTTCAGGTCAGTACCCACCTTTATAAAGCTCCATGACGCATTTGTTCTTCATGGGTGCGCCGGCACCGTCGAGTGCACTGTTTAGACGACCTTAACATCACGTTTGAACAACCTTAGCTACAATTTAAATATACGCAAATCTATAGCAACGACGGATGTCAACGTTGTCAACTAACAAAAAAAAAGAGACTTTAATTACTTGATATAAAGAAAAATGTAATAGAAATAGTTAATTATTGTTAAAGTTTAAATAAAATTCATACAAATCATAAATCTTCAGAGTTTGTACTACGTATAGACCATAACATATGGTCCAGTCGAGCTGGATAACACAAGAAAAAGCCAATTAAAAAACGTCCATTTTGTCCAGTTTTCTACGAAGGCAATTTGAAAATTCCCGTAGAGACAAGCCGCGATAGTGGACCATACAAGTGGAAAGAGAAGCAATTGAAAATTGGAATCAAGGTCAGTGCGTTCCAATCACTTCCCTAAACCTTTGTTTCTTCCTAATTTTTACCTAATTTAAACTTGCTTCGTATTGTGTTGTTTAAATAGGATTAATCTAAACTAAAACTAAAACATTTATTTTTATATAAAAAATAAACCAAAACAATGCCTGATAATCAGGAAATTGCAAATCTAAATACTCTTAAAAATGAAAAAAAGAATATTAAAGCTAGATTAACGCGCTTTAAAAAAGTCATAGAGGGTAACTCTGATGGAAAGGATCTACAACTTAAAGATCTTGAATTGCGTATTAGAGCTATAGAGCCTTGCTTAGATACATTTTATGATGTTCAAACTAATATTCAAAATCTTAGCACCGACATAACTGATGACGTGTTTGACATTGAAACTAAAGATTTCGAAGATACATATTTTAAATATATTTCTAAGGCAAAAACTGCTCTGGAAGACAATGCTCCAACGTCCCCAGGTGGGGGGCAAAGTCAGGGGGATGATTTTGATAATCGAACCGTGGCATCAAGCTCTAATAGAAGCCAAAATATACAATCGGGACCTAATGTGAAGCTTCCTCCCATACCTTTACCTAATTTTGATGGTGCCTATGACCAATGGTTATTTTTTAAAGACACTTTTCATTCTCTTATACATGATAATGACTCAATACCTGAGGTTCAAAAATTTCATTACCTACGGTTATCTTTAAAAGGTGCTGCTGCTGACTTATTAAAATCTTTGGAAAGCTCTGCTGCTAATTACTCTATAGCCTGGAATTTACTGGTTAAAAGATATGAAAACACACAAATTTTAATCAGAAATCATATTAAAGCACTTTTTGATCTCGATTATGTAAAAGTCGAGTGTCATACAAGTTTACGTAACCTCTTGGATGGCCTTAATCGTCATCTTAGGGCTCTACACGTACTAAAACAACCAGTAGATTCCTGGGATGCACTTATTATACATATGATATCTTTAAAGTTAGATAATTCTACTCGGAGAGAGTGGGAAAATGAATATTCCAAGCATGATGCTGTTACGCTTGATATGTTTACAAACTTTTTACATGATAAATGTAGAGTGTTAGAAAGTTTGCAAATAAATAATAATCAGAAAGGTAATCGAAGGCATAGTTTATCGGTAACATATGCACCTATTTGTTCCCTGTGTAGCAAGGATCACACTGTTTATAATTGTAAGACTTTTCTCAATTTCAATGTTAATAAAAGAATGACTGAAGCTAAAAAACCAAAATGGTGCTTAAACTGTTTAAGAAATAACCACCCTACTGAACAGTGCCGCTCTCAACCTTGCAGAAAGTGCTCAAAAAGGCATAATACTTTATTGCACACTAATTTTACACCTAATACTCAATCTGAGGCTAATAATAGTCAAAATCATCAAGCTCTCAACGGCAACTTGCAAAATCCTGAGCCTACTATGCCGCATGCCGGCCAGCATAAACAAAATACTTTAAATGCTCAGGATAATGTCAATGCTTACCATTCTGTAAATAGTGTGCCAAAGGTATTATTATCAACCGCCATAGTCAATGTTCTTGATAAAAACGGTGAGAGTCATACGTGTCGAGTTATGTTAGACAGTGGCAGTGAATCTAGCTTTATCACAGAACGAATGTGTGCCAAGCTGGGTTTAAATATTAT
The DNA here is from genome assembly GCA_963971165.1 of Philopedon plagiatum. Lineage (NCBI taxonomy): Eukaryota > Metazoa > Arthropoda > Insecta > Coleoptera > Curculionidae > Philopedon > Philopedon plagiatum. Next base: position 32,955,181 of record OZ020195.1, on the reverse strand, counting down.
TAGCACTAATATTTCTGTGACAGGTATAGGGCAAACTAACTCCAAGGTCTTAAAGCAAACTGATATCACAATACAAGCACGTCAAAGCTCTTATGAAATGAACTTAAAATGTTTAATTTTACCAAAAATAACTAACAGAATACCATTTATGGTCATAGATATTTCTCATCTTAAAATTCCCACTAATATTATATTAGCTGATCCCAGTTTTAATGAACCTGGTCCTATCGACATTTTGATCGGTTGTGACAAATTTTGGCATTTGCTTAACACGGGTCAAATTAAACTAGGTCATAACTTACCAGTTATGCAAAAAACCCAACTAGGATGGATAATTTCTGGAAGCATAGCTTCTAATCAGCCTAATTCTCAAATTACATGTAATTTAAGCATAACTCAAAATCTTGAAAACAGTTTGACTAAATTTTGGGAACTAGAGGAAAGAAATATTCAAAAATCTTTATCGATTGATGAGCAAGTGTGTGAAAACCTTTTTCAAACTACTACTAAACAAAATTTAGATGGTCACTTTGTGGTGTCGCTACCTTTAAAACAACCTACTTCAGTGTTAGGCGAGTCTAGAGAAATAGCTAAAAAACGGTTCTTAAATCTAGAGAAAAAGCTTCAAAAAAATGAGCAGCTTAAAATTGAGTATAGTAGGTTTCTTGATGAATATGAGGAGCTTGGGCATATGTCTCAAATTAATACAGATGTACTAAAAAATATGGATTCCTTTTATCTTCCACATCATTGTGTGTTAAATAATGCTAGTACAACTACAAAATTACGCGTTGTATTTGACGGGTCAAGTAAATCTTCCAGTGGCTACTCATTAAATGACATTCTTCTGGTAGGGCCTACAGTACAAGAGGACCTATTTGCCATCGTTTTGCAAGCAAGAAAACATAATATTCTTCTCACAGGCGACGTCGCTAAGATGTATCGGCAAGTTTATGTAGACAAAACTCAGCGCAACCTTCAGCTGATATTGTGGCGCTCTGATCCATCCTGTGAAATAAAAACTTATCAACTAAACACACTTACCTATGGCACTGGTCCAGCAGGTTACTTGGCTACAAGGTGTCTTAAAGAACTTTCTGTGCAATGTAAGCAATCTAATCCCTTAATAAGTCAAATAATTGCTAAAGATTTTTATGTTGATGATCTTTGTACTGGAGGCAATACTATCGATGAGGTCAAAAATATTAAAACTCAAATTACTCAAATTCTTTTGTCAGGAGGATTTGATCTTCGTAAATTTCATTCAAATGAGCCTGCAGTCTTGTCAACGGATCCAAAGTCAAAAGATACTTCCGTTCATTTTGGCGAGTCTGGTGAGAATAAAACTTTGGGTCTTTATTGGGACTCAAAAAATGATACTTTCAAATATTCAATTCGTCAAATGACCAGGGAAGGGCCAGTCACTAAAAGAAATATTTTGTCATGCATAGCACAAATTTTTGATCCCTTAGGTCTTATTGCACCAGTGGTGATTACAGCAAAAATTATTATTCAAAGGCTCTGGCAGCTTAAGTTGTCTTGGGACGAATCTGTACCTTTGGATGTATTAACCAAATGGAGAACATTATACAACCAATTGGTTGACTTGAATGATTTAAAGGTTCCTAGGACTATTCTTATTAAAAATCCTATTTCTGTTGAGCTTCATGGTTTCTCGGATGCTAGTGAGGTAGCATACGGGGCTTGTATTTTTATTCGCTCTATTGACAGTGAAGGAGACTGTCATGCCAGTTTACTTTGTGCTAAAACAAGAGTAGCTCCATTAAAAGTGGTAACTATACCGCGGCTTGAACTGTGTGGGGCGCTCCTTCTTGTTGAGCTTGCTAATAAAGTAAAAAATTCTTTACATATTCCATTTGAAGAAACATATTACTGGTGTGATTCTACAATTGCAGTAGCATGGATTAATTCTCGTTCTCTAGATTTTAAAATATTTGTTGCAAACAGGATTGTACAAATACAATCTCTCACTAAACCCTATGAGTGGAATTATATAAAGACCAGTGAAAATCCTGCTGATCACTTATCTCGAGGCCTCAGTCCAGGAAGTCTTATTTCTAATTATCTTTGGTGGCATGGCCCCCCTTGGCTTTCTATGTCTGATGACTTGTGGCCAATAACCGCAGTCCATCTTGACAATACAGAATTGCCTGAAGTGCGCACAAAGTCAATTGCGCTGATATCTAACATAAATGATTATGATATTTTTAATAGGTTTTCTTCTCTGAGTAAATTGCAAAGGGTTCTGGCATATTGCCTTAGGTTTATAAATAACTGTAAAGTATCTAAAAGCATGAGACAAAGTGGTTTTCTCACTTGCAATGAATTAAGGAAAGGTTTATTGCAACTGATAAAAATGGCGCAATATCAGGAATTTAAAGAAGAAATACGCAGTTTGTCTAAAACCAATAAAGTTTCAAATAAAAGTTCATTAATAATGCTAAATCCATATATGGATGGACAGGGAATTTTGAGAGTAGGAGGTAGGTTGAGACATTCTGCATTTGTAGAACATAAAAAACATCCTGCGATCTTGCCGGCAAAACATAGGTTAACATTGTTAATTGCGCAATATGAGCATATTAGACTATTGCATGCTGGTTCTCAAAATCTTCTGGCCTCTATAAGGAATCATTATTGGCCTCTTGCTGGCAGAAACTTAGTAAAAAAGGTGGTTAGATCTTGCACAAAGTGCTTTCGTTTTGATACTTCTGGCATTCAACATATTATGGGTAACTTACCGAAACACCGCGTAACACCAAGCAGACCTTTTTTATTTACTGGTATCGATTTTATGGGCCCGGTATTAATAAAGGATAGACTAGCAAGGAATTATAAAACAGTAAAGGCATGGGTCTGTCTGTTTGTATGCTTATCAACAAGAGCGATACATCTTGAGCTTGTTGGAGACTTGTCCACCAATGCTTTTTTTGCTGCGTTAAGGCGATTTTTTTCTAGACGCGGAATAAGTTCTGACATATATTCAGATCACGGAACTAATTTAGTTGGGGCGAAAAATGAAATTGAAAGGCTGATTCCACCTAGAGCTCCACACTTCGGGGGCCTCTGGGAAGCTGGAGAAAAATCCACAAAGTTTCACCTTAAAAGAGTAATAGGTACAAATGCGCTTACCTTTGAAGAATATTATACAGTCCTCTCACAAATCGAAGCTATTTTAAATTCGAGACCTATATCTCCTCTCAGCCATGATCCTTCAGATCCTCAACCTTTAACCCCCGCACACTTCTTGATTGGGCAACGACTAACCACTATACCGGACGAAGACTACGTTCACATTCCTGAGAATCGACTTTCAAGGTTCAAGAGGCTGCAAAGGATGGTTCAGCATTTTTGGGCACGCTGGTCCAAGGAATACATTTCTGAATTGCAACAGCGAACTAAATGGAAACAAAGCTTTCCCAATCTGCTAAAACCGGGCTCTGTTGTACTGGTAAAAGAAGATGGACTACCACCAGGGGCGCGCCAAGCCGAGGGTGCAAGGAGTGCACCGCACACGGGCGGCAAATTTCAGGGGCGGCAAAAAGCCGCCTAGTTTTTTCGTAATAATAATAATAATAATCATAAAAACACGTTTATCATGTTTTGATATCAGTGGAAAAATCACAGTTCGTGAAATATCGCGCATCACATCACTAACGAGTACCTACAATAAATTAATCACTGCTATAAATCACGGTTCTTTCCCGATCACGATTATGCCATGAAATTGGGTTCTTCCCCGGCGATTCGGTGAGTCCCCGGACTTCCAAAAAATAGGTGATTCCCCAAGATGTATTTGTGTTGTCATATATAAATGTTTACTACACACATAAAAATGAAGTCTTGTTTCAAGGAAATAATTGCTTTCAGAAATATTTCTTTACTTGGAACACTTGAGTTTTTAAATAAAGAGAACTTCTTTATTTTAAGGAAACAGTAAGATTTAAAGTGAGAAAAAATATATTTTAACTTCTGTGTTCGATTTAAAGCCATTTCCTTAAACTAAAATATCGTACCTAATTATCAATTGGAAGACATCATATTTAAGAATTAACAACATTCAAAAGTTATAGTTTAAGATTTCAGATTTCTTTCACTTAGATAGCAGGAGCTCAAAACAAAAAAATAATTCGCTCTCGCTGAAATCGCAACGATATTATTTTTAAAAACTCTAGGTACCTGATTTGAGAAACTAGTTCTTAGTTTAATGCAAATCTACTTTATTGTGAAATATCTCTAAGTTTAAGATATTTTATTTCAGATTTTGAATAAATATGTTTTCAAACAAGTGTTTCTCTAAGAAAGCGAACATTTTTAATACGAGATTGTGTATGTCTTTCATGTTCTCTTATTATAAGAGCAGTCAAAACCTATGTCCGAAATATATCACTTTTGTTCTGAAAAAATTATTATTTAATTTAAAACCTATTTACACACAAACTATAGTAATAACTATTTTAATACGGGATGTTTTCTTTTGTTCCAAGGGCACAAATACGAAAACACTTTTTTTTTCTCTTTGAGACCCTATTTCTTTGCCACATATGAAAGTCAATATGGTCTTGAAGAGAAACCAATGGCTTTACGTTAAGACATTATTTTTATGCGTGTATAGTATTATTTAATAAAATACATTTATGTAAAATGTGTTTTTTTTTTAATTTTTTGCAGTCAAATAATAATTTTCAAATGGATTTAAAAATATGACATATTTAAATACATATAACATTTTATTGTGTTTTATTGTCGACATACATACATAGGGGCGGCAAATATGATCTTGCACCCGGGCGGCAAATTTCGTTGGCGCGCCCCTGACTACCACCTCTTAAATGGCAATTGGGTGTTGTAAACGAAGTTCATCCTGGCTCTGATGGCGTTGTTAGGGCTGTTACCATTAAAACTCCAACCTCCATCTTTAAGCGACCTGTTGTAAAGCTGTGCATCTTACCTAATGATGAATCATAGAACGTTGAAACCGTATGGATTTCAAGGCGGGCAGTATGTTTAGACGACCTTAACATCACGTTTGAACAACCTTAGCTACAATTTAAATATACGCAAATCTATAGCAACGACGGATGTCAACGTTGTCAACTAACAAAAAAAAGAGACTTTAATTACTTGATATAAAGAAAAATGTAATAGAAATAGTTAATTATTGTTAAAGTTTAAATAAAATTCATACAAATCATAAATCTTCAGAGTTTGTACTACGTATAGACCATAACATGCACTTAATCGCATCGGTTTCGCTAAAACGCGTATCTATGAACGCGCTTAATAAACGGATCTTTATTTCTATAATGTGAAAATCCGACCGGCAAACAATTTTTATTTCCAATAAAAATTTGAAAACAACACAGCACAAATAAAGTTTTTTTAAGTTTTATGCTTTTTGATCCAATTTCTAGTGAATAGTTTTTTTTTGGTGAGACACGTGTTTTATATTTTTAATTTAGTAGAAACCTAAAACAAATAAGTTATAGTTTGGACATAACCTAATCGTATTCTAGAGTCTAGAGCCCCAAAAAACTAGTCGAATGAGACTGTTAACTATGGTTTAAAATGTCTTCTTAAATAAATATAAATTATTGTTTTGAGAAACAAGTATACGAATAGAACAATTTACTGGGAATTTTGCTCAAATTTATAAAACAATCGGTAGCCAAAAAGGAGACTCAAAAGAACACAAGACTACCGAATTGGGTAATTATTTAGATTAACGTAAACAGCGAATTTTTTCATGAAATTTTGCACAGACCCTAATTTTGGGTCGTAGAACACGAATCCGAAGTCAGTTTTTGGCCGTCTCGTAAAAATTTTTTTTAAACTTTTAGGTTAGCTTTTTCAATGAATTTCTTTAAATTTGTTGGGTGAGCAAAAAGGTGGTCAGGTTTGCTCAGTTTTGATTGATATAGATACATATATATCTATATTAATCAAAACTGAGCAAACCTGACCACCTTTTTGCTCAGGTTGGGTGAGCACAAAAATTTTTTTTTTTTTACGAGACCGCCAAAAACTGACTTCGGGTTCGTGTTCTACGACCCAAAATTAGGGTCTGTGCAAAATTTCATGAAAAAATTCGCTGTTTACGTTTATCTAAATAATTACCAAGAATTGTATGTTCCTCTAGGACTAGGAAGGCAAATTGGCATTTTATTATTGATATGTTTTCTGGAAAATATATCAATAATAAAAATAAAAATTCTAAGATTGAAAAACTTAATCCAACAATTTTATTATTTAAAAGACAAAGCCTCGAAAAACCCACATAAGATGGCTTACTTGCACACGGTCATAAATAATTCATCCTAGCAGTGAAGAGTAAATCGCCCTAAACTCCATAGGCAAAACTCTTGCAAAGTGTAAAAAGTATGCTGTAACAATAGAGCATTGAATACTTATTTTTGGATGATATATTTTCCAGTACTTATTTAGTTGGTGTAACTTCCAGGAAAGTGCTAAAAATGGATGTCACACAAAGTCAATAGGCTGCTTAGGGTGTTTTACGGTTATCACCTGTCAGAGGTCAGAGGTTGTCAGAGCTTAGTCTTTCAACATGAAAAATCCGAGGGGCGGCTAACTCCCAAAAAAGGTGTACACTGATTTTAAATCAGTATTGATTTAATCTGATTTAAAACGATTTAAATGCTGTAACGCGCTGCCCAGCACTGTCGGCGATGCCAAATTGTGATGATGATTTAACGAATGTTAGGT